>RJWH01000054.1:1944133-1990110 GCA_004363575.1 Solenodon paradoxus
TTTTTTTTTTTTTTTTTTTTTTTTTTTTTTTTTTTTTTTTTTTTTTTTTTTTTTTTTTTTTTTTTTTTTTTTTTTTTTTTTTTTTTTTTTTTTTTTTTTTTTTTTTTTTTTTTTTTTTTTTTTTTTGCTTTTTTCAATTCTGTTGATCTTTTTTTTATAAAGGAAAGTCTTTCTATTTCACTGATTTCATTATTTTTTGTGTTTGTAATGTCATGGATGTTTTTTCTTTTGTCTCTTTCCACTTGCTTTATGTTTACTTTTATAGGTTAATTAGGTGGAAGCTTAGATCACTGAATTGAAAACTTCTTTTATAGTAAAAGTATTTAGTGTTATTAATCTCACTATTTGAGCCATGTCCCACTACTTTTCATTTTCATACAGTTCAATATATTTATTACTTCTCCTGAGATGACTTCTTTGATCCATGAGACATTTTAAAGTGTTTTGGTTAGTTTCTATGTGTTTGGAGATATCTTTTCTTTTTTTTACTTATTATTTTACTTATTAGAATTAAATGTAATCACCAAATTTTTGAGCCATAACAATCTATTTCTCTTTTATATTTATTCCATTTTTTGGTTTTTCTGTATTCCTTTTAATGCCTTCTTCCGGGTTAAACATACTTTTAGAATTACAGTTTGATTTATCTCTGTGTTTTTCAGTGTATATTTTTGTATACTCTCCTTTGAACACTGATGACACTAATGTTAGCTCTTCTGTTACAGTATTTTAGGTGCCTTTATGGGAACATATCACCCTGGTATGGGTGACAGCCTAGGTCCCTGTTCAACTTTGACTGCATCGTTTGGGTAGGATTGTTTTTTCTGGTGTTTATATAGACTACAGTGGTCATTGTCTAAAGACTTTCCTTTGTTTCGTCCCATTTGTAGTTCTCAAATTTCAGATTCTTCCGCTCCAAGTCTGGGATATAAGAAACAGAAAGAAAACCAGGGCACTCAATACAATGCTATCACTCAGATTCTGAGGTTCTTAGCCAATCTGTCGTCTCTCCACAGTTCAGAGTTTTCTCACATTTATTTGATACATAATGTCCATCAAATATAGTTATACTTAGTGGGAGGAAGAGAAAAAAGTAAACCTTCCACCCTTCTGAAAGCAGTGCCATTTCAATACCTCAGTCTCTCAGATCAGAACAAATGAAAGGTATCCTTTTCATACGTCTGAAGTCAGAGAAGGAACTGGAGCCACCCACACAGATCAGACTGCAGGCCACCACTCATCACTGTCCTTAATTTTCTTCCTTTCAGCGGGAGTCAATTTTTATTTTGATTTTTTTGGTTTAGCTTATTGATTTTTAAACAAGATTATGACATTTCTCAGAAACAGGAACTTAGTATTTTCCTGATTTTAGAGTGAATTCACAATTTCCTGAGTTATGCAGAAAACATTAAATAAATAAATAAATAACTCAGCTGAGCTATTCCAAAATAGTTTAATTAATAATTCAGTCCAAAACAAATAAGTTACATAAATAATACATAAAGCAAACATTGAGTAAGCAAATCAGTTAAGCCCTGAAGTCAAACTGCCCTGGTCCCAGGTGATACATTCAATCTGTCAATCCATGTAAGAGTGATATGGTCACTGCATCTAATCGTGTACTGACTTTGCTTTTTTCCTTCTTGACATTCAAAGACTTGTACTACATTATTTGTTCACTAAATATTACCGATAAACAGGTTATATGATTTTTCAAAGAAAATTCATTCAGTAACATCCTACATTAGGTAAGAGAAATATTTCTGCATATTTGACATGAGTATTTCCCCAGAGTCAGTGAATGACTCCTCTCTAAAAGTGCTTGTGAGCAAGATTAGAAAAATGAGTTGACAAAGATGTTTGTTGGTATTCAGTGTTTTAGACTTTGCAGGGGAAAACTTCAAATATGTAGGTAAGAAGCAATAATTTTTCATGTTACCAGTCTCCAAGTGGGCTCACTATTAATTGAGTGAATATAAATATCCCCAGACCCCTATTGTTGAGGGAAGTAGTGTGTCCTCTTAGAGAAGCCCCCCACCCCGTCTTCATGTTCCACTTAGGGTCCTCAGGTTAGCAGATAGACGGGCCCCTTGGAGAGGAAGTTCCCTCAGTCACTCCAATTTTACACTCAAGACTAAGATGAGAGGTAAAGAAGTTGGGCTAAACTCAGATAAATTCCTTTTCTGGGTCTTTCTGTTCCAGTCACCTGTTTCTCAGAATTCGTGGGACATCAGAATTCATCAAATAAACAACTACCAAATCTCTCTGGAGTCAGAATCACATCTGGAGCTTTTAAGAAGCTTATAAGAAGTACACTCCCAAGGAAGGCTTCTCAGCATGTTGTGAATCAGACTCTGTTACACCAGACTTTGGGGAAACTATTCTTCAAAAGTTCCCTCAGAAGATTCCTCAGGCAGAGCCTGGAGCCATAGATCTCAACTCACTCCTTTATCATTCAGAGCAGAAAATCAAACTGAAGAGTCCCAGGTCAGTGTACTTTTCACTGTGTCCCCCAACCCTATCCCTGTTGCTCACAACACAGAGACTTTAAAAGGCTGATACTATATTCCAGAGGGTTCTCATTTAAAGAGGATGTGGAGGGATTTACTTACAAATCAAAAAGCAGTTAAAAATGCAAGCATGCAGCTATATTGAAAGCCCAATTTTATCAAGCAATGCATACTTTTGTGACAAGAGTGTGCTGCTCTGGAAAGCGTAATGTTTCCTGGATTGATTGATTTAACTCTCCAGTGAAGAAGCCCTCTTTAGACAAGGCCTTGATCAGCTGAACTGCTGTCAGCAAAAACCCTGGAGAGAAGACAAACTGTGGGATGTGGTGTGAGAATAATCCTCCTAAAACTGCCCACATGAATTTGAACTATGGCTTCCCTGGACAACTCATTCTCAAGAAATGCAGGGCTGTTATGTAAGTGTTTTATACACATCTACTACCCAGAAGAAAGCTCCAGAGAAAAGTCTACTTTAAAAAGAACAAGTCAAGTTTCCTAGTCAGGGACATGAGTGAAATCTTCTTTCTTACTTCTTTCTGAGCTTCATGGAAGAGTCTCCAAACCTAAATCCTTATCCAAGCAAGTGAAGGCAGTGTGAGCCACATAGCTTGGCCAACTGAGAGGGCCCATGGGCTGAGGCCAGGAGCTGGGATTCCCCACACAGACACTGAGTCTGCAGCTCGAGACAGGAGTGGCGGCTCCACAGAAAGCCGCTCTGTTCCCTGCCACCAAGTAACACTCACACAACACGCACACATAGCGGCAGAAATAGAAGTATTTGAAAAGAGTGTTTTTTTTCCCTAGAATACACAGTGCTCTTATTTCCTTAGGGGTGCAGTAAAAATTAACCATGGATAGATTGCCAAATGCAGCTAAAGAGTCAGCAAGCATATTTATCTCCATGGGCTAGGGTTGTTGGGACCGGTTGCTGGGACAAAGTTTGAATACTTCAATAAATCATAATGAAAGATTAAAATAAGAGAGCATTTGCTAAACATGCCTGGAAGGAGGCTGTTATGCTGCTATATTTTTCCCTTACCAACTGCTGCTCTGAGGTTTCACTGGGCTGCTTGAATTTAGTAGAAAATGCGTGTTTGTTTGAGGAGAGAGGCAAAAAAAAGAAAATTTCATGGTTGGAGTCTTGGTTTATGTGAGTTTTTGAGGTCAAAGACAATTCAATTGGTAAATCTAAGTGTATATGCTATATTAAATGTAAAATTAAAAGACAAAACAACAACAACAAACAACCCAGGAATATAACCTCAGGATAAGTGAATTCTTAACAAAAGAGTCTATTGAAATGTATCATTTGTTTTCTCTTTCATTAAGATTTAGGAACCAATTTCCTTAAAAATCTGTGAAAAAATACCATCAGCCATTTAAAAAATTATGAAATTTCCTGTGGGCAATGTTGAGCAACTACAGATAATAAGAAGTTTCTAGCTCTCAGAGCAGACTTGGAGACACATTCCTGGATGCCTGTCCTTTTTTGTTTTCATAAAACAATAATTCTTTATTTGTTTAGAGAAGGAGTTGAAACAAAGCTAGTAAGAGACACTTTTGAGCTTAGAAATCATCCTTCCTAAAGTTTGGGATAGGCTTCCTTGAACACCCAGCACAAAGCCGACTTCTGTTTGTAGTCTCGGCAACCCAGGACTAGCTTCTCCTCTGAGCAGTCCTTCAGGATGGTATTGATGCACCTCTCTCTGTTAACAGGGTATGTCTCATTCACCTCACAAAATGATCAACTCACTGAATTAATAAACAAAGTGAGGTCATTGGATCCTCCCAAAACAACCAGCATCCTTATAAGAGGTGACTATTACCAAACTGACATCACAAAAGGAAGACCACAAAAGGAAGATATTGTGAGAAGACAGTCATTTGCAAGTTAAGGAGAGCAGCCTCAGGAAAAAACAATTCTGCCAATACCTTTATCCTGAAATTCTGGCCTTCAGAACTGTATGAAAAAAAGTGTCTGATTTTTAAATCACTCAGTCTTTAGGATGTGTTTTTAGTTGGCAAACTAGTACAACTTCTTTATCTTAGTAACTTTTGAATATTAAGCAGACACTAAAAATTGGTGTCTTGGCTTATCAGTTTCTTATATTTAAGGTATAATAATACAAATATATGTAATAATATATAAAATAAATATCAATATATTAAATTATGTATTTGACATTTATATAATTATGTATTTTTATAATTATAAAGTATGTGCTATATATCATATATCATACAAAAATCATATTATATAAATATATACCATATATTATATGCATTATAATGTCTAAAACACATTGTATTACACCAATACAGGATATGATATTACATTAATTTCTATTTGTGCTATATAATAACATATACGTTAAATATTAAATACACCAAGGAAATAGAAGAAGGAAAAAACAGTAGCTATTTTATGACAACTACAAAAATTTAGTGAACTCTAAAAGTTGCGATCTATAAGGTGTTTATAAAATGTTTTAAGTTAAAAATATTAAAAGTCTAAGAGCCTGGACTTCTGGTTCCAGAAAGATATAATATACATGCTTACAATTTTTCTTCTAAGTACAAATGAAAACAATAGAAAGTGGAGTCGATCCTTGGACAGCACAAATGTTATTGACTATGACCCTCTCCTTAGTTGAAAACCTTCTATAACTTATACTTGACCTTCCATGCCTGTAGGTTTGCATCCACAGATTCAACTGCTATCTGTTGTTGGTTGAATCTGTGAATGTGGAAGCTGTGAATAGAAAAACATCTAAAGCCTCTAGAAAACCCACCTGCTACTGACCAAAGAGGCAGGAAAGAGTAACACACAAAGTCTTCAGAATATAGCTCCGCCACCCTTGCCAGACACCAGAGAAAATTCATGGCCTCAGTTCGACCCCAAAAATAAAATAACAAATGAGGGATCTGACAAAGATTTTAAAGCAACTCTTACAAGCATGCTTTAACGATCAACTGCAGATATACTTAAAACAAATGAAAAAACAAAAAACGAAGTCTGAACATACAGAAAATATAAAACAAAACAAAAAGGAATTTTTAGAACAAAAAATTACAATAACTGAAATAAAAGGGAAAACCCACAAGAGATGAGTTCAACAACAACATGAAGAGGACAGAGGTAAAATCAGTGAACTGGATGATAGAACAAGATAAATTTATGAATACAAACAATCTAAAGTAAAATAGGGGTAAATAGAGAAAACAGAGAGATGAACAAAGTTGAAAATAAACAGAAAATCTAATATTCATGACTACGTTCATGGCATTAGTCCTTGAATAAAAGGACAAATGAGTGAGTATGAAAACTATTCAATTAAATAATAGTTTAAAAATCTCTAATTCTGTAAAAGACATAATCCTACAAATTCAAAGAAATCCATAGCAAGAAATGTCATAATCACACTGCTAAAATGTGAAAACAATGAAATATAATCTTGAAAATAGTAAGAAAAGAATTTCCTATAAGGGAAAAACAATTGGAATGACATTAAGTCATATTCAGAAATTAGAATCTCCAATATTTATTGAACGATGAAAATAAAGATCAACCTAGAATGTTATATTCATAAAATACCACTCACAGGGCACACACTTATGGTTCAGATATCATGTCTGCAGCTCTAATAATGCCCACAATGTCCAAGGACCTGAGTTTGTGACCCAGGGTCTGGAGGAACGATCAAAATAAACAATTAATTAAATAATAAAATGTTTCTTCCTCCTCTTTCTTCCTTCCTGACTGTTTGTCTTTATATTGCCTGTTTCCTTCCATTAAAAACAACAATAAACAAGACAACAGCAAAAAAACCTTTCATGAATAAAAGCAATTCAAAGCATTCTCAGATGAAGAAAAATGAATGAATTGGTCACTAACAGAGCTTATATATAAGAATGATAAAAATGAAGCTGTCTAAATAGTAATTAAATGCTAAAAGAAGGAAACCTGGAATGTCCAGAAATATGAAAGAAATAATAAAAGAGTTAAATATATATATAGAGAGAGAGAGAAAGAGAGAGAGAGAGAGAGAGAGAGAGAGAGAGAATGCACTTTCCTTCTTCACTGATGCTAAAAATATTAGAGGAAATATTTAATAAAATTATATTTTGAGAAAGCTTATAATAGGATATGAAATGCAATAATTCATCTAAAAATTGGTTAAATGTTGACAATAAACTATGAAAAATTGTATATATTCAAAAAAACAAATACATAGATAAATCAAAATGGAATTCATTAAAAAATGGTAAATTAACCCACAGAAAGCAAGGAAAAATGATACAGAGAAATTAAAAACACAGAAAATAAAATGGAAGTTTAAGCATTGAATATTTAATAATTATGTTAATCTTTTAATCAATACATTAGTTAAATGATCTAAACACATTATTTAAAATTCAAAGATTGGCAAGGTATATTGAAAATCATACCGCAACAATATATTATCTACAAATAACTCATCTCAAATATCACTATGTAAGCAAATATTAAGAAAAAGATAAAAAGAAATATATCATAAAACATTAATCCAAAAAGAAGAAAACCTATATTAATATCAGATAAATTATATCTCAGAACAAAGAAAATTACCAATGACAGGTGATAGAGAATTATATAATGATTAAGTGGCCCAGCCATTGAGAAGACATAGCAATCCTAAATGTGCATGAGCCAAACAACAGGGCTACAAAACAGCTGATACAAAGCCACATAAAACTGAAAGGAGAAAGAGCAAGCCCACTATTGTAGTTGGAGACTTCAACACCCCTCTCAGCACTTGGTAGAAAATTAGACAGACAACTATCAAGAATATGGAAAAAGTTAACCCCATTAACCAACAAATTCTAGTCAACATATCAAGAGAAACTATATCCTGGGTCAAAATTTTTTTAAATAATTATAGGCATCAGTAAGTGTATGCTTCCCCCAGTATAATTAATGTAGAAATAAAAAACGGGATGATATCTCCAAACATGTATAAACTTAACCAGCATACTTTTAAATATTCCAAGGGTCAAAGAGAAATTCTCAAGAAAATAATAAATACATCGAACTGAGTGCAAATGAAGATACAATATGTGAAAATTAGTGGAATGTGGCTCAAGTAATGCAGGCAGGAAGACTGATAGCACTAAACACTTTCATGGAAAAAAAGGAAAATTTCAAATCAGTGATGGAAACTTCTACATCATTCACTCAGAAAAGTAAACACAAAGCACAGAAGGAAAAAAGTAACAGAAAAGAACAAAAATAATTGACATTATAAGCAAAAATATAGAGAAAATCAGTGGAACAAAAAGGTTTCTTTGAAAAAAAAATCAGTAAAAGCTGGCAAACTCTAGTAAGATTTACAAAAGAAAAAAAAAAGAGAGAGTACAAATCACCAATATCAGAAATGAAAAGAGAATGTTACTGTGGACCCAGCAGATAGCAAAGTGATAATAAGGATAATGATAATGGATAGTCTTTAAATTTAAAAAAAAAAAGAAAAGATAATTTTGTTCAAGCAGATCAATTCTCGACAAACACAAACTACCTCAACTTATCCATTATGATCCATATGGAATTTGAATAGCCATTCAATTCTGAAAGAAATCTAATTTGTAACTAAAAGAATACCAAAGAGTTCATCTTCAGGGGCACAGTTTCCATGAAAATGCTACCAAACCTTTAAAAAAAGAATTAACACTGATCCTGACCAATAAAATCAATTCTAGAAAACAAAAGCACAAACTCCCAAGTAGAGGCAATAGCCCTTGACTGAGCAAATGTCCGGAACGACGTCACACTGTCTCTGTCTCAAATTCAGGATTATTGCATTAGACCTTTGCAATGTCAGCTTTTATTGAGAAAGACAGCTAAAGAACAAAATAATTAATATAGGATCTCATTTGTGTTCCACAGTGAAACTATGAATAGTGATAATATTAATAGTGATAATATTAATTAGGACACAGAGTCAGTAGGGGTAAGATCTGAAACAGCAGTTTGGATTATGACAAATTTTGAACAATTTAGTATCACTTCTTTCAAGTAATTGCACACCTAGTAATTTCAACTATTAAAAGGTTAGGATATGTTAATAAATAGCCAGTTCTCTATCACACTTAACACATTAAAGCATATAAGGTATATACTGAGGAAAACAGAAATGTTTCCTTGTATATACTCTATGAGACTCAACCAATGCTCACATTAATTTTAAGCAAATAATTCTTTATGCATATTAAAAATTTAAATTTTAGACAGGCTAAGATATTTGATGTGCTAAAATCCAACTTGATGAGTTTTTTCTGAAAACACTGATGATTTTTTATCTGTTTTTAAAAAGATGATTCCTTGCTGTCAAGTGAGGTCAAGTTTGAAACTTAATATAAAATGTGTTAAAGTATACAAAGCATATAAATGCATCCAATAGCATCATGTGCACAAATATAATTTTACTTTTATCTAGTTACTTAGATTCTATTCTTCCTGTTTAACTACACTTTTCAGAAAGAAATGGGCTTTATAATGTATATAATATTAACTAACTCTACTTCTGAGTTAGGAAATAAAACTAGTCAACACAGCTGACTTGGAGCTAGCCCTCATGTTCAAACCACACAGCATATCCACATCAGCTGAAAACAGTTAGCAGTGATGTGCTGGGAAACAGAATGTTCTCTTAACCAAAATGCACTACACACATTCATCTTCCAGGGGAAATGGCTTTCCAGGGACTGCAGGACTGATAAGAAATGGCAAGTGATAAATGAAGCACTAGCGTCAAAGGACAAATGATCCCCTGAGAATGAGAAAGCCAGTTAAATTTTGACAGTAGTTATGTAGGCAAATTCACGTCTGCCAAAATCATCACATATATGCATGCACGGATATTAACACATATGCAAACACACAAGCATACATGCGTGCACATACACACATGTACACACATGTGGCAGAGAAACCATCATCAGTCCAATTAGTAGGGAACTAAAGATGCCTGAAGTTGAACTACACTATTATGCTTGCAACATGGGGCAACTTATTTCATCTTAATTTTTCAAATGTTGATGAGAGAAAGTAATAATGTCTAATTAATAGGATTCATCTAACATTAAATGCTTTAAAACATGTCAAATGCTAAAGAAGGTTTCTAGAATACACTAAGTACTTACTAACTTCAGCTTTTTCTTAAAATTAGATCATTTATGCCTCCATTCTGGTGCTTGTTCTTCACCTCCAAATTTTAACCTGTTATAATAATTGTACCTGATTATAATGCCAGTATTCTAATTAGGCTCACGGTTTGTTCTTAGGACAATTCTATATTAAGCAATTTGTTCAGTTACCTCAGCTGTGTGTTCAGATGTTTTGTTCAACACTGACAATTGCAATTTAAGGAAAGGAAGAAGGGAAAACTCTCCCTTCCTGCTGTTCTCTTTGTCCCTGCTGCCCCCAGGCATAAATATCTGGGCACTAGCAGGAATGAGGAAACCCTGTGTGGCAGTTCCAGAGACCAACAGGCCACCTCCCTTCCAGCTTGTAGAAGCATAACATCTTAAGCACGGTGTGAATGGCAAATAGTCCAAGTCTCCTCTTGGAAAAGCACCAGTTATTTTTGAAACAGAGTACTTCCTCAAGACCAAGAAAATCCATATTAGTGAAAACTCTGGGGAGCTGCCTCTCTGGCTCTTCCTCTAAAATCTGGCTCCAGGTTAATTTTAGTAGTTCCTTTCTCCCCCAATCAAATCTTGAACAGTAAGGAAATAGAGAGTATTCCCAAGCTAATACCTCTGACTTCACTTCTTCTGGTAGCTCTGCGCCCTGCCACGAGGGGAATTCGTTCCAGAGGACCTATGGAAGAACTAATCAGTGATGCTGATTGAGCCCAGATTACCAACCCACAGAAATGAAGCTAATTATTAATTGTGGTTTTAAGCCACTAAGGTCTGAAGTGATTTGTTCCATAGAAACAGACAACTGATAAAATATTGTTTCAGTCATGCAGTTTCTCAAGAATATCAAACTTGTTTCTAACTCAGGGCCTTTGTAATGGTTACTCCCTATCCATGCAGGAAATTCTTCAAGACTGTCTTCCATGGTTAGTTCTCTCAAATTCTTTAGGTATCTAATTTATTTTCCAGTGAGGCCTCCCAGACCACCTGTCTAAAACAAGCTGGAGGGTCCTCAAAATATTAAAAGTAGAACCACAGAACTACCATATGGTCCAGCAACTCCACTTCTTGGTAACTTTCTGAAGAATACTAGACAATAATTTGGAAAAAAATGAATCATATGTTCAGTGCAACACTATTCACAATAGTCAAAATATGAAAACAACTTAAGTGCCCATCAAAGGATGACTGGGTAACAAAAATGTGGTATTATGCACAATGGAGCACTATTTGTCAATAACAAAAGATGAAATTTTGCCATTTGCAGCATGTATAGAACTCGCAGTGATTACATTAAATATGCAAGGCAGAAAAAGAAAGACAAATATCAGATGATTTCACTTGCATGGTGAATATAAAGAAACAAATGATGAAACAAAACAAAAATAGGCTTAGTCACCATTCTTTCAAAAATGGGTAGCTCTCCCAGGAACTGTTCTTAAAGAACTAAAAGCAAAATAAAACTGTTACTGGAATTAATAAAAAAAGGAAGATAAGTGACATACATTGATACTTTTTCTGAAACTCCTCAGGCTTAGATGAGACATGATGGTGAATTCCACCTTTTTCTTAATCTACTAATTTGTCAATGGGCACTTATGTTGTTTCCAGCTCTTGGCTATTGTAAATAATGATGCAATGAACATGGGAGCAACATGGGATCTCTTTCAATTAGTGTTTTTGTGTTTGTTTGGTAAATACTCAGAAGTGGGGTAATGGGGTTGTATAGAATTTCCATTCTCAGTTTTTTGAGGAAACTACATTATTGTTTGCCATAATGATTACATCAATTTACTCTCCCAAAAACAGTGTATAAGGGTTCCCTTTTCTCCCTACCCTCACCTATACTTCTTATTTCCAGGTTTTTGCATTCTTTTCTACCTTATTTTATTTCTAATGTTGCTATAAATGCAAACACTGGCACGTTGATGTCACTTAGATCAGTCTGTGAGCCTCAGAGGAAAAGGAACAGGGAATACATTCAAGAAATTCTATCCAATCAGTCAGAGGTAGCAGAGGAAGGGACAGTGTCAGCCATTCTCAGCATATTGTCTGCACTGAACTAAACTCCACAGTCCTGTTGTGTAAGGAAATGATGGCCTCCCCAAATCCAGCTGGAATGGCTACTCTCTTCTTGGAGATTTAGACTGGCCTTTGAGGCTCTCATTAAATAACACTTTTTCAACAACTGTGAAAAGACTAACCCTGAAAAGTGCTTCAAAACATATTTGTTTATAAGAAACTCAGAATTCGACTACTAGAGTTGACTTTATTTTAAAAGGTAAGTCTTACAGAAGATATTATGTGAAGCCCAACGTAGGGAAGGGAATCCCATTACTGTGTATTGCTGTTCCTGACACCACAAAGGACTTTTGTGAGTCCATGTGTCCATTATTCAGAGCTTTGCTAGTAAAAAGGAAACATTAAAATGAGCCAGTTTTAATCTAAATAAGAAATAACTTGATTAATATTACCTGATAATACTGATACATCTCCAATGTTAAAGTTTTAATATGTGCATGACGGACATCAACAACTCAAACAAAAGACATTAAAACATATATTTAAAAGTTTGAAAACCAGAATACAAAGAACCATTTAGAGTTTGATCATATAAAAAAAGAAACTACAACACTGATTCATCTTTTAAATTCAGTTCCCTAACCACTAAAAAGAGACACTTTTTAGGTTTTAGATGGAATTTGAAATAACAGAATTCCTCTATGAAATCACTGCAGCATAGGTCCATCACTGGACTCTACCTACTGATGATCCATTGATTCTTCCTAAGCAGATCTTGAATTGAATCTCTTCTTATAGAGATTTACTAGTCTTCTCTAATTTCCCAGGTAACTGTTAGTCCCATAATATTTCCCTAGTTTCTAGCAACACCCATATTCCCAGCCATAGCAGTCAACTTCTCTATTGCATCACCATCTGCAGAAAACCTATTAGTTAATGCCATAATGATTATAAAGCAATGCTGCTTACTCAATGATATAAACTTTCTCTCTTATGTCATCAATAGCTATTCTCTTGCTAATCGTAGCCTCTAAAATTAGTATTAGCCACACATTATTCCCTATATCACCAGGCCTGAATTTACTTACCATTTTTGTTTTTCATTTTTTGTTTGTTTGTTTTGGTAGGGGGCGGTCAAAAAGACATGTCAATTGTGAAGTTTCACTGACAGTGTCAGTTAATACAATTTCCCACATGCTGGATACTTTGGAGAGAAGCAGCAGAAACATCAGACTTTAACTTTTTGCTTATTGTGTTCTTAAACATCCGTACATGTTATCAGAGTCTTAATAAGAAACTCTTAGATTTGCCAAAGGAAAAACTTGACCTCAACTGAAGCTGATTTCACCAAAGATGAATAAAGAATAAAACAGTATTTGATTCCTCCTAAGTACACTCTAGACAAAGTAAGGTCAAATGTGTAAAATCAACATTTTATTAAAGAATCTCTTGGCTCTAAATCTTTGAGTATAACTACACTGTATGTATGACTAACAGAAAATAGAAGACCAGCAATGCTAATTCCTTGTAAAACTCAGTGTGGAACATAAAAGAGAAAGTGAAGGTTTTTCTGATCATGAGACTGACTAGCTACTGAGATCAACAGAGTAGATGACAGTCTGAAAATTGTAGGAAACTAATTATCTACAAATTCAAACCAAACTTTGACATGTCAAGTGATGTCATTATAACAGAAGCTCTAATTGGAACTTGTTATTGTTTGACATGATATCTCTTTAGCACAGGACATGATATCACCTACCAGAATACAATACAGTTCAAGGCAGGCAGATGCTTAAAAACAATAGAAATGATAAAAAGTAGAAAACTGATTTCCAAAGTTCCAAGGACATCATTTAATATAAGCTAAAATAATCAAAGGGAATTTTATGTTCCTTCTGGAAATATTTTAAGTTTATTCTTTTTGTCAGGGAAGACAAGCTCTTCTCCTAAGAAGCAAGAGTAGATGGAATGGCTCAGGGTATGAGGAAAACAGGTGATAATTAAGAAGCTTTACATAAAATGATCTCTTTTTGTATTTGAGCTAGGAGACAAGGCTACATGCTCAGGGTGTGAAACCTGCTAAGTATCCTGAGAAACAAACAAATGTACCAATAGATCTCACAAATTACTAAGAGGATGACACACATTAGTGAATTAGAATGAAGTGGTGTCTTGTAGCTATTGTTTTAAGTTATGAAGTATATTTTAAGGCAGGCTGCTCTCAAAGTAACATATTCTCCTGTTTGTAGAATAGATATGTAGGTATCCTAAAACTAGTGTTCTAAGACAAGGGAAAGGTAATGGTGGATCTTCATTTGTTTGTTTTGCATTCACTTGCATTAATTTGAATGTCATGGTTATTGCAAGTAATGTGATAAATCAAGTAGATTTATGGATTAAGTTATCCAGTTTTAACTAAACTATCCAAGAGAAAAAAAAGACAAGTAGATTAAACAAATTCCTTAATGGGAATCCTCAGTCGAGGTCAATAATAATACAGAGGCACAAACCAACAAAGAGAACAGCATCCCTACTTACCCCTGTGCCTCTCCCCTCAAGTTCCCCAACAATAGTGTGAAGTACAGTCAGTGATGATCAAGACAGATTATCAAAATCTGGCCAAAAATAAATTCAAATTTATTAAATAGTAAGATTATTTATGAGACTAATGAATCATTGAAGAGGAAACTTGAACTAAGTGCACTGTGATTTAAAATACAATATAATGATAACATCGAGAGCAGGTTAATATGAGAATATGAAGAGAATATTTACAATTCAAAACTATATTTAAATATGTGAATAAACAACATGGTATTTTATAAATTTTAATTAATTTAATGAGAAATATTTATGTCTTGCTTGTGGTCACTAGCTTAACAGTTAAGGGAAAAAAGTCAAAGAGCTTTGGAGAAACACTTGTTCTTCATTTGCTTGTAAAAATGTTGAAGTAATATATGAAAACAAATATGTCAACAACATATAAATCATTCATTCTTCAGCAAATAATTCTAAAATTACATACAAAATGGATGTTTACTTAAAGCATTGAAAGAGGGAGTAAATCCCATTATGAATTAGGAGATTTGCTGCACCATTTTGTTATATAGACATGTAGTAGTCAGAATAGACAATAAGTAATATACCACCCCCAAATTCAAATATTGTGAAGTAATGAAGATCTGTTTTTTATTTATCCAATGTCCACTGAAGATCCTCATGAGTGTCAGAGTCTTCCTCCCAAGGAGAAGTTTCAGAGACCCAGGCTCTTAACAACATGTGCCTTCACCATGCTGTGTCCTTTGCTTTCAGCTGCACAGAAGGGAAACCAAGCAGATTGAGAGAGACACTACGTGGCTAGACTGTATACAGATCCTCTCACTTTTGACCATGTTCCATTGGCTACGATTCAGTTATATATTGGTCATCTTGAAGCAAAGGGATTGAAAAGTATAGTATTCTGATGTGACTAGGAGAAAAGTTAAAAGTGTGTTTCAAACTATCACACCATATTATTAAGATGGGTAAGCTTGAGATATATGATAAATTCCATTTCAAGAATGAAATTCTGTAACCCTCTAAAGAAGAGATATGTCAAAAAAGTATATTCTAACCCAAAGGAAGTTGTAAGTATAAACATTTTTATTAGAAAAACTGTGAGCTTTGACCAGAAGGAAAAACAAAACAAAACCACTGAGTAAAGTTACAGGGATAGCATTAGACAAAAAATGAATATATTACATAATTTGTAAGTAAAATACTTTAGTTAGGATGCTAACTTCAAAGTTAACAAAGTCGATAATGCAGTAGATTTATTAAAAAATTATTTGAAAAATTTTATAAAAATTTATGAAACCCTGACAATAGTTCACAATGAGAGGGGGAATGAATACAAATCCTTTTGTGCCACACTGATGTTTACAAATGAGAGAATGGCTGAGTATACACAAAATGTATTAAATTTCAGAGCAAGTTTCGAATCATATGTTTTACTAAAAGACAAGCATTCCAGATTTACCAATGTTTTCTGTGATGTGTAGCGCTTGGTTAATAGCAACTTCCAGTAATGGCAAATGAGCAATAAAAAATTCAACAACCTTTGATGGTGAAATCACAGGAAATTTGGAATAAAAATCAACTTCTTAATTTGATACAGAACATCTATGAGAAATCTACAGCTAATGTCACATTTAATGGTGAAGTAGTGGGTATGTTCCCTCCAACACAAAGATTTCTACTTTTACCACTTCTCTTCAATATTATGCTGAATATAGCAAAAACACAAACCTTTACTTTATTCCCTAAGTTGGAGGAAATGCACTCAATATTTTGCCATTAAAGAAAAATAAAGGCATACCATTTCAAAAAGAAGTAAAATGGCCTCTATTTCTAGACAACTTAATCATCATCTTAAAAAATTTTTAATTTTCAAAAATGTCTAATAAAAGCAAAATATAGGTTTCTCATGGTTTAAGATAAATGTATAATTACAAACTATATTTTAAGTACTACCAAAGAACAATTGAAATATCAAACACTGCATTCAGATTAGCATCAAAAATTCTTATAAATACATTTAACCACAGGTACTTAATTGTGTGTACTTAAAACCTCAAAACAATTGAGAGAAATTAATGAAGACCTAAATATATTAGTAGCTACACCAAATCTATACATTAAAAAGTCAGTATTGTTAAAATGTCATTTCTACTGAATATGCTATATAGTATGCTGCTAACCCAATCAAAAGCTCTGCAAAATATTTTTTGGAAGTTGACAAGTTCATTTAAAATGTATATGAAATGTAAAGGATGTCTTACATAAATCAGATGTCTAGATACAAAATAATAACATCAACCCTTACTTTATATATAAACAAAAATAAACTGAAAGAATCAGAGATCTAAATGTAAGAGGAAAAGAAAATGGTGTGCCCTGGTGGCCTAGTGGTTTATGTGTAGTTCACATAAATCCCAATGTTGCCAGTTCAAGAACCAGAGCTGGTGGGGGAACAATAAGATGAACAAATAAATAAAATAATGTGAAAAAATGTATTTAAAAAAGCATTGACCATGTAAAATATTTCAGAAAAATAAATCCTGTGGTTTTGGGTTAGGCAAAGGATTTTTTTAGATAGGGTACCAATAGCATGAATCATAAAATTAAAATTTGCCAAACTGGACTTCATGAAAATTCAAAACTTTCTTACTAGCAAGAAAATGAAAGTCAAGTTATAGACTAGTGTTTGACAAATTATTTCACCCATAATAATATATAAAAAATACTTATAACCCCATATTAAAAAAACACATCTACTAGTCAAAAAGAAAGTGCAAATTAAAAATACAGTTATATACAGCTATTACCCACTAAGCTGACTAAAATAAGAAGACTGGCAATACTTAGTGCTAGTGTGGACTGAGAGACAGTGAAATTCTTACACACTGAGGTTTGAATGGAGAATAGTATGGCCACTATGGCAAACAGTTTAGTAGTAGCTCATATAGGTAAACCTATACTAATTGTTTGACCCAGAAATCCCATTCCTAAGTATTTACCCAAGGTAAATAAATACATATACTCTCACTGACTGGCACATGAATGTACTTTATCAGAAATATCATCTAATACTTCTAATACACATGTCCACCAACTCCATGCAACGGAACACTGCTTGGCAATAAAACAACAAATGATACATACCCTGAATACATCTCAAAGATATTTATGATAAATTTAAAAGGCCACACACAAGATCATAGGGTGCTATTTCTATAAAACTCTATAAAAAACAAAATGACAACACATTATCAGTAGTTGCCAGGTTAGAAGAATTTGCTACCAAGGGGCAGGAGTGAATGTTATCAGGTGATAGAATACTCTACAGCATAGTTAATATGCTCACATGAATGTTTTCATTTTAAAAATTATCCAGTTATGTACTTATAAGTGGTGGTCTTCATTTTTTATAAATCATATCACAATAAAACCCATTAGTGTTTCTGTAGGATGTGGATTGATTACCTCATCACTGTCATCATCATCACTAATATTATTTGCACACCACCAGTGCCTGTTGTAGTTTAAAAGTTTGAAGATGATGGTGAAATTTTTTTCTATTGACTCATTATTACCTACCACAACATTGTTCAAACGAATGCGTAGTTCTGGTTGACAAAACTGGGATCCTTGTTCAGGATCTCACAGGCTGAAATAAAAGCTATTAGCCCTCTGGAAGCTCTGGGGAAGAACCTGCTTCCAGGCCCATTCAGGTTACTGACTGAATTTATTTCCTGTGGTTGCAGTACTGAGGTTCTCATTTTGCTAACATGAAACTCTCCATTCAAGCCAGCAATGGCACCTCCAGGTCTTCCTGTGCTTTGAATCTGTGCTGTATTCTACCTTCCTCTTCAGCTTTAAAGTGCTCCTGTGATTTCATTGGCCCTACCTGGATACCGCAGAATAAATTCCCTATTTTAGGTTTAGCTAATTAGCAAACTTAATTACATCATCATCCATGCTCCTTTTTCCATCCAAAATAAAATAATCACAGTCCTTAGGTTTGGGATATGAATCTTGGGGACCATAATACTGCTCTCAAAGATAGCCCTCTGCCACAGATAATGGCAACAGTGAACTATGTACTAGGACAGCTACTAGTATCAGACAGTGGACTAAATGCTCCAAAGTTCTTATAACAGTTCAACTTCCCATTTGCCTTACAAGGTAGTCACTACTGCTTTGGTCACACAGTGTGGAAAAGTAGCATGAGAAGGTTTAAAGTTGCCAGGATCACCCAGTTAGCTAATGAACAGGAAGACATAAGGTTCAGACTGATCTAGTTGCAAAGCACTTAAAATGACAGTGGTTGCATTTTGGTCACTATGGTGATATTTTTGCTAGTTGATCTATATCCTAATTTAATATAAAGTAATTGTAGCCTTTCATCAGTCTCTCATTAAGAATTACTTGCTTTGCACAGAGTGTACAAGCATGTGCATGTGTGTATGTTTGTGTTCAATGACTTAAACAGCAGCATGTGTCTTCACTGAGTGACAAGTGCCCTGAGGAGGGTCACATCTATCACATCAGTCTGTTTGGTACCTATCTCCATGTCCCAGCTGATACCTGGTTCATGTTAAGTACTCAGTATGTGGTTGTAGACTTAAAGAAAATGAAACCCAACTTTCTCATTTTAGAGCTTATGTTTATAGGATTAGGTATGAATGAATGAATGAATGAACAAGTGAATAGCATATAAGTATACATCCTTCTTCTGTCATCCTCTTCAAATGTTGACCATTACTCCCTGTCTTAAAGACAATGAGAGAGAACAATAAGAGCAGGATGTCCTGGCCTGCTCCCTGACATTTAATTGTGACATTCTCCCTTTTCACTTTTGGTAAAGATTGCTAGGATTGCACATTTTCTATCCTCACTTCTGCAGAGAGCCCATTGTTTTACAATACCTGTCCTATTTTAACTCATCATCACATTTGAGTAAGTAAATAAACTGATTCCTTCTCATTCTAGATTTTAGGAAGCATTGCCTGGACTGGCATGTCCCATGGACTGGATCTCCTTGTGGAACCATAGAGATAAGAGTACATTCTTCCCAGACTACCACACACTTCTTTACTGTGTGACCTTATATCAAAGGCGGTCAGAGCCCACTGGACAGGAGTCAAGCATCATTTCTAGGTACCAGTGTGACACACAGGAAAAGTAGGCAGCACAAACATTTTGTTAAATGAATGAATGAATAAAAGAAACAATGGTGTCATATGGAAACTAATCTAATGACTCTCCTAGGATTTGTATCATTAGAAACAACTTCCTTCCTGAAAAAGAATGAGGACATATTCACAAATGTAAAGATAACTATAGAGGCCTATTCCTTTCTGCAACTTTAAAAATAAAATTGCCTTTCTTGATTTGTCTGTATTTCTAGGACTACAAAGAAAATGCCCCTTTGGTACTCCTAAACATTAAAGATTAGAACAGAGTAGGAAAGATTTTCATTAAACATAGTGCCATTCCTCTAAGAAAAGTGTTCTCTGAATGACCATTCCCCTAGGAAAAGTGTTCTCTGAATGGCCTACTTGACAATATTAATTCTAATGAAAGGTCAGAAAACACATAATCAGACTTTTATGTCAATCATCTCTAAGAGAACAGAGCAACTCCAGGTGCAGCCTGTTCTGAGAAAAAAATTAGCATATTCCCCACCAAGATGGGTGACAAACTAAAAGAAAAATACACCCAATTCCTTCCTGTAGTCTACCACAAATCTGTAAGTCATAAGGAAATTGAATGACTGATGAATAACGTAGCCATTTTGAATTTTCAGATTAATCTTGGCTTGCACAGAAAATTTGAAATATTGATCAAATAAAAATATAATACATCAGATTGACATGAGATTTGTTAAGTTTCAATGTAGTAAAACAGTGACAGTAAATGAATACCAACATTAGCTTTGTTTTCAAGAATCAGAAAATCAGAGAACTCATAAAGAAAATTAAGTTCAACCTTCTCATTGTAAAGCTTGTGTTTGTAGGATTACATGTAACTGAAAGTAATGGAAAATCTCTAAGTATCAATGGGCTAATGAAACAGAAGCTTATGAGTACTCACAATATGAGACACAAGTCTTCCTTGTGTACCAATCCAC
The DNA here is from genome assembly GCA_004363575.1 of Solenodon paradoxus. Taxonomy (NCBI): domain Eukaryota; kingdom Metazoa; phylum Chordata; class Mammalia; order Eulipotyphla; family Solenodontidae; genus Solenodon; species Solenodon paradoxus. The sequence continues at coordinate 1,964,522 of RJWH01000054.1, forward strand.
TCTGTAGGACTCCCAGTTTCCAGTGAACTTCATAGTCTAAGATAGCTACTGAACCTTAAATACACAGAGGCTGATTAGTAAAGACACTTACAAGCAAGGCAGAGGATAGATATTAGAGAACTCAGGAAAACATATCTGGGGATATGGACATTATCCTGGAAGCACTGAAAAGGCATTTTAATAGTAAGCATAATGAGACACTGGCAACACTGTGGATGTCTTAGAGAAGCATGAGATAAGAGACAGCAGGCTATGCTAGACAGGAGCAAAGAATATGAATTAAATGGGACATGAAGCAGTGAAGGTCTGAGCATAGCATACACTTTTTGAGATGGGAGATGAGAAAGACAGAGTTAATATGATAGTGATAAGATAATGCAAGGTCAAGAGGATTTTGTCTCCTGAGTGTAAATGAGTAAATACGAGAAATGGGCAGTTCTTTCTAGGGAATGCTCTAGAAGGAGCATTGTCTTCAAAGAAGAAAGGTGGAGAAAAGGTCTAATAAAGGGCTGAGATTATGTGGAGATTAGCAGTTCTGGGAACTTTCTTCAGTCTGAGTGATCAAGATCTCTAAAGGCAGGGAAGGGATAGTTAGAAGGGGTTGGTCTCAATTATTCAGATTGATACAGGACATTCAGATTGGTACAGGTAGTAGTGGCTCAAGGATCCATGCAGTTCCAAGCCTAGTCTGAGAGGAAATGCTGGTCCTAATGGTATAGGAGGTGTGTGACCATGGTTAGTGACAGAATACTATCAGGCACTCTGGGATCCCTTGGAAATGGCTGAAACTTACTGTCCCTGTGATAGTTATGCAGGTAGTAATGCAGTTTCAAGACCTAATTCTGGGAGCCCATGACACAGTACTCAATGGGAAGGAGCCCAGCCCATCATAGGTTCCAAGTAATTTTTTCACAAGCTACACATGGTCTGGAGGGGTAACTTCCTTATTACTTATCACATGACACATCTTAATGCACAACTTTGTAAATCCCATGTAAGATATAGCAATCCTATGCTTAGTAAATCTTAGGTATTTGCCTTATTCACCAGTCACTTATGGTTTAAGAAAAGTATCTAAAAATGTGTTAACACATATTGAGTATATAATGTGTATAAAGTGAATCCCTCCCTACCCTACTATTATGGTTTGCCTTAGGGTCATTTCCTTTTCCTTTCTAGTACTTTCCACAGTGAGTGATGATTTTATCATATTAAGTGTATAGTGTGTGCATTTGGGGAAAAGTTCCCCTTTACTACCCAGCCCCCATTTAAAGGAGTACTGCTCACTGACAGAGCCTCTCCAGAACATGGTGCTTTCAAGGAACTCTGGGCTTGTTCCTGCTCAGGTGAATCCTTACACTTCTCTCCCTTAATATATGACAATATATTGTACATGGACTGTATTGTCAAACTTCAAAGGCACAGATAGATGACAGATAAGGAGATATATAGATAAAAATACACAAGTGTGTAGAGTGAGATAAAGAAAGAGGGAGAGATAGGGTAATTTACAGTCTAGTGGGAAGGAGAGATTACAGAACATAAAATCATCACTCGTTGTAAAAAGTACTAGAAAGGAAATGGCCCTAAGGCAAACCATGACAGTAGGCTAGGGAAGTATTCACTTTATACACATCTCCTCAACTTCATATGGGGTTATAACCCAATAAATCAAAGTTGAAAATATTTAAGCTTAAATGTATGTAATAGACCTAACCTACTGAATGTCTCAGCTTAGTCTAACATACCTTAAATGCGCATTGGCCTAAAAGTGGGCAGTCATCTAACACAATGCCTATTTTATAATAAGGTGTTGAATGTCTAATGTACTTTATTGAATACTGTACTGAGAGTGAAAAACAGACATAATGTGCTGGATCATGCTGGACAGCACACAGTGTCAATAGTGGTTTTGGATACTGTATTTTGTGTTTTAACATCCCACTATGTCTGTTTTTCACTGTGCTCACAGTGCATCAGGAGAGAGAATCCTTCCACAAATTGCTATTCCAGGAAAAGAGAAAAACTCAAAATATGAAGTACAGTTTCTACTGAATGTGTATCACTTTCCCACCACTGAAAAGTTGAAAAATTTTAAAGGAAACCACAGTGAGTCAAGGGTCTTCTGTATAGGAAAATTAACAACTCTAAAGAATTGCCTTTGAGGTGGCATGAGGACTGTGCAGTAGTCCTGGGGTAAGAAAGCTGGATGATTGCAAGTACTGAGAGCAGTTGGTCAGTGGGGCAGCATGAGAGAACAAAGTGTCAAGAAAGAGCAATAGAGATTCAATCACCCAAATGCTGTGCTAAAATCGCTCTGTAATTCCTTATCACTATATCCCCAGAGCAAATTTGTAAAATTAATTTAATTTTTGTAGGTAACAAATTTTATAGTTGCCTTTTATTAATTTCACAATCAATTTGTTATAAACTTGTAAATTAATTATATGATGTCATTCCCTAAACAGCTTCAAAATACCTTCATCCTAAAGGTTCCACATAAAGTACAACACTTTCATCAATTTAAGGTTCAAGATATTTATCATGGCAAAATTCCAATTAATTTTGACTCAAAGGAAAGATTGTTTTGCACGCAAAGTTAAAGGAAACATTCATAGCATTTGCAGTCACTTAAATGTACTTTTATATTTACAAAAGAATTCATCTCTAAGTTGCTTGAGTTATGGAAAGTTGTGATTGTTTCCTGAACAGTAAAATTTGTAATACCATTTACACAGTTTTTATTTTATTACCCATTATTCATTTGAAACGAGGTAACTGTTCAGGCTTTATTGTTTTACTCTGAAAGTCTTCCCTTAGGAGAAAGCAATTTTTGTGTCTACTCAGCAAAAGTAACTAAAAATTACAAATGGAAATATCGATTTGCCTTGAAATGTGATTGGTTAACTCTACCAGGCCTGCAGCTTGTTCAAAAGTCTAAAAATATTAAGTTCAAGAACTTTATAAGAACATAATGAATGCTCTGAAATTTACTGATATGTTGACAAAACATGGTCCTAATAAATGCTGTGGTTTCCCAGAGAAAGAATTACATGACTTGATACTAGGTTCAATTCTGCAGCCCACTCTCTTAAGGTAGCTCACAAAGGTTTCTTAGAAGATTAAAGAATTTTTAGCTGATAGAATAGATTTGATATTTAAACTCAAAAATCTGTAATATCACCCACATTTTTTCACATCAAGGAAACATAGCCGGTGGGTCATGAGTGTGAAGTTTGTGAATAAGCTATGATTAGCACCCCAACAAATTCCCAGTGTGTCATGTCTGCCAAAAGGTCATGACATGCCTATCAATGTACTCCCCACCAGTGGAAGTCTTTCCAAGATGCACTAGCAGGGTGTGTGATCAGCACACCTAGTAGGTGTGTCTTAATAAGCCTACCAGTTGGAAATAGGAGGAGGATCCAAACTTTATCTTATTAACTACTGGCAACCATACTTCAGCTCCACTTTTAAAATGACTGCTGCAACAATTTCTATGAATTAAATAGTTGCTACAATGCCATAATCTGATAAAAGCCAGCAGGGTTTCACAAGTGAGTATAATTAGAATATATCAGGCTCTTTCCATTTTTCTCTATACTTTCATTAAGGATGAAGCAGTTGCTGGACAAAAGGATGTACAGGAATAATACTTAACCGGAGAACTGTTGCAAACTCACATTCACTATCATTTCGTATTACTTACCAGTTCTCAGGGAATTTGCTTTAGGATAACACCCTCATTAAACATCCAGAAGTGATTTTAAACAATTTCTCAAGCCTTCATTTGACAAATAAAGAAAATCAAAGACCAAAACATTAGAAACAATTTTATCTTGGATTGCTACTCTGGTAGGCAGAATTTTTCTGCTTTAAGTATGATAAGGACAATGCACATACTATAAAATAACTTGTATTCAAAGATGTTCTCCCTGTCTGGAGTTAAACAAATAGACATGGTGGAGAATAGGGTACATTTTATGCTTCTGGTTGAGCTAACCCATTTTGTTGCTCTCCTAATTAAGAGAAGGTATCCATCTGTCATTAAGAAGAGCAGAAAGTCCTCTCACTTTACAAATGTATATCCTTTTTCACAATTACAGAATCTGTCTTTCAAATGTTTAATGGATTCATTTTACCGCTATTTTTCAGGGAAAAAACAAAAAACAAAGTAGAGGTGTACCATAGCTTAGGGGCAGTTGTTAGACTGTTTATATTTGGGTACTGCAGCTAGCTTAAAAACAGCCAGTGACTTTCCCCAAATCCCACTGGTAGCCAATATCCCCAGGTCCAAGAATGTTAGTGGAAAAAAAAGGGAAAAAAAAGCAAAGCAAAAACAAAACAAACAACAAAAAACTATGCCAAACTCCTCTTGTTCTCAGTAATATCACTCAAAACTTGAGGACAGCTTGTTTCAGATTCCCTCCTGGCAAGAGCAAAAGAAATGACAACCAATAGTAGCTCAACCTTATGAGCAAGTTGCCCAGCTTCCTGGACCCTGAAAAACAAACCACTGAATAACACGCCTGTAAAGTCTTGAGGCTCCTCCAAGTTCCCCCAGATCTCCCTGAAGATCTTAAAACTCCCTTTGTGTAATGTTGACCACATACAACATCCTTCACACAACATGCACAACGTATTTTTAGACCTTGATGATTTATAGTTCAGTCAACGATACTGTGCAATCAAAGACAGGAAAAACTGAAAATTAAAACTCCTACGTTAGCAATCAGAACAATGCCCACAGCGAGTCTGGCCCTGACCCTCCAGGTGGGAACGCCCTCTTCAGTTTCAGGAACCAATGGGAGGCTGATTCAACCGTTGCCTTGGCAACCTTGTGTTAAGACTGCGCACGCGCCCAGCACACCAACTGTCAACTAATTGGTAGTCGGCAGAGTCGTTGCCATGGCCACACTGTGTATGGGCTAAGAATGCGCTGAACTCGGGTGCTGTGACGGCAGGATTTTCAGCGTTGGGAGGGTCTCAGCGTCCCGTGCCCTTTGACACCCACAGCCACCGGTGTCTAAGAAGTCCCTGAGCACCGGACATGAACCGCAAGAAATTGCAGAAACTGACGGACACCTTAACAAAAAATTGCAAGCACTGTAAGTAAAAATCAAGTACCAAAGGAGCAGAAGCTTCTGGGCCAGGTTCCCGCGCCCCCCGCCCCACCCTCTGTTGCTAAAGTCCGCTGCTCAGCTGGCTTCTTGCCTCAGTATCCTCCACACCCAACCCTTAAACAGAAGTCTAGTAGGGAAGTCCTGCTGTTGACTCCTTAGGAAAGGCACGCCTGCCCATCATCTTAAGGACTGGTATTCATGTATCCAAGCGTGTAGCTCTCTCACAAGTGCACTTCTTGACTTCTCAAATCATTTCCTTAACTTTTACATGACAGAAACGTGATTTTTATAAGCAAATAAACTGACAGGGTCTATGTTCTGGAAATTTTACCCATCGGTTCATGCGGAAAAAATGGTTATCAATGGCCAGCCATCTTTGGAAAGATGATTTAAGTGAAACAAAAGTCTATCTCATAGCCAGGAGAATTGTTTAGAAACCAAAGAGCTCAATACAGCTAAATTTGTAGTAAGTACTCTATTTACAGATCGAGACTTCCACTTTTCTATTATTGGTGGCATTTACAAGGTAAAGGAGACTTTACAAGTGACTAGATTTAAGGTATTAAGACTATCTGCTCCAATTGCAAATCCTAGATGATGGTCCTAGAATTCCATAGGTAATTTTAAAATTGTGTTCAGACTAAGAAGACAAAACTGGGCTTGATAAGAAAGCTATGAATGTTGCTTAGATGAGGATTATACTGCCTCAAGAGCAAGTGTATGTAAATTGCAAAATTACTACATGTTGAGGAAACCAAAGAATACACATACCCAAGAATTCACCCCGTCCCCGTTATGCAAAGCCAGAAGAACAAATATGTTTTAATGTAGTTCTAAAGATTACAGGATCAAAGTGTGTTCTTAAGTATCTTAAGTAATATGATGAGCGTTAAGAAATACCCTCATAGTGGAATTTTACTATAAATAAAAGTTATGATGTTATAAGCATCTTAAACTTAGAAAAGAGACACAGTAAACATTAAGGTATCATTACAGTTATCATTTGATAATAGTTTTGTTCTGTTGTTTTCCTTAAAATCTATTCTGGGGAAATATGGATATTCTTAAAATATCTAGTAAACATTTTGAATAAATACTCATCAACAAAGCAATAACTTCTATATGTAATGCTGAATTTGATCTAGTCCCTGTTCAGTACATTTTCAGTGTAGTACAAACTCATAGCTCTATGTTATTGAATGCTTTCACATTCTTGTGCGCCCATCAGCACAACCCATCTCAGATCTTTTTCATTTTTCCCAACTGAGACTGTATCAGTTAAACTCTAACTCCCATTTCTCTCCCCTGCCCTTGTCAACCACTTTCTGTCTTTATGAATTTCACCATTTTAAGTACTTCATTTAAGTGAAATCCTAATATTTTTCCCTTTTCGGTCAGGCTAATTTCATTCAAGATAATGTCTTCAATGTTTATCCACATTGTAACATGCAAAAATCTGCTTCCTTGTTAAAAGCTGAATAATATCCCATTGTATGCATGTATCATATTTTGTTTATCCATTCATGGATGGTGGACACTTTGGTTGTTTTTACCTTTTGGTTATTTTTACCAGTGTTGAGCATTGGTTCTCGAGTATCTAAGTCCCTGCTTTTAATTATTTTTATGATAATTTTGTTATTTTTTGTCTACATTACTAGATGCATTTTAGGATACTGAAATTGCATCTCAGACTGTGTGCAGGTTCCACCACCCCCACCGCCAGAGTCCTAGTGCCCTTTACTATCACCTTGTGTTCTTCTTCCTTCCCTCCCTTTTCCCACACCTATGGTACCCAAGGTCTTTAATCCTGGGCATTTTGTTGGGGTTTGTCTGTTTTGTTTCTTTATAGTGTATATATGAGTGAAACCATTCTGTATTCTCTATTTCTGATTAATTTCAGTTTCCATAATTCACTCCACTTCCATCAGGTTGCTGCAAAGGGCATGATTTTATGCTTCATTTCAGCTGCATAGAATTCCATTGAATACATATACTGCATCTTCTTTTCCAAAACTTCTGCTGATGAATATTTATGTTGTTTCCATGTCTTGGCTATTGTGAAATGTGTTGCTATGAACATTAGGATGTATATACTTTTTTCTCACTAGTTTTAGGTATATGCAGAGAAGTGGAATTGCTGAATAAAATAGCAGGTCCATCTTTATTTTTCTGAAGAATCTCCTTACTGTTTTCCAAAGAGGTTGCACTAATTTACATTCTCACAACAGTGTTTCTTCCTTTTCTCCAAACTTTCTCCAATATTTGTTATTTCTAGTCTTTTGATATAGGCCATTCTCTTTGGGAGAAGGTAATAACCTCATTGTGGTTTTTATCTGCATTTTACTGATATGAAGTGTTACAGAGTATTTTTTCATGTAAGCCATTTATGTGCCTTCTTTATAAAAGTATTTATTAAATTCTTACCATTTTTCAGGTTTGTTGTTGTGCTTTTTATCGTTTTTGGAGATTAAGCTCTTGTTTGATGTATGTTATGCAAATTATCTTCTCCCATTCTGTGGGTGGCCTTTTTATTTCACTGTAAAGATAAATTTTATTGTGGCATAGTTCTCATTTTTTAGTTTTACATTGCCTTCTTTTGCTATAGATGTTCTTTCCTCAAAGACACATCTGAGTTTGAAGCCATGGAATGTTGTTCCCACGTTTTATTATTTGGGGTCTTATGTCCATGTCTTAGATTCATTTTGACTTAACTTTTTATGCGTGGGGCTAATGAGTAATCTAGTTTCATTTTTTTCAGGTATCCAGCTTTCCTAGTACCTTTGTTGAATAGACTTTCTTTCCTCCATTGTACACTCTTGATTCCTTTGTCATGTATTAATTGACCATATAGATATGGCATTATTTCTGGGCTCTCAGTTTTATTCTGTGGGTCTGTATGTCTGTTTTTGTTCCAATACCATACTATTTTTATGATGATTTGTGATGACTAGTTTGAGGTCAGGAAGTGTGATACTCTGCTGTTCCTTTTTCTGAGAATAATTTTAGCTATCTGAGGCCTTTTTGTGGTTCCATACAAACTTTAGTAGTATTTGTTCAAATTCCTTGAAGAATGTTCCAAGGATTTTGATTGCTGTTACATTTACTCTGTACATTGATTTGAGTAGGATGGGCATTTTTGCTAAATTAATTCTTCTAATCCGTGAGTGTGCAGTGTTCTTCCATTTGTGTCTTCTCTTTATTTTGTAAAGGTCATGTTGGTTTTATTATCTTTAACTTCCTTAATTAAGTTTATCCCTAGGTATTTTATCTTTTTGGTGCTTTTATGAACGGGGTCTCTTAATTTCATTTTCCTCTACTTCATAATTTGCATGTAAAAACACTACTGCCTTTTGTGTTTGGATTTTATATCCTGCTACTTTGCTGTAGTCATTTATCTTTTCTAGTAGGTTTTTGTTAGAATCTTTGGGATTTTCTAGGTATAATATCGTGTCATCTACAAATAATGATAGATTTATTCCTGCTTTTCCATTTTTGATTCCTTTGATGTCCTTTTCTTGACTTATTGCTCTGGCCATTTCTTCCAGAACTATGTTGAATAGTAGTGGTGAAAGTGGAAATCCTTGTCCTGTTCCATATCTTAGGTAAAAGGTTTTCAATTTTTTATCATTGAGTATGATGTGGCTGTGGGTTTGTCGTATACTGCTTTTATTATGTTGATGTTTGAGCCTAATATTCCTGCTTTTTGCAAGGGGTTTATATCATGAGTGGGTGTTTAATCTTGTCACAAGCTTTTTCTGAATCTATTGATACATGATTTTTGCTTTTCCTTTTGTTGATTTAGTGTGTTACATTGTTTGATTTGTGTATGTTGAACCATTTTTGCATCCCTCTAGCAAATACCACTTGATCGTGGTGTATATTTTTTTAATGTGCTGTTAAATTTGTTTTGTCAGGACTTTATTGAAGATTTTTGCCATGATATTGCTCTGTAATTTTAGTTTTTGGTGGTATGTTTGACTACGTTTGGGATCAGGGTAATATTAACATATTTGGAAGTTTTCTCTCCTCTTCAATTTTGTTGAAAAATTTAAGGAGGATGGGGATTGACATTTTTGAAGAGTTCTTCAAATGTTTGATAGAGGTCTCCAGTGAAGGGAACTGGGGAGACGCTTGATTGCAGCTTCAGTGTCTATGCTTGTGATTGGTCTGTTTAAGTTTTTCTGTTTTCCTGGTTTAGTTTTGGGAGGTAGTACAATTCTAAAAAACTGTAAATTTCTTCATGATGTTGGCATATGGGTTCTCATAGTAGTCTCTCATGATTCTTGGTATCTCACCTCTTTCATTTGTGATTCTAACAATTAGGGTTTTCTCTTTTTTGATGATGAGTCTAGTTATGGGCCTATCAATTTTATTTATTTTCCAAAGAACCATCTCTTAGTTTAATTGATCTTTTGCGTAGTCTTTTTGTTTGCCATTTTATTTAATTCTTCTTTAATTCTTGTTATTTCTTTCCTTCTACATATTTTAAATTTGCTCTTCCCTTTCTAGTTACTTTGGTGTGTTCTTAGGTATTTCATTTGAGCTGTCTCTCATTTTTTGATGTGCACTTGCATAACTACATTCACCTCTCAGGATGGCTTGGGTCACATGTTCTGGTAGCTTAGCTATTCATTTTCATTTGTTTCCAGGTAATTCTTAATTTCATCTTTAGAGTTGTTCAGAAGTTGTTGTTTAATCTCCACATCTTTACGGTCTTCCAGTTTTGTTCTTCTGGTTCATTTCTAGTTTCACCCACTTGTGGTCAGAGACAGTGCCTTCTATAATTTCAATTTTGCTAAATTTACTGAGAATTTTCTACCCCAGGACATAATCTTATCTTTGAGAATGTTTCATGTATCCTTCAGAAGAATGTTATTATATTCTTTTTTGCTAGGGGAAAACACTGTAAATATGTCATGTCCATGTGATACATTGCTTCATTTAAGGTCTTTATTTCTTTGGTGATTTTCTAACTAGATGATCTATTTATTTATATAAGTGAGGAACTGAAGTCCCATACACCTGTCTTACTGTCTATGTCTCCCTTTATCGCTGTCAGTATTTATTTTATATACTTAGGGGGTCAAGCATTAGGGGCAAATATGCTAATGAGAGTTACTTCTTCCTCATGGATTCCCCCTGGACCATAAAGCTGTGTCCATCCTTGTCTCATTTTACCTTTTTGAAGTGGAAGTTTATCTTATCTAATATTAGTATTGCAGTTCCTGATTTCCATTCATCCCCATTACTTTGTTGTATTTTTCTGCAACCCTTGATTTTCACCCTATATTTGTCTTGAATCTGGTCTGAGTCTCTTGTAGGCATAATATCGATGGGTCCTGGTTTTGATCATGCAGTCACTCTCTGTCTTTTGATTGCTGAGTTCAGTCCATTTACATTTCAGATGATAACTGACATATAGGTCTTTATTGTTGTCATTTGAGTCTTTGTTTTATGTCTCTGTTGCTTCTTGTCCCATTTGTTTTTGTTTGCTATTTCCTCTGGATGGTTTTCAGTCTTAATTCTTGCAATGCTATCTTCTTTTCAACTATGTATCACTTTAATATTGGGTTTGGTGGCTACCATGCGAATTTTCTCTAACACCATTGCTCTGTAATAATTTTTTGTGAATTGATGGTGATTCAAGTTTATGTGAAGTTTATGTGACCATGCAGACTCTATGTTTCTCTTTCCCACTTTAGTATTGTTTTGTTCTCTCCCACTGGTCCTGTCTTTGTGATTTTGTTTTACTGTTTCTTGCCATTCTCAGGGTTTGGTGGCTCTGTTTTGTTTTTTTTCTGTTGTAGAACCCCTTTAACATTTCTTGAAAAGGAGTCATTCTGATGAAAAAAGTCAATGAATTTTTATTTATCAGTGAAGACCTTTATTTTTCCATCATATTTGGATATTTTTCAGGGTAGAGTATTCGTGGCTGGTAGTTTTGTCTTTCAGTATTTTGAAAATAATCATTCCACTCTCTCCTGTTCTTACAGTTTCTGCTGAGAAGTCTGATGATAGCCTAATGAGTGTACCTTTATAGGTTATATTTCTCTTTTCTCTAACAACCTTGATTTTCTTTATTGATGGTTTTGCTAGATTTACTATGATATTTCTTTTTACATTTAGTAATTTTGATGTTTTATTGACTTCTTGGACCTCCATGGTTACTTTTTGTAATAGATGTGGGTGTTACTGCTATTCTTTAAGGTTTCTGCTCCTTTTTCCCTCTTCTCTCTTCTCAGAATACCTACTATACTTGTGTTTGTTCTTCTCATGATGCTTGATATTTCTCACAGGATTTCTTCATTTTTCCCTCAATCCTGTTTCTCTTCTCTTCCATGAGTTTATCACTGTGATCTTGTCTTTAATTTTGGGGATTCGTTCCTTAGTAAGATTGAAACTGTTTATGAAGATTTCCATGTTTATCTTCACTCCATTGGCCATGTTTTTTTCTCTAGCATTTTAGGTCTCAGATCTCTTTGGTGAAATACTCTGAGGTCTTCCAACTGCCTTTGGGTAGTTGAATGTGATTACTACACCCCATTCAGCATCTTTGCAATTATTGTTCTGAATTATTTATTTGTTATATTATCTCTATCAGTGTCAATGAAATTCTTCTCTGGGGAACTCCCGGCATCTTTCTCTCTTTATGTCATTTATGTTTTGTATGGAGTGGGTATTTAGAATTTGGCATGACTTTATTCTCTGCTTTATATTTAGCACTGTGCTTTCTTTTTCCTCTGATTTATTGCTAGACAGTCACTGCAACACTGCCTTTACAGAGTCCACAGAGGGACTGCAGGCTATTGTAGTTTTTCAGGATAGGAGGTGGGACAAAGACTGTGTTCTCTCCCTTACTCATCCACACTCTGGGTTGCTTAGGCTAGGTAGTTCAGGGTGTGGAGGAGGCAGCCCCCCATCATTTCAATCTTTTGAGTACATGCCCAGAAATGGAATCACTGGATCATAGAGTTTCTATGTTTAATTTTTGAGAAATTAGCATAACATTTTCTCCAGCAATTAATACCTCTTTTAAAAATAATAACCTTTATATTATTTTCTACTATTTAATAAATTTGTTTACCAAATAATTTATTTTCCAAAATTTTTAATTCTTTTAAATTGTGATGCCAGAAATCACACCCAATCTTGTTCTGACCTGTAAGATGAGGTATGCTTTTTCCATTCTTTTGTGATGTTTTTTATATGCACATATGGGTTTCATCTTTGTTTTCAAAAATATTTAACTATGATTTTATCTTGTTTTAAATTAAAATTTCTTATACTTTATATTTAAACTCACTTTTTGTTCTTAATGCTAGACAGTATTATAAATACCATTCTTCATGCAATTATGTATATGGGCAAGTATGCATGTGCTATATATGCTTTCAATAAAATTTTTTCCTTTAAAATATTACTGAATGGTTTCATTTTAACTTTTACATAATCTACAACAATGGGTGCTACAATATGTTTCAGTGATTCTTTTTTGGAAAATAGGTCATTGTGAGTCCCAAAATATGACATGAATTTCCTAAGACTAAAGTAAAAGGAAAACTGTTGCCTGACTTTCAGGAGACTGGTATCTATTTCAAGGAAAATGTTAAGTTGTAAATCTCATGAATGAGTATAATCAAACTGCAGGAAGGAAAGTTACCAGTTGTAAACATTACCATACTTACTTTGAATCATCATTGTAAAGTTTAAGATCAGACCTCTCAATCGTTATTCAGATAACTAGGCTGATAATATCTTTTTTCATAAACATGACTGAACTTACACCTGTTTAATATTCAACTCCTATTTGTAGGGAAGGCTGCTTCCTTATTTTGTGGCAAATCCTCTAAAACTATCCTCTACTAACTATAGTGTCACATGAATCTCAAAACAGGATAGTCTTCTGCTGACAACTAAATAAGTGATAGTTTTGATATCAATAAACTCATTAATCAAGATTTAAGTGAGAAATTAAAGATTCAAATGAAGTTTTAGTATATTAATTTTATTCTTTCACAGTTAATAAATTTGAAGTGAAATGTCTTATAAGTCTGTTTTATACGTTGGTGGGAGATGTAATGGAGCGGCAAGGTGTGGTCATTGGATTAGATCGTAATGCATTTCGAAACATCCTGCACATGACATTTGGAATGACAGATGACATGATTATGGACAGAGGTAAGAAGATATGCAAGATTCAAATCAAGCAATCCAGCCATAAAAACAACAACAAAAAAAAATAGTTTGGAGTTTGGACATACTCTTGGTAGAAAGCATAATGTTCTGCATTCCCAATTTAATTTGAATATAAAAATGTTATTATATTCATAGGGAAGGAGATAATATTCACTCTCTTTTGTATATTTAAGAAGAGGTCAAAGTCATCTTGAATACATAGGCTTCCCTTCCATTATATCAGAAGACACAAAATATTTTTATTTATACTTAATAATTTAAAAATAGTTTTAGAAAGGCATTTCAGTTCCCTTATACCAATGAAAATATATCAATGAAAATTAAGATATAATCTTATCTATTATGTGATAACATTGATTTTATTGAGTAACAAAAATATAAAATGATACATTTTATTTTAACATATCAACATATTTAATAAACCAATACATTTATATTACCAATGATTGCTATAATTAGATATTTATACTTTTCTTTCTTCCCACAAAATATAAAGAGTAAATATCGGAGTTTAAATAAGAGTTTTCCAATGTTACAATGTCTCAGTTTCCTCCTCTGTCAAATGAATATGTAGGACCATAGGATTCTGAAGTTTCATATAAAATTTTAGAGTAGTAACAATGCAGATAGATCACTAAGAATAAAAATGCAACATAAGTATTGCATTGTACTTCTCTCTTTTTAGTATTCCGAGGTTTTGATAAAGACAATGATGGATGTGTAAATGTATCAGAGTGGATTTATGGATTATCACTGTTTCTCAGAGGAACTTTGGAAGAAAAAATGAAATGTAAGGTTTTAGGATACTCTATTGGTTTGTACATTATGATTAACTTATATAAAGTATTTAAATCAGTGTCCTCCAACCCAGCCAATGAGGTTAGGTTTGTCTATTGGTTAGTTACTTTGAATCCACATTAGCCTCTCTTATGGGACTAATTCAAGTCAATGACAAAGTTAAAAAATAATAATAAAGAGAAAATCAAGAATTCTGAGCAGTAGTTCATGCCAAGTAAGACTGTATTGACATATACTGCACACGCTAATTATGTACATGTTCATATAAATGTTATGCATATTTCATTATTGAATTGTAACCACCAAAGAGAACATTGTTTCAAGTGTATTGATACTTAGTAAATTTCTGCTTTTATCTGATGAATCTCTTTAAGAGTTTTAACTTAAGTTTTTCAAGAGTTTCAACATGAAAATATTTAATTTTTGTTCTTTGACATGTTTTTCAATATCTGAGTGTAAAGGACTTTCTAGAAATTGTTGACTATATAAACAAGTATACATTAAGCATTTACAGTGGAAATGCTCATGTGTGAGATTGATGAGATCATCAATAATCTGTAAACTGTTGCCTTAAGAACTTTATCAAAGCAAATGATAACTTGGTGATATTGTATTCATAATTTGTTATTTTTTAAAGATTGTTTTGAAGTGTTTGATTTGAATGGTGATGGATTTATTTCCAAGGAAGAAATGTTTCATATGTTGAAAAACAGTCTTCTCAAACAGCCATCTGAAGAAGACCCCAATGAAGGAATCAAAGATTTAGTTGAAATAACACTAAAGAAAATGGTAAAAATTGGTAATTTAGAATTATACATTGAAATTTATAGAGCATATGTGGGATAGAAATAAAAATTCAAATTATAGTAATTATTAGCTTTCTGCTTGTGAAATAGAATACTTGGATTTGCTCTTTTATTATAATATTAGTAGTTCTTTTCAATGTCACTAGTAACTTATTTTTTAAAACCTTTCCTCTATTGACATTTAAATGTGAAAAGAAAGAATATTTGGTAGTAAATATTTCACTTGACACATGACTGATCATCATCCAGGACCATGACCATGACGGGAAGTTGTCTTTCTCAGACTATGAAGAAGCTGTGAGAGAAGAAAGTCTTCTGCTAGAAGCTTTTGGACCATGTCTACCTGATCCAAAGGTAATGAAAGTACTTTCACTAAATAATGACCAACATATAATGAAGGATCATCAACCCAGGACTTCTTGATTTGGTGCATAGGGATTTGATGAATCATGTTCATGCAGCTTTGAAATAGAGAAAGGCTACTGAAGAAGAACTTGGCTCATTTTGTAGTATGATTATAGTCCAGTGCTATTTTTTTTTCATTAACTTAGTCATTCATGTAAGAAATAATTACTGAGACTTGATGAATAACAGAAACACAGATGAAAGACCCAATATTTGCACTCAGTGGCTAATATTTTCCTGGGAAAAATCAACATGAAAATAATTACATAACAGTGTGATAACTATTATAATAATAGTTAATTACTTGTATAGTGATTTTTATATGCCAAACAATGTTGTAAATACTATGCCCCATATATTTAATTTAATTTTCCCAACACCCTATAAAGAGGTATTATTATTACTCTGATTTTACTGAGGATACTGATGAGAAAAATAAGACTCAATAGAATTTAAGAAACTTGTCCGAGTTCACTTAACAACTGTGGAGCAACTTGGCTTCCCTAGTGCTAGAGTTCATGAGATATGCAGAGTGCTGTGGTAGTTAAAAGGAAGACATCTGAATCAGCAATGTGTAATGACAAAGCGGGGGGTGTTTATCTGAGGAAAAACAATCAAAGCAAAGTTTATGGGATGTGTGAGTATGTGTGTGTATGGTGTGTGTATGTGGAGAGAGAGAAAAAATATCCTGAGGATTCACAGGAAGAGTTTAGGCAGATGAAGTGATGTGCTATATTAATATTGCCGTATACTCAATTTCATCTACATTCTAGTGTGTATCTTGAGTTGCATATTTAATACATCCAGTAGATACTCTCAACAAGCTATTAGTTTTAACCCAAAACTTTCCCCTCCCCTAGTCTTCCCTATCTCAACAAATAACACCACCCCCATACACTTAGTTGTTTAATTCAAAAGCTAGAACTCATCCTTAGCTACTCCTTCAAAATATATCCTTGAACATAACTTGTTTGCCTCACTCTGTTGGCCACCAGCCTAACTCAAGCTGCCACTTAGCCTAGATTATTAGCTTTCCTGCTTCAACTGTCGTTCCCCTATTGACTATTTTTCACAATATCTGGTACATTTAAAAACACAAACGCTGTCATATGCCTGTCTTCCTTAAAATTCCCCAGTGGTTTATGAGGTCTCTCTAGCTTGCCTTTTCTCTCTCTCCAAATACGTGTCTTGATATCTCCTAATCTCTCTTGCCACTGGAGCTATTTTATCCACCTCACTCTTTATCCCTAGGTACCTTTGCACATACCCTAGTCTGTCTATAATGTCCTTTCCCCAAACATTTATATGTCTCAGACTCCCACCTCAGTCTCTGCTCAAATGTCACTGACTTAATTAACTAATCCTTTCCTTCCTCCCTCTATCTCCTGAAGTTTTGTCTTGTCTTTTTTTCTTCATTAGTTCTTCTCATTAAGTACACTATATTTACTGTTGTACTAATTGTCAATCTCAACATGTAGATAGAAGCTCCCTGACTACAGAAGCTTGGTCTCTTAATTGCCTTATTTATCATAGCACCTAATAGGTGCCTAGTAAATGCTGAGTGGATGGATGGACGAATGGACGGACAGATGAACAGATGAATTAATGGACAGATCTCAGAAATATCTTATGACAAGCTTTGATTAATTAATGGATAGATCTCAGAAATATCTGATGACAAGCTTTGATTCTATCTCCTTCCATCTCCTCAGGAGCAACTTTACCTCTACCCTCCATCTTTAACCTCTTCATTCACTACTGAAACTTTCCTCTTAGAATTTAAATAAATCTAAACTTGTCTCATCTGAAAAACAAAGTAGAAGGGGGCAAGGAGTGGGGAGAAGGGAAGGAAAAAGAAAGAAGGGAGGAAGGGGAAAGAAAGAAAAAAGAGAAAGGAAAAGAGGAAGGGAATGCCAACCTACTTCTAATTTCCTGTTCACTTTGTCAGTCAAGAAACTTGAAAAACTATTCATATTTATCACCTATGTAATCCATATGTTCTTCCCATGTATTCCTAAAATCGCTCTTGCCAAGTTCACCATACCTCCTTGTTAACAAATCCCAAACATTTCATTCTTAGGTTCTGGTCTCACTACACTGTATTCCTTCCCTGCCCAGCTAGTCCAGTTTATCCTGCTCCAGTAAGCATCTGCTGTCTCTGCAGTAGTGGGTTTGTGACCTCCTCACTTTTGGACTCCACTGTTCACCTTGTACTCAACCTATTGGAAACCTCACTGCAATGCATTAAGCTCACCAGTTTCTGGCCATCAAGTGCCACTAGGCTGGAGGCTCCTGAAGACTGGAGCATTTGGTCTTGCCCATTTCTGTGGCCCTAAACCAAGCATTGTGCTTAAAATAGTCAGCACTGTTGCCATCTCTAAAAAAATGCATGAGCATCCTAAGTTTTGTTCTACATTTTATGGGATTCTGTACTAACGTGCACTTCTTTATTTTACAGAGCCAGATGGAATTTGAAGCCCAAGTATTCAAAGATCCAACTGACTTCAATGATATTTGAGTGGCTGTGTTAAAATCTGTATTGCTTGAAGCATCTGGTTAAACCTGGCATTACAAGTTCACATTGCTAGATACATATTATCATATAGACTATCAAAGGAAGCACACAGCTGTTGTTAAATGTTTGTATTAATGAAACTAATAGATTATACAGTCATGAATTATTAAGGAAAATATTTATCATGTCAGAAAGATATGGAATTAATTTAAAAATCATTGAGATTACTGAATTTCTGTTAGAGAGTAATTAGTTAAGATGGAATAAAAAGAAAAATAGACTGGAATTTAACATTTAAACACTTCTCTCTTAGACACTGAGTGAGAGTCAAAGAGATGAACAAAGCACAGAAACTATTTCAATATGATCTGTGTTATTGTTTGAGGCTTTGTCTAGATAGCTTGACTAGACTGGAAGCAATCGAGGGCATGGCTCTCTCTACAACCATCTTTGTATCTGTCACAACAGTTAGGGTAGTCTTTTGTACAGAATTGGTCCTCAGTAAATACCATGGATTGACAAGTACGAAATACTACAGGACAATCCAAACTCTTGGCAAGCATAGGAAAAGGAAAGTGCTCTATTGGATTTAATGGATGATTAATGAGCAAAACTTTCAGCTGACCTCAGGAGTCATCCCAGATGATCCTCACCACACAATAGTTAGTAGCAAAGTCCCCTTTCTGTTTTGGCTCTGATTGTCTCTTGATTTCAGTTTCACTCTTTGTCCCCAGTCCCTTCCTGCATGTACCCCAAGACATCACCACTACAGACTGCAATTCCCCTGTCTCCCCCTTTATTAGGGATCTTACCACAATGTGCCCCAATAGCCATGAACTCCTCCCCCACAACCCCCTGCCTGCCATTATTCAGTAGAAACCAGTGGGCATGGGATGGAAGTGTGAGAAATACAGTAACTATACATGTTCCTATGAACTGCTTACTGCCTACCTCTTAGTAATTGCATGCAAGTGGCTGCCTTGTCATTTATATATGGATATAAATTTTAGAAGCTATTGGGATAATAAATCCCTTTTGTTATACATATATTACTAAGTTTTAAGTAAAACAGTATAGTCTGTAAAAATTAAGGGACTGCTATAGAGAAATAGAATAAGCAATTCCATGAAATACAAGATATTTAACTGTCCAAATATTTTCTTAAAATTTTAGGTTCTAAAAATTTAGATGAATATTAGCCAAACCCATTGTGGTGATCATTCACAATGCATGTAAATTAAGACATCATGCTGCACACTTTAAACTTATGTAGAGATATATGTAATCTATTTCTCAATAAAAAAGTTCAGTTTTATATTGTTTAATAAATTCTAGTGTATTAAAGTGAACTTTACATCAGTAAAATGTATCTGCTCTAGGTATACAAAATGTCTTTAAATTCATATATATGAGTATGTATATACATACATGTATATGACAATTTAGCAGTTTGTCTTGAATAGGTAAAAATAATGCAATACACAGTTCTTTTAAGATTTTTAATTACATTTTTCTGATTATAAAGTCAGAGAGATTCATAAATTTAGGAAATTCAAAACATAAAATATTTGTTAATGCTCTGGTGTAGGTTCTTTTCACTTTTTCTTAATATATTCATAAATATAGTTATTCACAGAATATTCCTATTTTTTTATCATCAAATTGAAAATGTTCTTTTGTGAGCTATTTCTTAAGTACATCACTATCTCATAAACATCTTCTAGGTCATTAAATATTTGTCAAAGGCCTACCTTGTCATGACTGCCTAGTGTTCCATCACAACAGATCTCATTAAACTACTTCCCTGCCATTGACATTTTGGTTGCTCCCACATTTTTATTATTATAAATATTCACACAGTGAACTATTGTAAAGAAATCTTTTCACATGCATTGTTGCTTACTTGGGGTGAGCTTGAAAAAAACAGAAGCTTGGGTTAAGAAGCTTGCATGATTTTGAGATTTCCAGTAAATGTTGCTGAATTACTTCCAAGACGGCCTGCTGTTCCTACTCCATGAGACTGCCCAATTCCCTTCCCAAACCACATTTATTGAACTTCTTTGCCAATATCAGGGATCTTAATTGATCATGATTTTGATTTATTTTTTAAATATCTGTTCCTAAACTTTATACTGCAGGTTGGGTAAACATTGATTCCCATGTGAATAACCCTGTTTTATTACTTGACATTATTTTAAACTAAGAAATCTTCTTTAAAAAATTCTAAATTTTAGTTATATTTAAGATAATGTGGATATTTGACTATAAGCACCCTAAGTGAGCTCTGTTCATGAATTTCTCCATTATAACACACTGTCTCTCTATTCCTTGCCATAATCTGTCCAAATCATTTTCTATAGTACTATATTTAGATTTCTAGATTCTCTTAATTTCACCACTGTTGTAACTGATAACTTAAACCTGAACAATTCACTCAATTACAAGGATACTGAGATATATGGAGCCTTGTTCTCTTATTCTGAACTCTGGCTCCAGGTCTCCCCTCCCTACTGACAAGCTTGTCTGACTCCTCTTCCAACCAACTAAGGCAGACTATTCTCAGCCAGATCTTTGCCTGCCTTTGAGGCAAAACTACTGATGAACAGTTATAATGTGTAGGATTACATGTAGCTTTCTTCTCATTGACTCCTTAAACCTTCCCCTCCTCCTCCCACTACTCTGGGCAGAGCAGCATAGGGCAGGTAGGATTCTGAGAGATGTATAGTAGAGAGGGTCTGCTTGGAAAACAGTTAAGCACCTTTTTTTAACTACAGGATTTGAAAACTGGTAGTCCTGCATTCTTAACCTGAAATATCTCTAGGTACAAGATTGCACTTGTAAGAGCCAAGCCTACAATTGCTTGCATCATAAAATCATCCAAAACATTTAGTAAGTTCCCAGTTGGTACAAAGTCATGAGGGTTAACATATTCTAAGGCAGTTGCACTGCCTTCACCATCTTTCCGGTGTGAAATGAGGACTCCAAATCCTGCCATTGTTCTGTCATCACTTACCACTGCTTGGATTCAAGCAACAGACCCTCTCCTTGCCCCTCTAGTCTGCCTGCTACACCACAAAAAAAAAGTTGTATAGTTTTTACTTAAAGAAGATTATATGAAAATTAAAATAATAGGTACTTTGAAATTATGACAACTATCTAAGGAAAAGTTTTCTATAAACTTCCACTTAGAGCCTCCCATTTTCCCTGATTGTGTTTTTTCTGTTTCCTCACAGAATCATTCTCAATTCTCCCATAATCATCCAGAGTTGATGGTTCGGTCTCACCAAGTGTGGCTAGGAAATATGGGAGACATAAAGAAACTTTAAAAGATACATAATAAAATAGAAATTTAACCCATGTACTTGATTACTACTTTGAAAATTGTGAGGATTGTTTATTAATATATTTCAGAAAGAAGCTGAAGTAAAATATTTGTCTTTTCTGACTTAGTGACCACACTCTCTGTGGACTGAAGAAGAAGCTCTCTTGAAATGTTTTCTTCATGTTACCAGTGAAGGAGAAGCTGCCCAAATACATACTAAGTAAATCAAAACCCCCTTCTCATGACATCTCTCTCAAGGAGACTTGCTTAGTTTTGCTGGGGAATTAGCAAAAAAGGAAGGAAATCTAATAGCAAAATATCCTGAGTGAAACAAAACATGCTTCTACATTTGAAATACCCTTATCAGAGTGTCATAACCCTGCACAGCATCTAACTGCTCCCAGGTCCACCACTGGTAATTTGTGGTTTTCTGTGTACTTTGTGATTTCTACCTAATCCATCAAGAAAATACTCCTCCCCTGAAAACACACATCCTCTTGTTTATTTTTACATCACTCCTGCCTATTAAACTTTACACTGCCCCTATTTTGTGGCCCCAGCCAGACTCGGAGTTCCCTGGGTGAGAGTCCTGTCAACTTAAGGGCATTCAAATAAATCGTCTTAACCTAAAGAACACCTTCCCTTCTCTTGTGCCCATCTCTAAATTCTTTGCATGAACTGAGTGACACAGTATTTGAGAACCAAGCAATAGTGAGCCTAAATTTGGAGAATGGAATTGAGTGAGCAAAGGAATTTGAGTTACTATGTCCTGGTAGGAGCAATTATTCCCAAAGTACAAGGAAATCCATCAGAGTAACTATAACCATTTGGATAAGTTTTCCTATTTAATGAATCCTTCAGAAGCACAGTAAAGTCAGAAAGTGAAATAAAACATTCCCCTTAATCTCAGTAATACAAAAATCCAATGAACACTTTTGTTCCATATTATGCTAAGTACTATATATTCATTATCTCCTTTCTCACAACTATCCTAATAAGTAAACATAAATAAGACTATTTCCAATAGACAGAGAAAATTGGAGTTTAGGAAAGAATTGCTGAAGAAATGTCCTTGATGTCCCAAACTAATAAATACCAACACCAAGACTCTAACTTAACTAGTTCTAATATTAAAGACCTTTTTCCAAACCCATATCTACTTTCCCTGCACATACACATACCCCTGAGCCTTGGAATAATTGGCTGTTCCAGCTTCCTAAAGAATCTTCCAATTGGCCCTTCTAGGCAACCTGTTGGTGTTAAGTAACATATGTATATGAAGTGAAACCTCTCCAGGGTACTCCTCATCTGAATATACATTGAAATATTCTTTCTTTATTTGATGTTTCCAATTGGATTTAAAGTTTCCATGGTACATACAACAGGCATCTGGACATTGGATTCAGGCTCTGCCTGAGTCCAGACATGGTATATGAAGTACATGAATAGGGGTTTACTGTGAGAGTTTGGAGCTCCAAGGTTAGCACAGCATCAGAGGAAGTGAGCTGAGTGTCAACTGATCACGAAAGGAGGCAGGAGAGACTAAAACCACTTCTGATTGTGAGGAAAATGGAAGAGTCCTCTGCGGAGCTGAGTAAAGTACTGGACTCTTCATAGAGGAACAAAAAATATTTATTTGGGTCATCCTAGGTGGTTTCAGAGAAAAGAGTTCTCTCTGGAGAATTGGACAATGGTAAGAGGCAAAAACAATGGAGTGGCAAACACAAGGATGTGGCACTCACTAGATGCCAATAAATACCTGAAGATACATAACTGGATATACAGCCCATGAACCTAACTATATTCTAGCCCTGACTGCCTTTCATTATTACAAGATATAATATGAACTTGTACAGATCACATGAATTTTGAAAGGCTGATATGAATGAAAATTTGTGTATAGATTTGTGGTGACCATAGTCTCTATCATCCGTACAGGGATGATATTGAGATTGAAAGGAGATGCTAATAATTACATAGAACAAAGAAATACAAAGTTGTCCCAGGCAAAGTAAGATATATTATAACCCTATATATAAGCAAGAATTTTTTTTCAAAAAGTTATTTCCTGTAAAATGTGAATAATACCTACTCAGCCTCCATCTCACAGGGTTTTAATAAGAATTGAATGGAACAATGTACATGATACCATCTTACAGTCATGAAGTATCTTATAAATATATAGATAGGAATGTATGAAGCAGTGAGGAGTGATCCCTCTTGGACTGTGCTTATCTTCTCATTGGAGCTTATACTAATGATACAATCAAAATGCAAATAACTAGAAATGAAAAGTCCTGGATTATAGGCCTTTCCGTGTGACTGAATGTCCAATAGTCCTTGTCAAAGGCAGTTGAAGGATATCTCTAAAATATCTTTAATAATCCGATGTGTTTAGAGAAATGTCTTAAGATGCTAGGATGAAACTCCAATGTAAACCACTGGAATTTTCATGAATATTTCACTCTTGGAGTTAGTGCACATACACCTCCTACTAATGGACACATGAACACATGCCTACACATCTCACATCACAAACTAATAAACATTCACTCAGTGGTTTAGTCCCTTTAACAGACACACCAGAATTCATTGAATTTCTTTCTTATCCTTTGATAAGTCACTAATTCTAAAACAATCAGCATCAAACTATGTCTATGGTACTCATTAATCTAGGCTGATCGTATATGCCATTTTAAAGGGTACAGTAACATTTTTTCATCTTATTTCACGATCATCATTTCAATATAAATGTCATTTTTGTCCCATTTTTAATAAACCAGGGCTATTTTTAATGGGGGAAAAGAGAAGCTGAGTTGCCTCAGGCCTAGTCTGTTCAGGGAGCTCAAAAGTAGCTTCCCTTTTGCCCACTGCAATTAAAGATAACTCTTGTTGAAGCTGATTGTGGTGGGCTTCAGCTACTTCTGCTGTTCTCAGCACCTGTAAGGAAATAGGAACCTCAAGGGAAGAGAATTCCCACACACACAAAAAATAAACTGCCTGTTGCTTGTTTCTTCAAAAGGAGCTACACTGCAGCAAGATGCAGACACAGTTAAGTACTATGGGGGTTATCTCTGGCACTGTGGGGGTTATTGGGTATTTCTGGCACTGGATAGTTAAAGAAGAATGTGTTTAGGGCAGAACATTTAGAGCAGGGCCAACAGGTTCATCAAATCTGGGTTTTGCCTAAGTTGCCAATATTCCTTGCACTTGTCCAGGCCATTTGAATGAAATCCTGCCCAACAACTCTTTATTGCTATGCCATCACTGATCAGCATCACACAGTACTCTGCTCCTGCTCAGATTACTCTGCTTCCTCTACTCCCCTTAGTTGTCAGCACATAACCCCATGCTATTATTGCCATTCCAATGTTTCATTTTTGTCTCAAGGAAATATGATCAGCCTAAATAAATCACATTCAAATGTAATGTTTTTGTTACCCTGGCTCTAAGGAGCTAAAATATTAAAAAGAATTTAATAGAATGTGTAACTTGTATGAAAGCATAGAAATCTCAAATCACACTGAATAAACATGAACTTACATGCAAGTTATGTGAGTTCCAACTAGCCAAATTCACACCTTGGTCTACTTGCTGTGTTCTTAAATTGGATAGTGTAAATCTGACTAAGTCCAAAACAGGCTGCTTGCTTCTTTGAGTTTCTAAAAAGTACTTGGTGCTGCATATTAATTCATGCAAAGGTAGAAAAGAACACTGCAGCCCTAGCAATTAGACTTGCTCACTAAGAAGTGAGTGCACCTTCTTATTTTCAAGGACCCTGAACACCATCCCACTGGAATATATGAATGCTGTGTACATGACACTACATCCAGTATCTGCAGATGACAGAAGGATATGCAAGAAGGAGCATTGTCTCTACCTGTGATGAGCACATATATAGGATATCAGAGTAGTTGTCTTGGAAAGGAGCAGGAGGAGGAAGATGAAGGAGGTGGGGTGAGGAGGAGGAAGAAGAGGGGAAAAAGGAAAGGGAGGAGGAGAGAATGAAAACCAGGAGGAAAAGGAGGAAGAGAAGTGGTAGAAAAAGAAAAATGTGAACTGACTATGACAGTCTTTATGGTATTTTTTTTATAGAAAATAGACATTAAGTGAATGGTCTTTGTCTCTATTTCATGACTTCCTGTTACAGAAAGTCAATTGGTAGATATAGGAATGACAGTCTCACTTTGCAGCATCTGCTGAGAAGTGAGTGGAGTGAGGAGACAGCATCAGGCAGAGCAGGATGTGGAGCAGGCCAGGGCCTGCAGTCCAGCAACAGGTATGTGACTGGAGGCCAGGGGCTGGCCTGCGGCAGGTGCAGCACAGCCAGGGCCTGTCGGCCCCAGGAAAAGAAAATCTGCAGGTGCAGTTGGGACATGTCCCGAGTCTCCAAAGCCACGCGGTTTTCTGAATAGCTGTGCTAT
>RJWH01000055.1:0-530081 GCA_004363575.1 Solenodon paradoxus
CTCCCTCACACACACACACACACACACAGAGTCACACCTGCATAATGAGAGCTGCTGAGACATTCGATTTCTTTGGGGAGGTGTGTACCTGTGGTTGCTCTTTGTACCTTAAGAACCTTAGTGGATAGAGGTGGATAGAGCATTCTTTCAATGGGTCAAGACTGGGAATAAAATTGTTTACTGTTTTGGGAAAAGCCTCTTTCCTTGGGTCATTGCTGAGAAAAGAAAAGTGAAGAGCTGAGGTCAATGGGATTTGAAGTTGATGATGGGTTTTCCCAGAGTGTGCAGCCTTCTATTCAGAACAGATGCAGGTTGATGCTGCTCCTAGAATGTAGAAGGTTGAGCTTTTCTGATTGACCCTCAGTCTCTAACCCCTGCATTAGTCCCAGGAAAAGAACTCATTGTGTGAACTCTCTTTTTAAAGTACTAGGAGAACCCAAAGACCTCAGCAGTAAGTGACACATTTAAGACAATTAGAATATCTCACCATGTTCTGCACTTGACAGTGGGGCCTGACACAAGCCTATGTAAGATGTTGTCTTTAATGGAAAGACACAGTGGTTGCAGTTATTTACTATATACATATATATATATATATATATATATATATATCCTTGTTTGTGATCTAAAGTCTCCAATTTATATAAAAGTTCCTACCTGAGGACATCATTCATTTAACTATGTTTAACACTGAATGGTAACACTAAGAATGCAGCATAAGAACTTTTAGGAGAATTTTCAAACTGACACAATTTAGCATATTCTTCATTCAATAATGCAAGCCTTGTATTAATTGCTTTCTCTAAAGAGCATTTCAGCATTGCTTCTAAGCACAGTGATTCTTCATATAAATAATATGGGCAAGTTTCACCACTGTGCACCTAGAAATGAGGTCATGCAGTAGAAGAAAGGAAGCCACACCCCAGTTTCTAGCCGCTAAGGACCAATACTGGCCACCCAGCCACCAGGAGCCTGACAGTCTAGACTGGTTAGAAGCTACTGACTAGATAAAAGGACCTTTTCTGAGAATGGAACCCTATGTGCATTTTACAATTATGTGAATCCTGTGTGTTATCCATGTGAGGAATTCACAAATGAATAACTGAATTCCATTTGTAATTCCTGTTCTAATTCACACCTTCCCCTCTCCCTCACCAATCAAAGTGTATCCCAAAGGTATTGCAGGGCTCAGACTCTATATCTGGCCCAGGCGTAATATGCTGTCTTCACTACTTCTAAAAGAGCACCGTTTGGATTTTGTCGGTTGAGAGAGAGCTATAACAATGCTATTGATATCCTATCTGGCAGTCATTAGTTACTAAATAAAATGTCTGTCTTTTGAAAAGATTCTC
Source organism: Solenodon paradoxus (assembly GCA_004363575.1). NCBI lineage: Eukaryota > Metazoa > Chordata > Mammalia > Eulipotyphla > Solenodontidae > Solenodon > Solenodon paradoxus. The sequence continues at coordinate 1,353 of RJWH01000055.1, forward strand.
TTCTCTAGATAGTACCAAATCTCCCTGATGAGCATTTCTCATGGAATCTCTCCTCCTTTTCACTGACTGTAGTTTCTCATGGGAACTCAGAGGTGCCTTTCAAGGTCAAATTCAGAACTCACTAGTTACCTTGATTTGATCCAGGCCTGCTCACCACAAAATCTCTTACTTGTTTCAACTACATCAATATATTAAAATAGATTCATCAGTGGAGTCAGGTTCAACCAAAGCACCTACACCAAGAAAAGCTAGAAACCCATAGGTTCTCTTGTAGCTATTAGCATTATGGCAGAGTCTCCAGATGTTAAGAAGCCCAACAGCTGAGCACTCAAAGGTAGAGAAAAAGCACTTTATTGTAAGCACCAGTGCTTGTCCAGGTGTACGGTTACCCAAAGCTGAGCAATGGAGGGTTTAGGAGAGTTCCTTTTCTAGTCTGAGGTAAAGATGCACGTCCTTGGCTACATGTGGTTTCCATAGGCAACTCTTATCAGTTATGTACAGCTGCAGAGTAGAGAGGCAATGCTTGTTTGTTCTTGGTCACAATAACAGGGCATAGCTGCTGTCTTCATAGAATAAGACATAGCTACAGCCTGGAAGTCGTACCATGGAAAATTCCTGGCAAACTAACTTTTGCATTGGGGTCAGGGAAAAGGTCTTCTACCACATTAGAATCTCTCCAAATTCTCCCTAATCCATATAGGAGGTGTTCCACAAAGCTAAGGGAGAAATACAGTACATCTGCTTTCATTTTTAATGGACATTTCACAGATAAAGTCTGACTAGGCCCCAAGCTTGTTTTTAAATTGATATTCACATAGCACCTCCGTGTCTATGTCATTGATGCCATGTTTAGACTAGTGCCTACATTTTGCATCTAAAAATGAATGTCTACCAGTTATATGTTACATGTTGTAACATGCAACATGCCAGCAATCAGGTCGCCATCTAATTCACCCCACCCACAAGCTACAAATTATACATTGATTTTAAAAAAGAGATAACAATTGTGTCTCAGTAAGATTGAATCAATTCACCAAACTCCTTAGTGTATCATTCAAATTCACTGGGGAAAACGTTGAGGCTAGAGACAGAGAAAGGAGAAATTTGTGGAAGCAAATCAATATTTAAAGATGAAGGACTGCCCCAAACATACAATAGTAAATATCAAGGGCTGACAATATTTGGAGAAAGGAGTGACAAGACTTGCTAGCAATAGAAAGTTACAGGCCACAAATCCAGGGAAAAAAATATTTTATACGTGTTTCTAATATGTAAAATTTTCTAAATGTCTATCACCAAGTAATAAATCTAAAGTTCTACAAACAACATTCTAGTTCCACAGTAAAGGAGTTCTTACATTGCAAAGTCACAAATTAATTTTATTTGTGTTATTTGTGTACTAGATAGCTCATTATGTATCTCTGAAGATTTATAGGTGAACATAGTTTTATGCCTATTCTATAACAATATGAACATAGCCTTTAATGTCTTCTAAGTGCAGGGACAATTTAATGAGCTTCCTATAATTCTTAATCCCATTGCTCTGATATAATGCAAAATTCGGTTAAAATGCCTGTGTGCTCTTTTATGGTTACCAGAGCTATTCAGGATATGATTTCTTCATTCATCCTTCTGCCCATTAAAGAATGGTGCAAATTCTATGGGATCACTGAATAGTCACAAAAGAAAAGCATGATTATTTCTGAGACTTCTAGAGTGAAATTTAAGTGCTTTAGATCAGGAATTCCTAAACCTGGATGATGACAGAATTACATATGAAGTTTTCTTTTTCTTTTTTTTAAAGTTTGGTAATGGAGACTCTATTTTAAGAGATTCTAATTTAGTGAACTCAAGATTATTTTTTAAAGGTGAACAAGCAGACAGGAAAAGACAAGGAGGATGAGGCATCCCACTCATTTCATGTAACTGTTCATCTTGGTTCTCATCTTGTTCATTCCCACCTCACCCCAAATGTGAACTAGAAGCAGTGGACCCAAACTCTACTCCACCAGGGTATGTTTCCAGATTTTAACTGAGTTAATTATTATGCTTAGGACCACTGCTATATTAGAAAGTGTAAGGGCACAGGAGAAATTCTCCTACCCCCACCTTTGTGTGTTCTTTTTCAGCTGGTTAACATCAAAACAGCATCAGAGAGGCTGGCAAAAGGAAAAAGATTAATTTAATATAGTACACATGGGTAGTTACATTGATTATACGGGTCCAAATTTCAGTCAAGTAGAACTGAATTGAAATCCTGAATAAGGAAGAAGGTCTGGTGTGTCAAGGAGAGAAGGGTACTTTACTTGAGAAAGATCTTCACACTTCTGGGTAGTGAAAGAATTACGGGAAGGGGAAAATTTCTTCTTAGTCTCCAGGAATCTCCAACTTCTATTTTTCTCAACTCATATAATATGCATGCCAGTGTCTGATAACCTGAGGGGACCAGCTCTGAGAATCTTGGGATGGTCTGTTCTGAGCATCTTCTGAGAGTAATGTCTGAAGACAGGGAAGAACCACCCAGGTTCCCCTTCACATCTCAAGGCTCTATTTCTGGCATCTTTTGTCTATGCTGCTGGAAAAAGACCTAACCTGGCCCCTGAAGGAAACTTCAAGGCTGAAGCCCAGTCAAAAGTACAAGGCCCAGCCCTTCATCCCTCCTGGGACAACTGTGAAAGGTCATCTCAACTTCACACCTCTCCTTAGGGAACCTGCATGAATCCTAATTGTATCTCAAGTGTCCCTGAGCTGGACTGCTGCTAGGTACTCCCCAATACCTCTCCTTCACACCATTCTCACCTTCCTTCAGAGTCAGCTTCTAGGTTTTAAGGAATTGGAATCCTCCAGAGTTCAACTAAGAAAAATTTAATCTGCCCATTGTTTATGAACTTCCACACTTTGGATTTATATATACATATATATGAATATATAACTATATAATAAATATATAAAATACAAATATATGTAAAATATGAATATATATATATACATATATATGTATATATATGTATATATATATATATATATATATATATATATATATATTGAGAGGGATGGAATGCCCTTAAGAGGGCAACACACTCGGGTTTTGAAACTTTTCCTCTTCCATTTTTTAAGTAGTTTTAAAACTGAATTATATTATTTATTTTAAGTTTAATTAAATAAAGATGTGTATCTATTGCTTAAAACACAATTTCCAAGTGAAAGAAATAAATGAAAATAAAAATAGAGCGGTCCTTGGGGGTAAACTACCTGGTACCTGACTGATAGTACCTTGCAGATGGTCAGCTCAAGGTTAAGCTTAGCTCTTGTTAACATTTAAAAATACCTCTGTAACAAGGCAGTCGATTGGAACCCAAAACTAGCCCTCCAGAAAAACTAAGCAATCTGTATTTGATTAGCATATAATTTAGTTGCAGATATATTAAATCTGGGAGAGATATAGACAATGGGTTGAATTGATTTGCTTCACTGAAGCAAGAGGACTCTTGATCTGTCTGATAAGTAAACAGATTCTGCTGGTGCTGCCCTGTCTGTAGTCACAAAGGGCTATGAAAGCCTGACCATCACCATCCTGCCTCATGCTGCCCCTGCACCTGGACTTTGTTAATCTCTGTGGCCCATTCACTCAGGGAAGTAGATCTGAGACACAGCAGGGCTCCCATTTCCTTAACTGGTGCCTCTTGAAAATAAACCTAATTTCCTTTCATCAGTATCTTACTTCTTGAGTATTGGTCTTTTGGTGTGATGGGCAAAGGATCTGGGTCTGGTTTTACCTCCATAGCTGACATCCTTATTACTATTGACATATTTCAGTGTATGATACAAAAATGCCAGCATTTTGATTTTCAGTTCTCAAAAGTGAAAGTAGCTCAGGTCATGAGAGGAATGCATCAAATGCAGCATTAGGATTCTATAGCAGATTTCCTCTTATCTTTGCAGACAATCACCTACCTTGGTAGTTGAACCATAGTGGGTCATCAGAATAACTTCTGGAGATTGTTAAAATATGCTTTCCCATTTTACTTTGATATTCAAATTTAGTGTCACTGAACCAGGTTTGCTGCTCATCAACCCCAAAAGATCAATACTTCAGAGGAGGGATATTGATGAAAGGAAATTAGATTTATTACTAAGTGGCACCAATTAAGGAATTAGGCAACTTGCTCTGTCTCAGATTTACCTCCCCGATTGAAGGCGGTGCAGTGATTATGAAGTGCATGTGCAGGAGGCAATGCTGTGGGAAGTGTAGTATTTACAGCCATTGGTAGTTGTAGATACTGTATCCCCATCGGGAGTCTGCTAGCTTATCAGTCTAATCACATCAATCATAAGTCTTCCTGCCTCAGTGGAAGAAAATTGGTTCAATCCATTTTCTGCATCCCTTCAAGTTTAGTTTTTCTGTAACTTTATTATATGTTAACCAAATGTCATAGATTCCTCAGTTTTGCTTGATGGCTAGGTTAGAGTACCAATTTGCTTACTGGTTGAAGTTGGAATGGCAAGTGCCAGGTATGTCTGTGTTAACTTTTCATAGGCTATTTATATGTGTATCTAGGACTGACAAGTCATACTGAAATGAGCAGGTTAAAAATTATTGATATTATAAGCAGGAGATGAGGAGACAAACATAAGGTGGTACTTAGGATTTGAAATAGAATATCATTTTTTAAAAGTTATAATACAAATGTACACACAATATGTTGGGCTCAAGAGGTGACTGTGCCCTACTGAAGCTATTCATATATCTATGGAAAACACATTCTACTAGAAAAAAAAATGTTAATGATCAGTAAGCAGAATGATTAAAAGAGTGGTAATGATTAGAAGAGCAAAAAAATGAGTCATAAAAATAATACAGCATTATTTCAGGAACTATGCAAGAGAGAAAAATGTTTGCCAGGAACATCAAAAGCTAGAATTATATTGGCAAGGACATTCCTTTTGGGAAAAAGAGCCTATAAGCTATTTTAACCTGACATCATTAAACGTTCTTGATCTATAACAATGTTCTGATTCTATCATCGCCCAGTAATCCACTGATATTTGACTTACAAGAAAGTCCTCATAGTAAGCTGTTAATATTTCTTCCATTTGATAAAATTCTCACTGTAAATTAAAACACAAACATGTATACACATATAATAGCTGTCCTAAGAATTTGGTAAATCTGATAAGAATCCCAGAGCTTAAATTTCGGAAGCAAACTAGGTGAGTCCTTAAACCTGAAAACCTGAAGGCCAGAATTCACGTGGTGATAAATCCCTAGGTTGGAATCTCATTGCAGAATGAACTTCTTTGTTTACCATGAGACATTCCTTTGCTTTAAAAACATAAAATTTTGTTGCAAGATATTAGTCAGTATTATTAAGTAATAAAGAAACAGGACAGAAAGTCTCACTCCAATGTCTAACATTTTAGGGCAAGGTATTTTGCAAAATAGTTTTACCTCAATCTCTAAATTGATCTAAAAATACTATAAAGTACCTTTTGAAAAACTTCAATAATATTGTGTCTGACAGTGATGTAAGCAAAATCACTAACACTGTCAAAGTGAGCAACAAAGGAAACTGGTTTGATTGATCAAAAAAAACACCAGTGTTGACTTTATCCCACTATCTGAAAAACCAATCTGTAATGTATTATCTGTAAAAGAAGTCAGGGAGTGCTGAGTGGGAGGAAAATTGGAGATTTAAACAACCTTCAGTAATTCCTTAGGTAACAAAATAACAAAAATATGAGAAGTGAAAAAAGAAAATCCTGCTACTTCTGAAATATTTAGAGATTCTCTTTTAAACACATCTCTAATGATAAATGCTTTGACAGTAATATAAGTTAAAGAAAAAAAACAAATAAAAATTCACAATTCAAAATAAAGCTAAGTCAAAAAAATAGACTTATGAACTGAGACTCAGAGAATATAAGTAAGGAAAAATATTTTTTAATTTGAAACAATATTAACCAATGGAAACCATTGTAAAGGTCGTTAACAGCTAAACCCTGAAAGCAAATAACTCTTCTTTTGGCTTAGAGAGGAAATTAAGATATCTTTGCTTTATTTTTCTTTGTTTTGAAAGGTTCAGGCAGGAATGAAGGCAAGCAGGCAGAAAAAAAGGGAGAGAAGGAAGAAGTTTTCTATTTTTTTATTTAGTTGTTCATACTGGTTGCTCCCCCTGCACCCAAGACTTGAATTCAGGAGTATGTGACCTGTGTGCCTTTGGAGATTGACCTAACTGATACTCCACCAGGCATGCTAAGGTAAGCTATCTTTATACTCATTTAGTTATTCGCCTTTGTCATTTCTGCAAGAGAAATGTGAAAGGCAATTTTTAAAAAATCATGATTTTTATTAAATTTCATAAGTATCTTCTTCCTGTATCTTATTTCAAGTTGACAAACTATTCAGAGTACCTTCTACTTATGCTCCAGTGTATATATAAGCTAAGAAAAAAAACAGCTTGATGTTTTACTTCCTTTTCTGTATAATATGACCCAAGAAACTATATCATTTGATAGATAAATGTTTATATATGTATAATGTAGAAGATATATAGAAAATAAAAATGATCATAATCTCCTTAGCCAATAATTTCTGCATTATAATGAAAATTTTAGTGAAATTCCTTCTGTTTTTTCACACACATATGCATACTGTCAGGATATGGGGTTCTTCTAGGGCTGGTTGAGCTAGCAAATTAACATCAGACAGATTAAAAAAAGACAGACTAGCGACATACGTATGGAGAATTTCATGACTGCAAATTCTCAGGTAAATAAAACAACCTGAGAACTTATCCTGAACTAAGGAATGGGAGTGGGCTCTGGGGCATAAAGGAGACAGGAAGGGAGTTTTAAAATTAAAGATGACTTTATATAACAAAACTTAGGTCTAGAAGTTTGCCCTGGCTTAAAATAGGTTTTTCTGATAAAAAGTTTCATCTGGAGATGATGCTATAGCTGTGTAATTAATATTTAAGGTAACTGTAACAGTATCTCTTAAGACCTGGAGGGCTCCACAAACCATGGTGACACATATTGGAAAAAACCTTCTCTGAACATCTTGGCAAACATTTTTTGGGAGATTGATCTTAACAATACAAACATAAGCATATTTGTTTACATACAAATATACATTTTTGTTTCACTTAATTGTTTTTCAAGTCCCAACCAGCCTCACTCTCCACAAACTCCCAATGGCTTCATACAACAGACATCCTCATACATTTGACTTTTTTCACATTGCTAATATTTTCATTTTGTAAATTATAGTTAGAGGATATAAATTTTTTGGGCTCTGAGTTTATATAAAACATCCTGGTTAAGTTTTTTAAAAAATATTATCATTTCATAAATAGAAGCAATTATCACTTAAAAATAAAAAAATCAACAATAGTGTGAATATTTAAAGATTTGATAAAAATATAAAATAGATCAGATGTAGGTTCTAGTGTTAATAACGTGCTATTTCTGTTCAAATTTATGAATTTGGAAATACCAAAGTCTAATTCTCTATTTGGAGTCTTTCATTTTGATAAGAAGATTCATTCACTCATGAATTTCAGGGGCTCTTTCTAAAAATAAAATTTTCACTAATTGAGAGAAAATATAACATAAGTATATATACATTTATCCAAATATATACTATATTAATATATGTATCATTAACATAATCTTTTTCTAATTTCATTTTTATTATTTTTGAAGATTACATTTTGACAATGACTAGTTTTGAGGTATATGCGGTGGTATTTTTACATTTGCAAATAGCATAGCAGATTTACTAATATCCCTGCCTTTTTCTCCCTTCATTTACAGTTAATTCTCTTCATTCTATTTCCCCCAACAAGTCCCTGTCACTTTGGTACCCCCTGATTTGCCTTTTTGTCTCTCAACTTTAAGAGTCCATAGTTGTTTGGAGTAGTGTTCTCTCTCTCTCTCTCTCTCTCTCTCTCTCTCTCTCTCTCTCTCTCTCTCTCTCTCTCTCTGTTTTTGGTGATGTTTAATGACATTTATTTGTTTTCTCTTTATCATACGATGTATGTCCTTCTCTCTCCAAGTCCATCCATGTTGTTACAAATGGAGGATTTCTCCCTTTTTGATGACTGCATAGTATTCCATATGCATATGTACCACATCTTATTTATCCCCTCCACTGTTGATAGGCATTTAGATAGTTTTCTGCTCATAGCTATTGTGAATTCCGCTGCAATGAACATGGGGGTGCACATATCTCTTTGGATAAGTGTTTTTGTGTCATGAGGATAAATGCCCAGGAGAGGTATAACTGGATCATATGGAATTTCCATTCTCAATTCTTTGAGGACTCTCTATACTGCTTTCCAGAATGATTGCACCACTTTATGTTCACATCAACAGAGAATTAGAGTTCCCTTTTCTCCACATACTCTCAAGCACTTATTATTTCTATTTTTTGTATAATAGCCATTCTTACCAGAGTGAGGCGATATCTCATCATTATTTTGATATGCATTTCCCTGATGACAAGAGATGTAGAACATCTTTTCATTAACCTGTTGGCCATTTGTATGTCTTCCGTGGAGAGGTGTCTACTAAGGTCATCAACCCATTTTTTGATTGGATTGCTTATATTTTTGTTGTCCAATTTTTTATTTGTATATATTAGATATTAACCCCTTATCTGAGGTGTGAGAGGCAAATATCTTTTCCTGTTCAGTTGGATGCCTTTTTGGTTTTATGTGAGTTTCTTTTCTGAAGGAAGTGAACTATCTCCAGGTAGAAGTTCTCTCATGATCAGGTAACAAAGGATTGCCTCTGCTAGATATCCTAAAGCAGAAGGTGTAGTAGCTAATGTTCATGTTCTTTCCTTGTTTTACGTAATTGTATAATCTCATTGTAACCCAGCCCCATAAAATAAATCAAGGAGTCTCGGTCAATGTCACTGCCCTTCAACCAGAGAGCAGTGTCACAACTTGCCCCTGCTTTTCTAGATGCACATTAGTCTGTCTGTTTTTCTTTAGGATCTTGTAGTCTCCTCTCAGGTACCTCTTCGAACATCCATGGCATTTTGCTGAGTAGAAACTTTTTAGTTTTATGTAATTCAACATGTTTATTTTGGATTGGATTTGCCTTGAAATGGGAGCTGAGTTGCCAAATATATCTCTTAGGTCTATTGTTAGGCTGACCCAGAGGTACAAAATGGGGGCCGTACCTGGGAAAAATGTGGCTCACCTCAGACTGAGGGATTGAAGCCCACACCTGGAATCACAGGACCAATCTCCAATCGCCATGTATGAAACCCGCGAAATTCTTTTGCTTAAAGAGCGCGCTTCCCTTTGTTCGGGAGCGACTTCCCAGGCCCCATTCTGAGGACCAGAGAACCTCGTCCGGGTGCGCAAACCCCAATAAAGGCCTGGCTATTCGACTTTTTGTTTGATTGGCATTCTTTCCTCACGGAACACAGAGAAAAAACCTTTCATCTATGTCTAATGTTCTGCCTCCATTCTCTTCTATGTGTTTGATGGTTTCTGGTCTTATGTCTAGATCTTTAATCCATTTTGAATTAATTTTTGTGCATGCCATTATGTAATGGTCTAGTTTCAACCTTATGCATGTGACTGACCAGTTCTCCCAGCACCTTTTATTAAAGAGACTGTCTTTGTCTCATTATAAGAGTTTGGCTCCTTTGTCAGAAATTAGGTGTCTGTTTATACATGGATTTATTTCTGGACTTGCAGTTCTGTTTCACTGATCTGTCTATCTGTCTTTATACAAGTACCATACTGTTTTAAGTATTATTACTTTGTTGTAGAGTTTGAAGTCAGGGAGCATGACTCCTCTATTGTTGTTGTTGTTGTTTTTCTTGGATTGTTTTTGCTATCCTAGGTTGTTTGTTATTCCAAATAAAGTTCATTATTTTGTGTTCTATGTCTACTAAGAATGTTTTTGGAATTTTGATGGAGATAGCATTGAATCTACATATTCTCTTGGGCAGTATGGTCATTTTCATTATTTTAATTTCTGATCCATGAGCATGGAATATCTTTCCATTTCTTTGTGTCATCTTCTATTTCTTTTAGCAATGTCTTATAGTTCTCATAGTGTAGGTCCTTCACTTCTTTGGTTAGGTTTATTCCAAGGTATTTAATTTTCTTTTTGGTGAAAATGTAAATGGTATTGTTTTCTTCAGTTCTCTTTCTGTATTTTTCATTGTTTGCATACGGAAATGTAACAGAATTTTTAATATTAATGTTGTAGCCTTCCACTTTATTTGTTTATTATTTCTAGCAGCTTTTTACTTGATTCTTTAGGGTTCTCTATGTATATTATCATGTCATCTGTGGAAAGTGATAATTTCACTTCTTCTTTCCCTAGTTGGATATCTTTTATATCTTTTTCTTGTCTAATTGGATTGGCCAGGATCTCCAGCACTATACTGAATAGTAATAATGAGAGTGGACAATCTTGTCTTATCCCTGATTTAGGGGAAAGTTTTCAATTTTTATCTATTGAGTAGTCTTGGCTGTGGGCATGTCATATATAGCCTTAATTATGTTGAAGTACGTTCCTTCCATTCTTATTTTTGGAGGGTTGTTTTACATAAAAGGTGTTTAATTTCATCAAATGCTTTTCCTGAATCTATTGAGATAATCATGTGACTTTTGTCCTTTTGTATTGATATAGTGCCTCGCATTTATTGATTTGCATATGTTGAACCATCCCTGTATCTCTGGAATAAATCCCACTAGATCATGATGTGTGATTCTTTTTATATGTTGATAAATTTGATTTGCTAGTATTTTGCTGAGAATCTTTTGCATCAGTATCCATTAAAAATATCGGTCTACAGTTTTCTTTTTTGGTGTAGTCTATGTCTGGTTTTGGAATCAGCATAATATTGGCATCATTAAAAGTGTTTGGAAGTTTTCCCTCTTCTTTTTTTTTGGAACAGTTTAAGGAGGATTGGAATTAATTCTCCTTTGAATGCTTTGTAGAATTCACTGGTGAAACCATCTGGTCTAGGGCTTTTGTTTTGGCAAAGATTTTTGATTACTGTTTCAGTTTACTTTCTTGTGATTCATCTGTTCATGGTTTCCAGGTCTTTTCTGTTTAGCTTTGGGATATTGTACCTTTGCAGAAATGTGTTCCTTTCTTCTAGGTTATTCTGTTTGTTGCCAAATATTTGCACTTAGTATTCTCTTATAGTTCTGTGTGTTTCTGCTCTAACTGTTGTGATTATTCCTTTTTCATTTTTGATTCTATTTATTTGTTTTTTCTCTCTTCTCTTTTTTGTGAGTCTGGCTAATGGCCCGTCTATTTTGTTTATTCTTTCAAAAAAAAATTTTTTGGATTCATTGATTTTTTGATTAGTCTTTGTGATCTGTATTTCATTGATTTCTGACCTCGTCTTTATAATTTCTTTCCTTCTGTTGGATTTATACTTCTGTTTTTCTGCTTTTTCTAGTTCCTTTAGGTTATGGCTTAGGTTTTTTATTTGTGATTCTTCCTGTTTTCTGAGGTAGGATTGTATCGCTATAAATTTCCCTTATTATTACTTTTGTTGCATCCCATAGATTTCAATATGTCATGTCTTCATTTTCATTTAATTTCAGATATTTTTTAATCTCTTCCTTAATTTCTTCTTTTACCCATTGGTGACAACAATTTGTTGTTTAATCTCCACTCTTTTGCAGTTTTCCTATTTTTTCCTTTTGGTTGATTTCTAATTTGATGCCATTGTGTTCTGAAAAAATGCTAGACATGATTTCAGACTTTGAAAATTTACTGAGACTTGTTTTGTGTACCAACATATGGTCTATCCTTGAGAATGTTCCATGAGCACTTAATAAGAATGCGTAGTCTATAGTTTTTTAGTTACATGTTCTATATATGTCTATTAGGTACAACTCTTCTATTTTGTCTTTTAAAGATGTTGTTTCTTTGTTGATTCTCTGTCTGGATAATGTGTCTTTTACTGAAAGAGGAGTATTAAAGTGTGTTGCTGTCAATATCTTTATTCAGATCTGTTAATATTTGCTTGGTATATTTGGGTGCTCTTTTATTGGGTGCATAGGTGTTAATAAATGTCTTTTTGTTGTATTGATTCTTTTATCATTATGTAATGTCTATTCTTGTCTTTTTAAAGTTTTCTTTGGTTGAAAGACTTATATGAGTATAGCTGTTCCTGCTCTTTTGGGTTCAGCATTAACTTGGAGTACTGTTTTTCATCCATCCCTTTTAAGCCATTGCTCATCACTTGACCTAAGATGAGCTTCTTGTAGACAACAGAGAGTTGGGTTATGTGTCTTTTAATTGGTGAGTTCAATCCATTTATATTTACAATAATTATTGACACTTAAGAACTTGCTACTGCCATTTTGATTTTTGTTTTCTGGTTATGTTGATCTATTTGTTACTTTATTATGTTTTTGTGAAGTTTTTTCTCCTTGGCTTAACCAATAGGTTCTCCTTTAACATTTCTGGTAGAGAAGGTCTCATGGTTGCACACTCTCTTAGCTTTTGTTTTTTGGGAAAAACCTTAATTTCTCCCTCAAATTTGAAAGAGAGTTTTACGCCATATAGTATTCTTGCTTGGCATTTTTTATCCTAAAGAATTTTGAAGACTTCATTCCATTCTCTTCTAACCTGTAAAGTCTGAGGTTAGTCTGACAGGAGTGTGCTGTGCTCGAATCCTGGGATCAGGGATAAAGAAGGAGGCATCGCAGGAGATTGAAAAAAATCAAGAGAGAGTAAGAGGAAAGAAAAGGTGGGGTCAGGGGGCCAACGGTCTCCCTCTCTCTCGAAGTGAAGGTGCTGACCATCCTGGGCTCCACCTATTTATTAGGTTCATACACAGCATTGCTTCAACAGCTTATATAAGCAAGTTTATAGTTACATTGGTTTGCTTATACAGCCTTCGCTCTCTAATTTCATAACTATAACTATCTTATTTTGACTGGTGAATAGTCACAGACACACTGTGTTTTCACATGACGGCCTTAGCCTGATGCACAGGTCTGGTGACCTTGGCATTCTGCCAGCTCCAACTCTGACCTTGCTCTGTTTTCTTTCTTTATATGTTATCTGCTTTTTATTCCCTGGCTGCCTTTAGAATTTTTTTTGTTTTGTTTTGGGTTTTTGACAGTTTCACAATTATGTGTCTTGGTTTAGTTTCTATTAGGATTTAGGTAATTGGGTGCTCTGTTTGCTTTATTGACCTGTATATTTGTTACTTGTTCTAGATTTGGGAAATTTTCAGCCATTAATGCCTTGAAGATGTTCTCTGTTCCTTCATTTTTCTCTTCACCTTCTGGAATACCCAGTATTCTAATACTGCCTTTCCTGATAGTGTCCGATTGTTCTCTTAGTGTTTCTTCATTTTTTTCTTTTTTTTTGCATTTCACTTCTCTTTCATCTTCTTCTTCTTGGCTCCTTTCTGCACTACTATCCTCCATATCACTAATCCTTTCCTCCATTTGGGTTATTCTGGTCCCATAGTTTTCTATATTATTCTTAGTTTCATGAATTATTCTCCTTTAAATCCTGTATTCCTGTTAGTTTTTTTCTGCAGAGTTTCAATCTCTGCCTTTTGGTGCTTAATTATTTGTTTAAGCTCTTCACTTTGTTTTTCTGAATTTTCTTTTAATTCTCTAAATTTCTTTATGATAGAAGATTTGCTCTCACAGGAAGGAAAAAAAAAAAACAGTTTTTCAAAGCCAACACAAAAAAAGGGGTTTTCCTGTTTCAGCATTAGCCAGAACAATTTGGAGAACAGAAGAAGACTAACAGCCAGCTCTACAGGTGGGTGAGGTTGTGAGGATTTAACGGAGAATACAGCAGCAAATGGGAGCCCCCAGAAAGGAGAGTTTCATGGTGTGTACATGATCTTCCTTCCCCCTCCCAGAGCCTAGCTGAAGCTGCGTGGGCCGCATGGACATTCTAAGAATCATGTGACCTCTGGCACCCACCCAGACTTTGACATAGTAGGATCCCATTGCTGAGTCCCTCTTCTCCCAGCAGAGACTACAGGGGCAGCCCTGCTGATCTCTAGCAGCACAGACTCAGAGCAGGGAGCCGCAAGCTTGAGTCAAACAGCAATGCTACCAACAATTGTTGGCTAACTCAATGAGTTTTTTATTTCTTGTGCAACGTCTCAATGCCCTCTCCCCATAGATGCCCACTATATTCTTATTTATAATTTTTCACTGTATAAGACAAATGTCACAGGTCTAGAGTATCATACAGGTCTCCAGTATCAGGGCTAAAGCACTCATTTCCTCCAGTACTGGGAGTACTTAGAGCAAAAATTCTCAGTCCTTATCTGAAGAGCTTGCTTTGTTCAATTTATGCTCCCCTTCCAGGGATAGCCTGAATCCAATGATTCATCAGAATAGAGGAGTATAAGTCTGATTTACTTGCACCAATTTGTGAGAAGTCTGAAGAGAAATTCCTGGTTCAGAGCTCCTAAGTGGTTTAATTGCTCAAGTCTTTGTGGCCACCACAACACAGTTTCAGCCCTCCCTCTGCCTAATGAGCTTCCTCCAGTTCCCTAACAGATGCCAACACTAGGGATCTCCTCAGTGATAGGCATCCAAATCTTGCTTTCAAAGTCTGCTTCCCAGGTCACTTGACACACAAAACCTATTTCAAACAGATTAAATTACTCCAAAATGGTTCTAACAGTTTTGCAAGATGATTACAAAGTTAGGAAGTCTTGTCTTATTGACTCTAATTTCATCTTCCAGTCACTGTACAGACCTTTACTTTCACATGTAGCATCAGCCTTCAGGGTAGCGCAAATTTGTGTCATGATGGATCATTCAACCTGATTTGATAAAAATTTATAAGAAATACACTGTAAAAATATACATTAGAATAATCCTTTTTTTAACTTTATTTCTTGAAGGACTTCAAAAATCTGTGTGACCCATTTTTGACACAGAAGGAAGATGTCCATTCCAAGACTATTTAGTGCTTTCTGAATACACAGCTAACATTCACATTCCTACTATAATATCCACTTAACAGCAACAGCTATCAGGAAGACAAAAGCTACTGTCAAATACAAGACTTTTTTATCCTCCTCTGGGTTGTTTCTTTAGTAAGAATTTTTAGATTTCAACTAAATATCAATTATATGGATATATGGTAGAGTTTTGTACCTACAGTAAGAAGTCTCAGTGGGAAAAATGGTAGAGGTAGGGGGAACATTTGGACTATAGGGTTGAAAAGTAGAGGTGAATAGGAGATGTTGTCTTAAACTTTCAAATTCTTGTCTTTAACAGATGACTATATCATAGTCACCATGAAGTATTTATTTTGCAGGGAATATTAAGCACCAAAAAATATTCAATTTGACTTTGAAGAACTTATTATTGAGTGTATATTATATAGTATAAATAGTGTAAAGTATCTGACAATATAATTTAGGAACATGAGACAAATATTTTATGAGTCTAACACCTAGTGAAGAAATCACCAGGGACTGTCCCAGGGCATTAAGTGGAAGCAGAGACTGTCATGGGGCAGGATTCATAATATGTTTCATATGATAGTACTTATTTATAGGAGATTAGAGGAACAGATTAGACTGTGAGTGAAGAGAGTGGTCATTTCAAACCAGCAATACGAGTGAAAAGGACATAAAGCAGGAAGGAATGAAGGGTGTGCATAGAAATCATTATTTTTCCACCTTCTCTCCAGGAGGCTGTGATTAGTCACGGTAGTAATTCATTCTTTTTCTTCGCTTTAAACCCAATCTAAAGTTAAACTAGATAGTAAAGAGAGTTAGCATAATTAACTCCACCAGTAACAATGTCTTCAAAAGCAAGATGTCGAATTATTCCATTAAACCTTTTTGGGGATGAGCACCAGAGAGATTTAAGAAACTGAACCAAAAATATTTTGTTGAAAGTTGCAAGATATTGACTGAAAGTAGTTTTTATCTATGTCAAAAGAACTTAAAGCTCATAATGGGAATATAAAATCAATTAAGATCTGTCTCTACCGTTTTTGTTGGGAACTTAATAATCATATTTCATATGTTTATTTAATTAAGGTAGGTACTATTTTTTGTTTTAGTAGAGTAAAAAAAATTAAATTCTTTAAATTCTTGTACAATGAAACTAGGCACTAAGGAAATGATTAGCTGTTATCATACATATCTTATATCTCTTTTAACTCTTGAATAGTACTTTGAAATAATTTTATTAGTTGTATCTGAAAATAAATGTTATGAATTGTATAAAGGAGTGTAGTGTAACTTTTTTACTTAAAAATGAAATGGAGCTAAAGTAGACTGAAGCAGCACTATATATAGTATAATTTTAGGGCCTAGTGTAGTGGTCTACAGACAGAATTAAATTTTAATTTTAGATTAGACTAAAGATTTTGAAAAGCCATCTGCTGTAATATGTTATGGTATACTATTATTAACAAAATGCTGGTGAATTTTAGAGAGGAAGAAAGTGTTCTAACTACAGCTCCTGCCATCCAACATGAAGGAATGTCTTAAGGTTGGATGATTCCCTGTGGTTAAACAGGGATGCCCTCTTGCCTCTCATTCCCCTCTTTGCTCTGTTAGAATAACTCTTAAAAAAGTTCTCATGTTGGGAGGAAGTTACAGACCCTGAAGGAAGGTCTATAAGTTATAAAAATGTCTATTTCTCTATCTGTAATCAAATGCTGAAATGGGAATTTTGAGGCTGCTTATAAGGAGAAGAGGAGTGCAGTCATGTCCTGTGTGTGTTATTAGAGAATAAAATTAGACCTGTTACAATACAGAGAGCAACTGTGGTGTCACCTATTCTCCTGATGAGGGGCTTCAGATATTATAAACCCACTCTTCCCTAGCCACAGCACAAAATAATTATATACAGATTCATGGTTTCAGAAATAGTTAATTCACATGCAGAATATTTAATTCAAAATTTATTATTTCTTCACATATACAGAAATATTTCATTAGCACCTAGGAGAGGTAGTTACTACTCTAAGTCCTCAGCACTAACTTGATAAGACCCACACTTAATAAAGTCTAGAAGAAGAGAAGGATTTTAAATCAGTGAATATATAAAGGTAAATATTGGTGAGCTCTATAAACTAAAAGAAAGAAGAAATAATGTGTGGGCACCATATTTTAAATATTTTGTAGAACACCTCTCCAAAGATATGAGATTTAAGCTGAAATCTGAATGGTGAAAAGAATCATTTGAAGGAAAGGAGTAATTTCACAGAAAACCCTAACACTCAGAGGCAACAACTATAGATGCCTTGAGGTAGAGAAGCTTGGCAGGTTGCAGCTTGAGGCAATGAGAGAGGGATCTTGGGTGGGACTCCTAGAATGTGGAAGAAAGATATAGAAGAAAGTAGAACCTGATCATACGGTAATACCATGCCAGATAATGCAGAGCTTATAGTCTACTTCTGTGGGAAGACACACTAGGGCTTTATGCAAAGAGGCTACACAATCTTATTTAAAATTTATCTTCAAACTAGTGTTTTGTGGTTAAATATCCAGAGGTAGGCTAATGGGATCATATGAAATTTATATTTTCAAATTTTTGAGGAATCTTCATATTGCTTTCCATAAGGTTTGCACTAATTTATACCACTGCCAAAGGAGTAGTTGCCTATTCTCCACATCATTGCCAACACTTGTTTCCAGTTCTTTGGCTAGTAACCATTATAGGTCTGAGTGGTATGTAATTATTGTTTTAATTTTCATTTACCTAAAAACAAAATATTTGGAACATTTTTTAATATGACTTTGCCATCTGTGTGTCTTATTAATAGAATTATATGTGCAGATCTTCTGCTTATTCATTCAAAGAGACATAGGTAACACCTATGTTTATTGCAGCATTATATACAATAGCCAGGAACTGGAAACAACCTAATGTTCATCAACACATAAGTGGGCAATACAGATGTGGTATACATGTATACAATGAAATGTTACTCAGCTATTTGAAAAAGATGAAATTCTTTCATTTACAATAACATGAATGAACAGATGGAATTGTATTAGTGAGATCATTCAAAAGGATAAAGACAAACATTGCATAGTTTTATCACGTCTTACATAAAAACTATCAAATCAAAAGTCTATATAATATTTAGCAGTTACAAAAAAGGAAGGGGGAGAGGAAGGGCAAATTAAGTAAAGGAATCCATTATATGGTGAATGACAGAACTGAGCTGTTGCTGGTAAAGTGGTATGTACAGGTGACTTATGATGATCACACCTTAAACCTATATAATTTTATGTGATACCACCACATATCTATAAGAATTAAAATCATTTAAAACAAAAGAAAAAATTCTGATAAGGACATGGAGCTATTGGTAACCTTGGGCATTATTAGGAATGTGCATTACATTTCTTGTGGGGATGTACAATGGTTCAACACTGTGGAAAGCAGTACTGCAATTCCTCATAATTTTAAACAGAATTTCTGTATTATCCAGTAATTCTACTTCTGACTATGTACCACAAATGAGAAATATAAACATATGTTTGTATAATAATGTTCATGACTTCATTATTCACAATAGCCACAAGATAAAAATAACACAGATCTCCAGGTGTATGCATAGATAAGCAACATGTGGTATAAAAATACAGTGGAATATCCACATTCAGAAAATCATAAAGATTCAGCTAGACAGAATAAATGAATACAGTAAAGTACCAGACAACAAAATTTATATTAAAAAATCTGCTGCATTTCTATATGCCAATGACAAACTAAAAGAAAAAGAATACAGGAAAATATTTCCATTTACAACTGCATGAGAATGAATGAAATACCTTAGAATAAATGTAACCAAAGAGGTGAAAATCTGAAAACTATGAAACTTGGTTGAAAGAAGACAAAAAGAAATGGAAAGATATTCCATACTCATGGATTGAAAGCACTAAATTGTTAAAATGACCATATTACCTAAAGCAATATACAGATTAATAAAATGCCAATCAAAATCCCCAAGACAATCTTCACAGCAATAGAACAACAACGAGAAAACATTAAATTTATCTGAAATTACAAGAATCCCCCAATTAACAAAACCTTTCTGAGGAAAATTGTAGGTGCCATGCTCCCTGAATGTAAATTATATTGCAAAACAATAATAATCAAATTAGCATGGTATTGGAGTAAAACAACCGTACGGATTAATGAACCAGAATTGAGACCCTAGAAATAAACTCATACAATTAATACAACATAGGAATCAAGGGCACACAGCGGAACAAGATCAGTGTCTTCAAAAAACGGTGCTAAATAACTATACAACCACATTCAAAGGCTGAACGTATATCACTACCTAACATCATAAACAAAAAATGATTCGAAATGAATTAAATATCAAAGCACTCCTTCACATGACCAAAGAGATATATTTGATAACTTGACTCCAATGACAAGTGAAATAAATGCAAAACAAACAAATAGGATTACATCAAACTAGAAAACGTCTGGATAGCCAAAGAAATTCTAATCAAAATAAGCCATGCAAAGGATAAGAATAAATGTGTGTCTCATACATCTGACAAATAGTTAATATCCAAAATATAGAAAGAACACATGAAACTCAATAACAGGAAAATAATAAAATTAAAAGTTGAATGAGACTATCTGAATAGGCAGTTCTCCAAAGAAGATATATAGATAGTCGACAGACACATTAAAAGATGTTTAATTTCTCTTGTTATTAGGGAACTATAAATCAAAACAATAACATATCACCTCACATGTATGTGAGTGGTTATTAGTCAAAAGTCTGGGAAAAACAAGTGTTGATGAAGATTCAAGAAAAGGAAACACTTATGCACTGCTGGTTAGAGTGTAAAAGGGTGCAACCATTATGGGAAATTGTATAAAGATTCTTCAGATAATTAATAGAAATTCCATATGATCCCATTATCCCACTTCTGGGTTTTTCTGAAAACCACTAATTTGCAGGAACATATACATTCCCATGTTCATTGTAGTGTTATTTACATTATTCAGTAGTTAGAAGAGGCCATCAACAGATGAGTGGATAAAAAATGTGTGGCATATATATACACACACACACACACACACACATACACACACACACACACAATGGAATACTACTTAGTTATTAAAAAAAAGATAAAATCCTACCATTTGTAGCAACTTTGATGGACCGAGAGAGAACTATACTTAGTGAGATAAGCCAGAAAGAGATAAATATATGATTTTACTAATATGTGGTGTATAGAGAAACTAAGCAAACAAAATTGAACTAAATTGATTCCCTGAGTTTATCCAGGAACTGACTCCTAAGCCCTGGGGCCTCAGTTGGACCTTTTGCACCTGTTTTCTTCAAGAGTGAACTCCCAGAAAACCATTGACTATTTTCTCGTGTCTCAGAGACTCTGCTTATCTTAGTACATTTTTATTTCTTAAATATTTGTATTGATTTTTTTAAATATTGCATCAATTTATAATTTTTTAAAGTGTCTGGTTATATGTAGAAAAATCTAGAAATATTTAGGAAAACCATGCTGCTAACAAATGCCTCAGAGTGTCACAAACTTCTGTGTCTTCCAGTGATCAGTCTTTCTTGCAGAAGCATTCTGGGAAAAGAAATAGAAAGATTATATGGCTATTTAGTTCCCAAATTTCACCATCTAAAATGATAAGCATTATAAATTGTAAGATTAGAAGAAAACTTTCTCTTTAGCACACTCTCCCTAAAACCTCAGAGAGCAGCAGTAGATAAATCTCCAACTGTTTCAGGAGTTTCTTCTTGTAATTTAAAGTCTTTATTTTTTCTTTATTCCCTAACTCTCCTATTGACCTTCACTAGTCTCATCTTTTGTATCTGCTTTTCTTATGTCAAGTATACTGAAGAAAATTTACATTTATTAAGCCATGAACTAGTCAGAGAGATAAATAAAGTCCAGCAAACAATAAGAAATAAGATCTTTAATTCCTAGATTCCAGTTTCCAAGCTGGAACTACAGACTAAAGGGTGATCAGAAAAATCCCAACAATTTCAGGACAGCCCTGCTGGTGGGAACCTTCACCAGAACCCAAGCTGCTGATTTCCCATTCCATAAAACATCCTTGTAGTTTGGACTAGGTCATGAGCAGCATAAAGGCAGAATTAGCTCCAAGAACTATGTGAAATGTAGAAACTCTAGAATTGGGTAATGGATTGAAGTTGTAATGAAATAAATCAGGAAGTAACAAAAAAACCACTTAATATCTGGCTATATTTCAGAAAGTGAATAGAATCAAGGATAGGTATAAGCAACTATTTTTAATTTAAGAACTTATGAAATATTTCTGGAAATTTTTCTCTAAAGCAGACATGAATGAGACCTTGCTTAACTCCTATATGGTAGGAATTTTATGCTATTTCAGGGAAAAACTTCATTTTTAAAGGTGTTCTTTATAATTGAAAATAAGAAGATCATAAAAAAAGCCCTCTCATTTAAAAAAATTCCACATCTCACATAAGTTTTCTTCATCTTGTCCTTAGAAAAATAATTAAAAGGTAATTACATTACCCATTCCAATGTTCTCACAATTTTTTTAAAGTTAAATGAGGTGAAGAACTTCATTCAAAACACGTATGTTAGGAGAGGGAGTTAGGTGGACATGAGCTAAGGTAGACTAAAGACATGTATGAATAGCTAACAAAATGGTGATGGCCACGTGATCACACTGGCACAGAAGAACTAGGTGAACAAGAGAGAGAAAGAAACTGAAAACGAAGGGAGACTTTGAAAGTGCTGACGGTTATGCAAAATATCTGAGAGGGGTGGTCTTGAAATGAGGCCCCTGAGATAAGAAGAGAGGATATACAATTGCCCAGAGCAAGACCTGTGCATGGCTTCTCCACATCTCAGATTAACTAAGGTGGCCAATTCAGACCTCCCCTGAAATTACTTTCCTATTGCATATAAAATTCTTTCTTGTCTT
Source organism: Solenodon paradoxus (assembly GCA_004363575.1). NCBI lineage: Eukaryota > Metazoa > Chordata > Mammalia > Eulipotyphla > Solenodontidae > Solenodon > Solenodon paradoxus. The sequence goes on from RJWH01000055.1 coordinate 23,291, forward strand.
TACTTCTCCTGCCTGGCATTTTTTAATTCTTTCATTTGTCAAAGCAAGAACCAAGATTTCATTTATTCACACAGGTAATACTTACATACTCAATACTACATTAAATTAAATAATGTACTATTATTATCATAGTGTTCCCTTTTATGATAATTACCACCCAGGTGATCTTGGGGAAAAAAGATAAATAGGGAAAATGTTTAAGTATATATGTATATTACTTGATGAATGACAAATATAGTACAGTACAGTATAGTTTGCCTAAGGAGGAAGATAAAAGTGTTTTCCTAAACTGAAAGTAATTTGGGAAACAATATATTACTCTGATTAGATAATCCAGAAATTTTTAAAAAAATGAACAGGGAATTAACTTAGAAAAATTATATTGTTTTGCTGTTCCTATATTTGTACTCATTTTCACTCTCATAAATGCCAAATACTTTAAAGTACAAGTTTCCACATCAACTAAATCATTTTCTAACCTGTTGTTTCCAGGAAAAAATGATTCAAATTTATCCTGAGTTAAACAACTAAAACTAGAATGCCAAGTTCTTTGTTGTTTCACTTCTGAAACAGAGTGGCAAGTAAACTTAGAATGAATTCAGAATCGCTAATAAATCTTAAAAAATCAGCTTTCAATAGTTTGTCCCTCTAGTTTTTGCTTCAGTAAAGTTGCTTTTCAAATTACTCTAACACTTAGTAGCTTACAACAAAAAAGTATTTCTTTTCATATCTCTAGGTCTGCAGTTAGAACTGATGTAGCTTATCTAGACAGTGAAGATTTGCTAGCTCTTGTTTAGACTGACATCAGCTTGATTTGACTGCAAACTGAAGCTCATCTTAGTTTGGTTGCACATGTGCTCTTTCTGAACCTATGATGAACAAGTTTTGACATTCTAGGGTCTGTTTTTCTTGTGATAGTTCACAAGAGCACAAGATCCAAGCAATGCTGAATATGAACATTTGAAGACAAGCTTGTGTCCCTTCTCCCAAGCACCCTATTAGTCAAATTAAGTCACATGGCCCAGTCCAGCATCAGTGTAGCAGGGAATTATGCTCTACAGAAAAGGGAGAGGGTCTTCTGCCAAACATAGTTCACACTATTATGTCTTGTTCGTAAACATTTTGCTCATATTTTGTGAAAATAATAACTGTCATACCTTATTAGTCTATAAATCAAAAATAAGGTCTTGGAATAACATACATAGCATCAATGTAAATTCTGTTTGAAAACTAAAGACACAGTCCTAGTCCTTAGGTAAAATAATAATCTTCCTATCAAAAAGTGTTTCAAGAGACAATGTTATCATTTTGCAGTCTATCAAGACAATACATCCAGAAAATACTTGATTGTTCTAACAGCATTGTTTTTATTTAGCTCTCTAATACATGTGAAATTATTGGCATATTATATAAAATAAATATTTCATTATATTGTACATAGTTAGCCTGTGGGGTTGGCTATCATGGGAGGTCACTAAATCAAACACTGTAACTAGAATGTTGAAAGCTCTTGGAAAATTTTATGATGACTAATGGCATTCATCATTATTCATGCCAAGCTCCAGGTAATGAACTCTCCCACTTGAAACTCTGACTGATCACCTCAAGGGTCAAAAGAAATGATTCACTTTGTGTAGCTAAACAATACACTATTCATTTGGGAACTTCCATAAACTTGAAATGCAGATAAAAACTAATATCAGAGATCTCCAAATATCCTATTATGCTTCAATATTTCGATGTGTTAAAGACAGTGTGATATATCAATATCAGAACCGTTCTTTATTATTATGTGTTTAACCCAATTGACTTTGATCACTCTAAAGTGAAACAAGATTGAGACTTCAGCTATTTCTCAACTATATATAGATTATTTCAATACATAATACTAAGAAAAATCTTAAACTCTCAAAGATAAATGATTTTTCCTTAAAGATTCATACTATTTTTTATTCTAAGAGTTCCTCTTCTAGAAGACACAAAAATTGAATAAGTAGGATGATTTCATTTTCTCCTGTTTTGCTTTGTTCCTCAGCAAATTCTCTACTCCCAAAAGAAAAAGGAGAAAAATGCAAATACTACTGTGGATCTTCAGGATGTAACATCATTTCTCTATCTATATTTTAGAGACAATAGAAATGAGTTATAGGATAGATAATTTGCCAATCCCTCCTAAATTATTTTTGCCATGTTATTTTTGTTATTTTCATTTTTAAAAGTACATATTAACAGAACAACAGATACATTCATGCTTTAATACCTGATTTGGGAAATTATTTGCTATTTTGAATTACATAGACTCCTATTATCTACTTTAATTAAAGGAACAAAAATCTTTAAATCAGTTTTATTTTAGTACATGTGTTTTTCATGGGTGGAGCACCGATTCCATCTTGTGTATATAAACAAGGAAAGTGCTGACAGGTAGCTAACCAGATATGAGCAGAATGCGGTAAAAGGGAACTCCAGAGTCAGAAAATAATAGATCAATGTGACTGATTTAACCCAGACATCAGCATAAACCCTTAGTGGTGCCAACCCAGTTTAACATTCCAAAATTCAGAAAGTCAATATAATTAAGTTTAAAGTATAGCTAAAACTGTCATCTCCAAGCCCACAGGTTAAGGTGTAGGACTACTGAAAAGAGTAAAGGAAATCAATCATAAAGGTGCTTGCCAGTATGAAGTCCTCCAATCAATTCAAGAAGAGAGCACCAATGAGCCAGTAAAAAAACTTATCCCACCTCAGAATGCTCAATGACAGGTTGGAGATGGAAAGCAGCTGCTAGACTCCTGAAAAACAAGGTCTCCAGTCTATCAGGTTGCTTCCCCTCTGAATGACCCACTCTCTCTCTCTCCTTTATCTAAATAAAACTTCTACTTCAACCCTGTGCCTTAACTCTCCTTCCTTCTCATGCACTACTAGGTCCATGCTCATAAGTCTTTTCAGAGGCACAAGTTCCTACAACAACTGAGGAAAAGAGGTATATATGTGTGCTCATGCTGAATTAGTACAAAATGTAAACTCCTTCCACTTCTTTTTGAATCATTACCATTGTCAATAATTACATGAAAAGATTAATTGGGAGGCTAAAAGTTTGAGGGAAATTAGGAAAAAAAATCAGGAAAAATCAAGATGAATGATAGAAAGATTGAGAGATCACTAGTTTTAGACAAAATACAAACACAAAATATACATAAGATCAGTCTCAAATATAATGTTGACTTGTAACTGAATGTCTGTGGAGAGTCACAAGTCTATTCTTAAAAATATGTAAAGGATTGTCATATATGTGATTATTTTCTTTTTAAAAATCTTTCAGATATAGTTTTAAAGGATTTATATTTTAAAACCATATTTGTATTTATATATCCAAGTTGTGAATTAATATATTTTAATATGAAAATATAAGAACATATTGAAAATATTAGTTTAATTGTATTAATGTTTAATTATATCAATGTTATTCATTTCATAAAAGTGAAGGAAATGGCACTCATTTAACTTTTCATGGAATACAATAGATAGTTGATAATTCTATGGATCTATTTTGATTATTGAAGTGGTCACAAAATTCCATGTACTAAAGTACCTTGTAATTTTCCTATGACATATGTTTAATAAAGGTATATATTGAATTGGCTTTTGAATTACACAATTGGGTATAGTTACCTGGTGTCTATTTGTCTGGGTGGCCCTGACTGGGTATACCCAAAGAGTTAGATTTCAGTTATAGCTGTCCTTTGTTGCTGAAGAGTCAATGACAGAAGGTGGAAGATGAGGAAAGTACATCTTTCCCTTTCCCTACCCTCAGTCTAAGCCCCTTTTTCTTTCCCCAGTTGAAAGCTAGCTAAGAAAAACTTTAGGGAAGATTTTTAGAGACAAAGTTTCAGTGCCATAAAAAGAGAGAGATTGAGTATAATAGATAAATAACAGCCTAAAAGAGTATTTTGATTTAGCAGGGGGCGGGGGCAGAAATCCATTGCTAATATAGGAGGTAGTGCATGTAACAAAATTATATATGAAAGTGTGTGAATTTAATAATGTATGTAGAAGTTTTGCATAAAAAATTAAATTATAAATTAGATTAATCAAAATCTATCCCCATCTATCAGATCATTGTGAGCTCTTTAGAGAATCATATGCTAGAGCATGGGAACAATGAGGAGATTATATAATCAGCTATTATTTCCAAATTCAATTGACTACCATTTTTAAAAAAAGAAATAATTTTCTATTGATAAAATGAAATACAACATTTTGGTAGATTTCTATTTTTATCATAAATAATAAGTAACTATACTTTCAATAGATTTAAATATGTGCTATTCTTTTTCTTATATTTTCTAATAGGTTATTGATGTTACATGAGAAAACTATTGAGTTAGGGAAGTTAGAAAGAAAATGACAAGAATATGATATCTCATCAGGGCCTACTAAAACCTTTTCCCCTCTTTCCTCACTAAGAACACCAAAATGAACTATTTTCACTGTAAGTTCACTGTGGTTTTCCTCAAAAAAGACAGAGTCTATTCAGACACCTATCCTAAAGGTGGGTGAAAATAAAGGCATGGTGTGTACAAAAGCTGTGTCCAGGTCCAGCCAGGCTCCAACATGAGAGACTTGAGCAGCAATGGCCCACTGGTGGTAGATCACATCAGCCAGCTGTGAGTGAAGCAGTGGCTCCTGGGGCAGAGGCACTCAGGGTAGTAGCTACAGAGAAGTGACCTGTTGTATATCAGCCAGACCAACAACAAGTTAATGGCAGTCATGCACCACCAACAGAAGAAGGCCACTGAGGAGGCAGTTGTGGTGGCATAGTGTTGGACCAGTAGAACTGACAGGGAATCCAACACTGTTACAGATACCTGAGCTGAGAGAGGAAACCAAAGGGAGTGTCACCCAGAACCAGTGAGTGTTAAAGTGCTCTATAGGAGAGGTTAAATCTCTATGTGCTGTGAATTAGGACGGCAGTTCCAGAATCACTGAAATTGACAAAATTCATTACAGATGAAATAGTGCTTAAAACCCTCCCACACCCTTTAACTCTAGCTAGGCAATCAATACTTTAGACATATGGACAGAGGTAGACATCAGAACACAAGAAAAGAGACTGCTTGATCCACAGGTGCAAAGGGCAAGGAAGCAGCAGGAGCCCAGTCCCTGAGAAAGTATTCCACCCAACCAAAACTTCAGACAGAAAACTGGCCTGTTAGACCCCTCTGTCCTTCCTCCTGGAAGCTCAGACTAAATAATGATAAAGAAAAACCTAAAGTCATAATGCCAAATACTGGATAGAGAAGGCAAGCATGCCAAAAAACAAATACAAAACAATAAAATAAAATATAAATAGCTCAAAGACAGGAAGTAACCCAGAGATCAAATCTATAGATACTAAATGGGACACGCTAGCAAAGAATGAAGCAGTAGTGATTAAAAGAAACTGAGCTGAATGAATTACAAATACACAACTAAGCATCACAGGCAAATCCAATACTTCAGAAAAGAAGTGACAAGTTTTAAGGAACAGTCTACCAAAGAGATTTCAACTAGAAAGTAATCCCAGTTAGAGTTACAAGATGTGAAAAAGACAGCCAATGAATTTAAGACAGCATGAACATTTCCATAAATCAGCTTAACTTCACAGAAGAATGGACCTCAGAAATTAAAGATGAAAACAGGCAATTTCAAGGAAGAGGAGAGAAAGATTAAGGTAAAATAGAGATGCTCTTTGAGAAATATCGGATACCATGAGAAGAACAAATATAAGAATAATGGGCATCTCTCCCCACTGAAGGTGAAGAGAGGGAGAAAGAAGAGCAAAAAATATTTAAAGAAGAAATAGCAGAGAACTTCCCTACGTGCAACAAAAACTAACCATGAAATTCCAAGAAGCTGATAGAAAACCCCAAATACTAAATGCAAAAATAACTCACCAAGACACATCATTGAAACATTACTAAAAGCCAGTGATAATGAAAGACTACTGAAGGCCACAAGAGAAAAGAAAAACATAACCTACAAAGGTAATCTTATCAGGTTATCATCAGAGTTTTCAGCAGAAACCCTGCAGATCAGGACAGAGTGGTAAAACATATTCAAAATACTAAAAGACAAAAACTATCAGACAAGATTACTCTACCCTTAAACATCATCTTTCAAATATGAGGGAGAAACAAAAATTTCTTTACAATAAACCCAATGGAATCAAGTTAAAGGAATTTTCCATCACCAGACATTTCAAAAAGTTTTGAAAGGAAATCTACAACATGGAAAACAATAGCAAAGGATCAACCAACCCTAAGAAAGGTAATGAATAGTAAAATCTAATCAGAAATAAAAGACCAAAGAAGAGTACATGTAAAGAAGAAAAGTACAGAGTTTATATAGCATATGAGGATGATATGACATCAACTCAGAAAAAAACTGTTTTAGATTGGTAAAGTTGGAGGCAAATTTCAAGGTAACCACAAAACCTAAACTTAAAGGACTATATAGCAAGTACGATAAAGAAACAAACTACTGCAATCAAAATACATTCAAAGGAAAAGGCAAACAGAAGCACAGAAGTAGCAACAGATAAATAAACCAAAAAGAAAAGATAAAATGGCAGCAATATAATCCCATATAATTATATTGCCATAAATGTGAATGGACTTATCTCACCATCAAAAGGAACACAGTTGTTGAATGGCTCAGTTGTTGAATGGATCGAAAAACAGGATTCATCAATATTAGGTCTTAAAAGAAACCCGTATCAGATACAAAGGCAGACATAGGCTGAAGGGCTTTAGAAAAATATATTAAAGCAATGGAGCTTAAAGGAAATCAGAAACTATAATACTAATGTCAGACAAAATAGATTTTCATCTTAAAATGGCAGTAGAGAACAAAAATGGATACTATATTATGGTCCAGGATCAAATAACCAAAAAGATAAAAGTGTTATATATGTGTGTGTGTGTGTGTGTGTGTGTATACAACACACATACAAAACACCAGAGTACCTAAACATATGAAGCAAATATTAACAAACCTAAAGGGAGAAATTGAAAGCAACACAATATTAGTAGAAGTCTTCAGTACTCCACTTACAACAATAGATAGATCAGACAAATGGAAAATTAATAAGAAAAATTCCTTAAATGAGATAATAAATTATATAGACCTAACATATATTTAGAGCTTTTTCCCTGCAATAAAAAGGTTTTTATAGTCTTCTCAAGTGCACATGAAGTATTCTCAAAAATGGATCCTATCCTGGGAGACAAGAAAAGTGTCCCTAAATTTAGCAAGACTGAATTACAGAGAACATTTTCTCCAGCCACAAGGGTATAAAGGTAGAAATAAATTAGAAAACAAACAAAAGAAACTCAAAATTGGAGACTAACCAACATGCTTTTGAACAATTTCTGATTAGATGAGGAAATTAAAGATAAAAGTTATCTGAAACCAAACAGAATAAAGAAATTATCTATTCAAAAAGTAAAATATGGAAAAAGTAGTTCTAAGAGAAAGGCTTATAGTAACACAAACAAATGTCAAATAACAAGGGGCATCTCAAATAAATTATCTACCCTCATATCTAAAGGAACTAGTAAAGGAAGAAAAATTGAAGCTGTCATAGAATAAAGCAAATAATAAGAATTAGAGCAGAAATATATGATATTAAGAAAAAAAAGACCATATAAATGATTGATAAGTGAAGAGCTATTTTTATGAAAAATAAATAAAATTGATTGATCTTTAGCTAGACTCATGAAGAAAAAGAGAAACCCCTAATAAAAATCAGAAATGAAAGAGGTGAAATTAAATCAGATACAGTAGAAATACAAAGGATCATAAGAAACTACTATGAACGTTTATATGTTCATACACTTGTTAATTTTGTAGTAGTAGACATATATCTAGCATCTTACAATCTTTCAAACTTGAATCAAGGAGACTGATAAGCACAGAAATTGAAACAGTAACCAAAAGTCTCCCCATAAAGGACCAGGACTAAACAACTTCACTGGTGAATTTTAGCAAATATTCAAAGAGGACTTAATAATCATGCTTCTTAAATTCTTTCACAAAATGCCAAATACATTTTATAGGGTTCTAATTCCAGAAGAGGACAGCACTAACAAAGAAAATATGGAGCAATATCACTGACGAGAAAAGATACAAAAATTCTCAAAATATTATGTCGCTCCAAATTTAACAACACATCAAAAATTTTTACATGATAACCATCCCAGGATGGTTCAATATATGCAAATCAGTTAATGTAATAAACCTCATCAATAAAGGGAAAAATAAAAATCATATGATCATACTGATAGATACAGAAAGCATTTGACAAGATTCAACAACTTTTCTTGATTAAAAAAACTCTTGAAAAATGGGAACAGAAGGCAAATACTTCAACAAAATAAAACTGATATATGACAAACCCACAGTTACCATTATATTCATTAGCAAAAACTGCAATCTTCTGGAAAAAGACATAGATGTTCACCCTCACCATTACTATCCAACATAGTTCTGAAAGTTTTGACTAGAGTAATTAGACAAGAAAAAGACTTTTGAAGAATCCAATTTGGAAAAGAAGAAATAAAATAACATTATTTGCAAAATGATATGATATGATACTCTGAAAATTCTAATTTCACTGAAAATATTAGAAATAATAAATGAATATAGTAGAGTAGAGATATAAAAAATCTATAAACAAAAGTCTGTGGTATTTCTATACAATTTACTAGAGAAAAGATAGATCAAGAAAGTAATTCCATTCATAATAGCACCCATAAGGATAAAATACTTGATAATAAATTTAACAGAGGTGGAAACCTGCCAGGCATTGTTAAGAGAAACAGGAGGCAGAATAAGATGAAAAAATACTTTATGTTCATGAATCAGAAGAATTAACAGTTAAAATTGTCATCTTACCAAAAGCAATATACAGATTCAATGCAATTCCTATCAAAATTACAAGAACATTTTTCAAGGAATAGAATAAACAATGTAAAAGTTTGTATGAAACTATAAAAGCAGAGCCAAAGTGATCATTAAAAAAAATACAAATAAAAATGGTGGACTGGACATAGGGGAAGAACACTTGGTGATTTGGTGGAGGGTGTGATGTGTTGAAATATATCTAAGAAATGGGGAACCTATACATCAGAAATTATTTCAATGTGTAGAATAATCACTATAATAAAAAATAAATTTAAAAAAATGGAGCAATCCCACTTTTGGATATCAAACTATATAACTGAGCAACTGTCTGTAAAAGAGTGTAGTATCAAAACAAAAACACACCAGTGAAATAAAACTGAAAGGTCAAAAATAAAACACTAAATCAAATGGAGCTGGTCACCTGAGGAAAATAAACAAAACAAAACTAGATCACTCACTAGCACTATACACAAAAATTAACTCAACATGGGTAAATGACTTAGATTTAAGATCTTAAGCCATAAAATTCAAAGAGAAAAGTTTGCAATGATACACCCATCAAACAAACCAGGAACATCTCAAATAAAATATCTACCTTTATATGTAAAGGAACTAGTAAAGGAAGAAAAGTTTAAGTCAAGTCAGTAGAACAAGTAAATAATAAAAATTAGAGCAATGAGAAAAACAGCCCATACATACAATCCATGACGTCAACTTTGGGAAGGACTTTGGGGAACAATATCAGTGGCAAAGGAATCTAAAGCAAAACTAAAGAATTTGTACTAAATCAAACTAAAAAGCTTCTGCACAATGAAAGAAACCAATACTAAAATAAAAAGGCATTGGATGGGAGATGATATTTGCTCAGATACATCAGATAAAAGGTTAATCTCCAAAATATATAAAGAGTTCACAACAACAGAAATGCAAATGACTCACAAAATTGGCAGAACTGCTGAAGGGACACCTTTTCAGAAAAGAAATTGGCCTACACAGATTGGCCTACAGATAAATGAAAAACTGACCTACATATCTCAGCATCAAAGAAAGGCAAATAAAAACTAGAAAAATCACCTTATATCTGTGCAGTGACCTGTGTATATAAAACAGAAAACCAACAATAGCATGGAGAAAAAGAAACCCTATTACTTTAGAATGTAAAAATTAGAACTTAGAAAGGTGTATCAGTGATGATAGCTCATGAGATTTTTATGCAATTTTTAAGAACAATGTGGTATTTTGAGAATGTAGACTATTTAGGGAGAGTCTCTTTAATAGTTCAGTGGTGTGAAAAGGTCAGAATTGGGAAAAACGCAAAGATTATATTAGTAAGACTGAAGCACAGAATTTATAATGGAAAATATTGAACTTGGAGAAAGATTGGGGAAATTCATGATTGCTAAGTTGAAGATAATTCTATTTTTTACTATGAAACAAATGGGGAACAGTAAGGAGATGGAACACCATCAAAGAGTAAACAATTTCAAGATATCTTTCAGCAGTTAGTTTTAAAAAAAATAAATTAAGATATTTCAGGGAAGAACATCCAAGAAACCATGAGCTGTGAAAATCAGGTTGAAAAAATGTGTAACATAAATTTGGAGCTACTTTGGATATGGCGTATACTTTTTGTTTAAGTTGATTGCATTTAAGCTCAAAGAGACCAGTCAGAGAGAACAAAGCCTAGGGTTCAAAAGTTCTGATGCAATTTTCATTTTCAGAATTCTGTTAAACTGAGCTAGACGTATATTTATCCAAATCCTAAGATTTAAGGTACTCTCCAGCTATGCTAAACCACTTTACACACTGTTTCAAAACTTCCATTCCTTTTATGCCTGAAATACAAGTTTGCCTTAAAATACACATGTATGCATATATGCACACATACTCCATGGAATAAAAGTCTGCCCAAAAGAAAAGTTATGAAAATCTGTAAGAATATGAGAAGAAAAATAAGCTTCACATTGGGTGTGAATCTATTCACATTTTATTTTACTAGTTTATTCTTCCATAGAAATGACCTTAGAAACAAGGACTTGTTACAATGATCTATGCTAAAACACTTTTTAATTGACTTTCTAAAATTAGTATGACTCTGCTTTCCGACTTTTTTTTTTACATAGACCTTATAGTATTGAAAGTCTAATAATTATTCAATAGATTCCTCTTTATAGTTGGAAAGCCCATCCTGCTTTTAGCAAATGCTCTATAACTGGTAATAAAACTACTTATAATTGCAATTTCAACAAAAGGTTCCCTACTTCTACAAAAATTTTAGCTGCCTCAAACACATATTCATCTGAAGAAATAACATTTGCATGATCAAATCTAAGAACCATATTTTAGTCATTTTACAAATGTTCACCAAGGATAATTTAAATATATGTGCTAAATGTAAAATATTTTTAGATGATGGTGTTGCAAATGCAGTGAGTGACTGATGCCAGAAAAAAGTGTAACTTCATTAAAATTCAAATTGTCTGTGTATTTTAATCTACTTTGAATTTCTTCTCAGACATATTTTGAGTCTTTATTGAAAGGAAATAATGCTCTAAAGCATTGGTATCCAATAGAACTTTGAAATTGGTATCTGTGCTATCTGAAACAATTACTAGGAGTCACAGGTATTGAATATCTGAAATGCAACTTATGTAGCTAAGAAATTGAATTTTAAATTTTATTTAATTTTAAATTAAAGTTAAATAATCTAATGAACCTAGTGGTTCTTATGTGGAACAGTACAATCCAAAGTCTGCAAGTAGTTGAAATATTTATCAATAAATAGCAAACTTTTTGTCACATAAATGTTGCTTTTTGTAGTGTGAGTGAATCGACACACAAAAAACAGAAAAGGAAGCTTAGTATTATTTCTCTTTTATACATATATATACATATATGTGTGTATGTGTTCTTTTAATGTTTATACTTTGCTCCTAGATGAGGAGATAAGTAACAAGATGTTTTATAATAGATGCTGTTACTCAGTGAACGTGTCTCTATTAAATGTCTGATTTGGGGAATTTACAGAAGTGGAAATTATTTAATACTTCCTAATGTATCAATATATCGCCCTATATCCCCTATTAGTTTGGAGATTTAGAAATAAACCATTTCCTCCTTTCTGGTAAAAGTCATTGAAAAGATCTAAGTATGCTTTTTTGTTGTTGTTGGTTAAATATATGTCCTTTAAACACCCTTGCTCTATGTGTTGAGTGTCTTAAAAATATCTCTGAGACCTATTTCATTTAGTAGGTCTACTTAATGTGCAGTAATAGTTGTTACTGGTTGATACACGGCCTCACACAACAGAATAAACAAATGGTGGCTGTCATATAAAATTATTCACCTTGTATCTTTCCAGAAGTCTTGCTTTCAGTGTTATTACTGCCTTGATTCCTTTCTTGTTTTTTTTTTCCTTTACTTCAACTGATTTTGAATGTTTTGATGTTTCTCCTAATGCATTACCTATTTTATTCAAATATGTAGGTGGTATGATTTTTAAGTGATTCAATAATGAGGTAGCTGAAACCACAAGTCTTATCACCCTGTACATGCTATTAGTATTAGAATCCCAAGAGCCAACTGTGCAATGAACCATGGTAATGAGGTTGATAGTTCATGAAGGAACTGATGTGACAAATTGTCAACCTGCTGCAGGAACAGCCTCTAACCCTCCAAAAGGCCAAGGTTATTACAATTTTCATCCAGTTTTGTTCTCCCTGTAAATGTGCTGGTGCTAACACAGTTTTTAAATGGATACAACCACATTCTTCCCCTGACACCCAACTCTTGCAAAGGAGAGCGCACGGTGGCATGTACATTTATAATCGCCTTTTCAAATTGGCATGCTCTCAGGATGAATTTAATCAGCAATTGTTATACCTTTTAAAATACAAAAGATTGTTTCATTTTTCCTTTCCTTATTTGGGAAGGATTTGTGCAAACAAGTATCTTCATTTACTGGAGCCCTAAGAATGTTTTAGATCTATGATTTCCTCCCTTGAGTATCACATTAAGTGGTTTTTATTGTATTCTCTCCTATTTGAATAAAACACCCTGAAGGCATCTTTTTACTCTGTCTTTTCTCTGACTGAGTTTATAATCTGGAATAAGGCAAAGCTCTCAATTTATTGAAAAATAAGTTTTGCTCAAATACAAATAAGTCACATTTTAAAAAAAAAAAAGTAAAGAAACATTCTTTTTCCCCTCTTCATCTGTTCACCTTATCTTAAAAGATTTTTTAAAATTATTTTTACAAAGGTATTATTGTAAGAAATTGGACAATAAAAGAGTCAACTCATTTTTAGGGGTATTTTAGTCTAAATTAACTTGTCTGTGCAACTAGACTTTTATAATACATTGAAAGTATTTTTAAGAAAGATTCACACTTCAGAGAATGGTTTCTAAACCACTGCTGCTTTATCCTGCAAAGTCAGATGCACATCCTGTGTTCAATCTCTGAACCATGAAACTAAAGAATTCTTAGAAGCAGATGTGCCAAATAATTTTTTACTTAATTCCTAAGATCCTTCTAGAATTCCTACTTTGGATTATTGCCTTGCAAGCGTAACAGAAAATAATTAAATTATAAAACTTGAAACTTTACTTTTTAGTCCCTGTGTTCAGACTTCAGTGAAGCAAAAGGACAAGACTTTTATTTTTCATCTTAGGAGTCCAAAACTCTTAACTACTGCATGGATCAGCCACCTCTGACACAAACATTTTTAACCTATGTTACTTTACCTTGCATTTAACTATGTAAAACGTTGCAATTGTGCTTATGCTATTTCTTCAGGAGATGTTTTCTCTTTCCATTTAAACTCCTTGAAGCTAAGGTAAACATGATAAGTTTGTCTGACCTGGTTGTAAATGTTTAGTACATACCAGTTATGTTCTGTACATTATCAACTGCCATTATTGCTCACTCTGGGAATTTTGCATTCTTTTCATATTACACTACTCAGAGGATACAGATCAGCAGTTTGCTAACTATATTTAACTGCTAAATTTGTTTCAATTTGTTATCCAAATGCTATTAAAATATTAACACATCAGTGTGACCTAGTGGCACAGGTGTTTAGCTATGATAAGTTCTCTTAAAGCCCAAGGACCCTGGTTCATGACCCAGGGAGAGGGTGGGGGGTAGCAGAATGAACAACTAACATAATAAAAATTGTTCCTTACTCATCCCCTTTCCTTCCTATGTACCTAATTGACTTTAATCCTGCCTACTTGCTTCCTCTTTAAAAAACAAAAACAAAAACATCAACTTGTCAAGTCAATGCTTCTAGGTAGAGTCAGGACCTCCACAAGAGCAAGCCTTAGGCCAGAGAACAAAGTTCAGATATAAGGGTATGGAAGAAAAAGCCATGTCCACAGCTTCTAGCCATCATGACCCAGCTGTAAACTCACCAGGCTGACAGGTGCCCTGCAGTCTGAGCTTACTGGAATGCTGTGAGACAGCTGATGAGTTAGCAGCAGATAAAGGACTTTTCTTTATTACCTGAAAAAGGAGTCTCATGTGTGTCTTGCAAATATGTGTCTGGCAAACTGAATCCAGTGTGTATTGCCCATGTGTAGAATTTACAAATAACTAACTTGGGTTCCACTTGTAATTCCCATTCTAATTTACACCTCCCCTCTCCCGCTGTATATAAGTGTAACTCTTAACTTCTAACTCTATATAAGTGTATTCCCAATTGCTTTGCTTGCTCAGACTTTTGGAGAGAGAACTCCAACTGGACACACGCATGATAAATCTGCCTTCAATACTTCTAAAAGAGCACATGCTTAGTTTTTGTCAGCATAGAGAGTTGCAGCATTTGGTTCCCTTGACCGGGAAACACCAACCGCATTGGCTTTTGAGGGCCAATGATTTTGAGGAACCAGCTCATGGCCAGTGGGACAGGAAGACTTGGAGGGAAGGTGCACACTGCTAAAGTTTTGGCAGTCCCATGAATTGGCCATCTCTCGCCAACCCTGAGCCTTGCACCTGGCCGGGCTCTCAAAAGGAAGTAAAGGCACCAGGAACATTCACTGGACCAGGTAACACCCCGGGATCTAAGACACAAGTCAGGCTTGTCCCACTGGGCAGAAGGAGAGTCTGATCAACTATCATGAGACTACTAGAGGTCTCACAGTTAGGAAAGTCCAGGAAGGAATGTTTTTAACCTCTGTGTGATTGATGCATGAGTGATTTGTTCATCCCACAGCGCAAGCTATGGGACGTGAGTGGGCCCTCACCTACAGTTGCATTGTTTGTCATAAAGCATATTGGTGATTCACAGCCATGTGACAAAGGTCTGGGGCTTATACAGGTACACCTTAGCTAAGACGAACCTTGTCCTTTTGAGAGGAATGACCAGCCAGGCATCTGATTGAGTCACTTTGAAAAGCTGCTATCCATCCTTGGTCTGTTTCATGCAGACTTACAAGGGCAGGCATGAGAGGAAGTCAGAGCAAGCCAACAGTTTTATACTGTATGCTAAAGAATTTTAAGAAAGGTTTTTCTGAAGATTATGGCATAAAACTGATCCCAGGAAAGTTGAGGACCTTATGGGAAGTTGAGTGGCCCGCCTTTGGAGTTGACTGGCTCATGGAAGGTGCCTTAGAAGTCTGGATAGTTGAGAGTCTGTGGAGGATAGTATCAGGCGACCCTGGCTATCCAGACTAGTTTCCCTATACATAGTCTTGAGTAAGAATCGCCCAAATGCTGCCCTCATGGGTGCAGTTCAATTTTAACAGGAAGGGCCAGGGTAGGATTCTTTTGGCATGATATTCAAGAGACCCCCGAGAGTCACAGAGGACCCCAAGATGTTCCTCTAAAATCACACAAGGACCCCTGGAAGACCCAAAACCCATTCTCCATGGCAACTTAGGGGAGGAGCTACCACATCCCCCAAACATCTCCCCAGCACAACCCACAGCCCCGCCAATGGGAGCTCCAAACTTCCCACTGCCTATTGTTCCAAACACCCCACCACCATCTGTTTCTCTGCTGGGCTCAGGCAAGGACCCACCATCCCCCAACCAGGGCAGATTTCTATGCCCCAGAAACCAAAGTACTGCTCTCCAAATGCCACTTTGAGAGTTGCAAGGGTCAGACCAGATAGAGGGTGATAGCACTGTCCATCCTGAATGCCCAATGATTTATTATTAGCCCTTCTCAACTGCAGACATTCTTAATTGAAAACATGATACTCCTTCCTACTAAGAAAAACCCCAGGCTGTGATAGACCGCTCTGAGACTTTCTTTTAAACACACCATCTTACTTAGGAGGACTACCAACAGTCAATCTTCACCCTCTTTAACACAGAGGAAAGAAGGGGGAGTTCATTCGTACCTGGAGGCAAATGCCCCTGTTGGAGTTGTTGATGTAGTCGCCTGGGCCAGAACGATAGTTCCAGAAGGACGGCCCAACTGGGATTTCAATACGGAGGAAGCACAAGCTAATATTCAATGATACCAGGTGGCCATCTTGCAGGGGGTGTGCACCGGGGCTCAAAAGCCAACTAACAAGTCCAAAACTGTTGCCATTACCCACAGGCCCAATGAGCCTTTGGGAGACTACTACAAATGGCTGTCCAAGACTTTGTGAATTTACACCCCATTTGACCCAGAGGCTCCAGACAATCAGAGAATGATAAATGCCACCTTCGTAGCTCAATTAGTCACAGATATCCTTAGGAAGCTTCAAAAACTGAAGGGTTTTGCTGGAATGAATATCAGCCAACTCTTAGAGATAGCTAATAAAGTTTATATGAATCGGGAAGTGGTAGCCAAAAGGGAGGCTGACCACAAATTGAAAGAGAAGGCCACACTGTTGGCAGCAGTTCTCCAGGAAAAATGGTCATGTAAAAGCAGAGGGATGTGGACGCTGCCAAGACAAAAGGAATCCCTCTTCAAATTCTCTTGGTTCTTTTGGGCCAGAGGATTCAAAACTCTGTTGGGGATCATGGGACTCATTCTGGGAATCTCTCTATTACTTCCTTGTCTTCTACCTGTCATAATAGGCCTGATTCAATCTACCATAAACACAATTATTCAGCTGGTCACAACGAAGCCATGTCGTACTAGTTTGACACTATAACCCCATATCCCCCAATGATAAGAATGCTAACTATAGCCTGTTCTATATTCACATTATCCAAGATTCCACACCCCACTACAGCCCCATTCAGCAGGAAGTAGCAAGGTTGAGTCTGCGTCCCTATTCCCCATCTGTGGACCCATCAAAGTTGACTATTCATCAGTTTGAGGAACAAGAAAGAGAATGTGGAAGAAAAATCCATGTCCACAGCTTCTAGCTGCCATGAGCCAGTTGTAAACTCACCGGACTGACAGGCCCCATGCAGTCTGAGCTTACTGGAATGCCGTGAGACAGCTAATGTGTTACCAGCAGATATTTTTCTTTATTACTTGCAAATGGAGCCTTATGTATATCTTGCAAATATGTGTCTTGGCAAACTGAATCCTGTGTTGAATCCTGTGTCTATTTCCCATGTGAAGAATGCATAAATAACTAACTTGGGTTCCACTTGTAATTCCCGTTCTAATTTATACCTCCCCTCTCCCGCACTCCTTCTAACTCTGTATAAGTGGACTCCCAATTGCCTTGCTTGCTCAGACTTTTGGAGAGAGAACTCCAACTGGACCCATGCATGATAAATCTGCCTTCAACACTTGTAAAACAGTACATGCTTGTTTTTTGTCAGCAAGGAGAGCTGTAACAAGGGCAGCGAATTGTCCCTGGCACCACCCAGCAGAGCAAAGAAATAAAATCACCCAGATCAAGAAGGAAAGCCGATGTACGAGTCTGACGTGTGGGACGTGCCCGATGTGTAATGCGTACTACACATAGTAGGTACCAGGATGAACCCTCTGCACAAAGGAACAAAGACAACAATGGCTGAAGAAATCCACCAATAACCTCAAAGGACAATTTCACCTAGCCCAATCAGGAACTGAAACCTGGCTTAGTGACCCTCTCCCCATCCTCCTTCCTTCCCATAAGGGCTTTATCATTAAAAACTCAGGTCATTTTAATGGCAGGCCAAGTCTGGACCTCCCTCAGTCAACTCCATTCCTTTACCCTCTAATTAAATCTCTGCTTGCTCACTCATCTAACCCTGTCATGGTTTCTTTGAGTGACCCAAACTCCACAGGTGGGCATTTTTAGTTCTACTCATTTGACTCTATTCCTTATTCTCTCACGCTTCAATTATGTACTGCACTGTCAGAGAAGATATGTGAGTATGAGATCCTTATCTTACTTATTTACTTGCCCTATATGCAGCCTTCATTCATTGGAAACCTATCTGCTGAGTATCAATAAGAGGCAGGCACTTTTCCAGTAACAAGTAACAGACACAAATCCCTCTCTTCATGGAGTTCATGTTTGGAGACATGCATTCTTGAGTCTGATAATTTCTCAGTAAACATTTGGCGGGGGGAATGAAGTAGCTGTGTAAGTCTTCTGAGAAGCAGATAACCAAGGCAAGATTAAATATACGAGAATTTTATTTTAAAATACATTTATGGCTATGTTACTGCACTTAAGTTGGCTGCTCATCACCCCCCAGAAGATCAATACTTGAGAGAAGGGATATTGATGAAAAGAAAGTAGATTTGTTATCTATCAAGAGGCACCAATCTAGGAAGTGGGAGACATGCTCAGTCTCTTATCTACTTCACTGACGGAATGGGCCATAGAGATTTTATGGAAAAGTACATGTGCAGAGATCAATGTAGTGGGAGGAGAGCAGGGATCTTTTGTGACAACATAATTCCTTTGCATTCAAACATTTTTGTCTATTTCCTATTTTTTAATTCAGGTAATATTTCATTATAACAGTATGTAAGTTTTAAGTGTGCATAGTTATAAACCAACATCTCTGTGTACTATGTTCACCACTATATACTCTACATACTAAGTTTACCACTTAATATCTTATTCTATCTCTGATATCATTAACCCCTTTTACCTGATTTGTCCCCCTTTGTACTCCCTTTCTCTTTTTGTAACTGCTAATTTGGCCTTACAGTCTAAAAGTTAATTTCATTTTATTTAGTTCATTCATTTATTTAATTCCTTTTGTACCACATATGGGTGAAATCATACATTTCAAACTGACTCAGCTATAAAAAAAAAAAAGATGAAATCCTATCATTTGCAACATTAGTGGAACCAATGAGTATTATGCTTAGTGAAATAAGTCAAATAAAAATAAATAGATTTCAAATCAATGAGTGTTATTCTTTTCCATCATATTACATAACTGGAATTTTCATATTTTGTCTAATCTTACATTTTCAGTTTATTAAATCATCTTGAATGGATCTTTTTTTATTTTCTTGTTCAAATTGATTAAAAAATAAGGCAATAAAATGTTAACAAGATTCATACTAACAAGAAAAAAAATGTAGAAAGAAAATCTGCTTCTCAGCACACATGTACGAGAGACAATAAGCTATCTCAAACTTTGGTGAATCACTGAGAAAATGGAAACTGAGTTAAAAGAAAACCACACTCCTGACTTTCACAAGTGTTAATATGGCCTATGGATGAAAGCAACTGGTTATCAAAGGTTTAAAGAATTATGTCCATTTTTCTAGAGATTTTTGATTGTATTGTTTCACTTAAAAAATCATAGCCTGGGAACCATATTCCTTGTTGTTGAATTTAACCTAGTTCTTTACTCAGATTTAAAATGAATTTGGTTAACTGAGAGAAGCCTCTTTCAACAGTACAAAAACAGTCCTGAAATTTCCACAGAAACAGGTTCTCCAAGCTATGAGCTAATTTCAGATTTATGTACTTAGACGTTTTTAATTTGTTTTCCTTTTTTAAGTCAAATCTTCTTAGAAGAAAATGGTTCAACCTGGCAATCACATCAATGAGTACATGAATCAAAATTCCTAGAGAACTTTCAAATTATCTATGACCTTACCATCATGTTTTTCTTTGGGGGCGGAACACAATGCAGAAAGCATCCTTCCATACTTCTATGAATTCCCCTTGTGGAGGGAGAACCATTATTAGAGTAAAATGTTTGAACAGTCTTCTCTTCCTCATTCTTCCTCTTCTGGGGAAGAAGCAAATTTGAAGGAGGACATGGACAAGTCTAGCTTAGTCACATCTGCCTCTTCATTTAAATAGCAACCAAAACCGGAAAGCATGTGTTCTGCTTACTTTCCTTATGCTATTCTTCCATCTCTCTGAGGTTCTTCTCAGGCTGGCTGAACAAGCAAATTAACATCAGATACATTAGTAGGATAAAAAGAGCAAATTTAATAAAATATCTATGGAGAAATTACTTGATGGCAAATTCTAAAGCAAATGAGACAGAGCAAGGACTTATATCCTGAATTAAATAATGGAGTGAGCCCTAGGGCATTAGTGAAAGAGGAGAGGATCTGTCCATGAGGGAATAACTTCATCTGGCAAAACCTTGACTCCAGACATTTGCCCTACCTTAAGAAAGCTTTCTCTGATAAGAAGGTTGTTTTTGGAGATGACCCTATATCTATTAATTTTTCTATTTAAGATAATGGTTATAAATTCTTTTGAGACCTACAAGATCTTGACTGACCTTTAGCTCCACATAAAAGGTGACAAATAATGAACGAAGTCTATTCTGGACATTTTGAAAGTCTAGACATTTCTATGAAGACCAACCTTAAAGTGCCTCATGTTCCAAAATGTCACATCTGTCTCTGTAGAAAGCAGGGTTAAGAGATGTAGAAGAAATTTTACTTCTGGGAAGTAAAAGGACCAGGCACATTGATTTCAAAACTGAGATTTGCTAAAACAGTAGAAATTGTAGAAATTGAAGAACGCTACAAGGCTAAATCAAGTTGAAACTCAGTGGCTTGCAGTACCTAAGATGGTCTATATGAATGACTTTTGAAGATGATTATTAAGTGCTATATCTAAAATGATTTTAAGTGCTAGATTCACCTATGAAATTTCCATATCGAAAAACATGGACTTTTTTTTAATATTGCTTATTGTAATTTAGTACTGCCATGTCCTAGAAATATCACTTTAAGCTCTAAGTGCTGTAGGATTTTTTTCATTGATAAAACATCAGTTTGGTCTACTGACTAGTGTTGGTTTAAATGAGCTAGTTAGCCTTCAGAAAACTCCTAGAGGTCTCAAGGGCATCAATAAGATAAATGCAGCTGTAGCATGCCTCACTAGTCTTAAAAAGGCAAGTCAAAATCAACAAGAGCTCAAGCTTTAGATGATGCAGGCTCTAAAGAGGAATATCCTTCCATCTATGCCAACCAAACATTTGCTAAGCAGATATGGGGCAAGGACTGAATTATGAAAAAAAAAAAAGAGTCTTTTCTCATATGGACATCAGAAATGAGGAGACAGAAAGAATATAAATCTTTGGTTTTTCATGAGTTTTCAGCCTGATAACTAGCAAGATTTATTTCTTCTAAAACAAATAACATTGAACATTTATCGGTTGTACCCAATCATGCTATTCTTCTTTTGTATAGATTTTATTCTGTTCCAAAGAGAACCTGAGAAAGGAATAAAATTCTTGAACATAGATGACATCTAATAACCTTTAAAAGGCTGTTTTTTCATAAATTACCAACTTGGTACAGGATTTCTAAACTATGTCTGCTCTAACTGAAACTTATTTGATTCACTCATAACCATAGTATATTTTATAAATCAATGAAAAGTAAGTAAAAGGGGAACACATTAGAAATAGAATATACCATTTTCACAACTTGGAAGACAAAACCACCTCAGCTAAATTATTTCAGATACAAAGACTTAAAAAAAAACAACTTAGAAACCTGTTACTGAAATTGTCTGAAAAGATATTTCTAAAAATGAAAAAAAAGCAATTTAATACCACTAAACATATATTTGGATGGCTGAAATTCAGAACACTGACACCAAATCTGCCAAGAATGTAGAGCAACAGAAATCCTCATCTGTTGCCTGTAAGAATGTGAAGTGGTACAGTCACTTAAGAAGACAGTTCAGAAGTTTCTGGCAAAAAACCTTAACATTTACCCTACAGAATTGAAAATATATGTCACCAAAAAAATATGCACACAAATGTTTATAGGATCTGTACTCAATAACTGTCAAAACATTGAAAAAACAAAGAAATCCTTCAATGTTTAATGGATAAACTGTCATACGTCCAGAGAATGGAATATCATTCAGAATTAAAAGAAAATGAATTACCTAGCATTGAAAAAACATGAATTAAACTTAAATGAATATTACCAAGAAATAGTAATCTAAACTCATATAAAAAGGCTATATACTGTAAGATTTCAACTAGAAGTCATTCTGGAAAAGGCAAAGACTATACATACCATAAAAGATCAGTGGTTACCAGGGTTTGGGGAGGGAGTACGGTAAACAGATTGAGCATCAAGAATATTTAGAGTAATGAAACGATTCTGTAAGATGCTAAAATTATGTAAATATATGTCTTTGTTCAAACCAATATAATGTAAATCCAAACATAAACTGTATTTCTAGGTAATAATGCTCTGTCAATATATGTCCACCAGTTGTCACAAATGTACCTACTCTGGTAAGGGATGTTGATAATGGGGGAGGCTATGTATATGTAGGAGCAGGGGATATATGGGAAATCTTTGTAACTTGATTTCAGTATTGCTATCAATTTAATACTTGCCTAAAAAATAAAGCATACAAAATTTTAAAAGATGATAAAATATAGCTCAGCTTTGCTTTTAGACCTATGTGATATTAGGATGAAAACTAAAAACAAAAGTCAGTTATTAAACCCAAGGTAAGGAAGGAAATTTCCTTAGAATAATGATTCACTTATTGGAATAAAAACTATATAATTATAAAGAGGAAATTTATGTCTTCAAAGTCAAGACTGGTATTCTGTTCTCAGTTCCAGGGTCCCTTAAAATAAAATATCTATAATGGGGAGAGGAGTTTAGTTGCTGTTAGATCAGTACAAGTGATAGGGAACCAGAATAATCTAACTGAAGAGAAGTGATTTCAGAAATCTCCATACCATCCTACTCCAGACCACAGAGCATGCTATGATCTAAGAAAGTGTTCATGGGTAGTCTCAGACAAAAAATGAGAAGTTAGAATAAAAGTTATTGAAGAACTAATCCCATATAAGTTTCTCTCCACAAAGTGCAGAAATTTGGGTACAATTTTAAAATGGAAATTCAGGAAAATGGGTAGTGAAGAAAAAGAACAACCAAGTATTACTATTTTAATTTTGAAGTAAAAGTCATAGTAAAGTGAGGATATAGATATTTATTGTGCTTTTCTGGACTTAAGGTATGATATGGGAAATATGAGACTGCATAAGAGAGGAAGGACAATAATAAATTATATCCAATCCTGAATCAAATGTTTCTGATGACAGAATAAAGAAGGAACGCAATATAATTAATTAAGTCATGGATATATTTATCAAACCCCAAACTTCCTGATACCCATTTTTTCACTAAACAAGAACTATATTAAAAGACAAAAAAGTCTGGGTCGTAAAGAAAGCAAAACAGGCACACTACATCAGCTATTTGTAAGCCTGTTCTTGAAGCACTGTCAGAGAAGTCAAGCTTGTACAGGAAACCAACAAAAGTGGAAGGTATTTTAACATGTCCTCTTCCAGAAAAAAAGGTAGAAGAAGCAATGTTACTAATATAGTATTGGTAGTCAAAATTGGTGGAAAATTTTGTCTGGAGAAAAATAGACCATTTATGTGGATCTTTGGTAGCTTCTAATAACCTCAACGGTTTCAGTTGAGAAACCTGGGGAAGGTGAATCTCCAATCGAAATAGATGTGACTGTGAGTGAAAATACTTTCCTAAGAGGCAGGTTTTGAACAAGTAGGTCTCAATGCTGACTGCACACTGGAATCACCTGGAGAGATTTTAAAACCAGTACTATCATAGAAATCCCCCCCAGAGTTTCTGATTTAATTAATTTGGGGTAGGGCCCACTCATCAGTCTTTTTTAAAAGCTCTCCAGATGATTCTAATGTGCATCCTCAGTTGACAACTACTGTTTTATAGGCCTAGGCAAGCAATTTCACTACCCTGGAGATACATTAGGATACTATTAAAGAGGTTTAAAGACAATCTCTGTATGAGGCCAAAGCCATAGGGTGGGTTCTGTATACCGTTTTGCATTGCTTTCCCAGTAATTCTAAATCCCAGCCAGACTTAAATAAGGACTCAAGCAATTCATATCAAGAGGCCCTGGTGACAGTCATATTATTTATAAAAAATGACAGTATTTTTCATCCATTTACTTAATTATTTTGTTTTATTGTACTAGCTGGAGTCTCCAACAAAAATGTTCATTGGAAGTGGTCATAATGAACATTTTTGTCTAGATCCTGATGTAAAAGATAATAAGATAATACGATTTACCTTTAATTGAGATCTATATCGCAGAGGGTTTTTTTTTGTTAATTTGAAGGGGTGGTCAGAGTTTATCAGACCAATTTACCACAATGTAGTAATTTAAAATACTCCCCATTTATTAGTCCTTAATTCTTCAGGTCAGAATTCAGGGGCCTTCAGTAAGGTTATCTGTGTAGAGTCTTACAGGGTCAAAATCAAAGTGTGGGCTAAGTGGGCTCTTACCTGGAGGCTCTAAGAAGAATTTATTTTCAAGTTTAATTAGGTTGTTGGCAGAAGTCAACACACTGTGATTGAAGAACCGAGGTTCTCCTTTCCTTAATCGTTGTCAACCATGTTCCATCCAAGGTCTCTGACTTTCCTTTTGGTTACCAACTGAAAAAAATCCTTTTATAAAGTGCTCTTTATGATTAGATTAAGCTGGGCCCTACCCTTCTGTCATGTAATGTAACAGAATCACCAGGGTGACAACTCATCAAATCACATGTTCCACCTCTGTTAAAAAGACATTGTATTATATTAGGGTCAGGATCACTGAGTCTATTCTTAAAATCTACCTATGGAAGTGGAAGTTTCCATATTATATGCAAACTATTAGAATATTTTAGAGAACGAAAATATGGATATACAAGTTTTGTGAGGTCAAATGTTTTCAAATCAGTTGAGCAAATACCTAGAAACTCAATTGTTGAAGGTTATAAAAATATGTTTCGTTTCATAAGAAACTGTCAACCTATCTTCCAAAGTTGCTTACCAATTGTGCATTCTCACCACCAATGAATGAAAGTTCTTTTCGCTCAATAACCTCATAATTATTTTTTTTCCTAAATTATTTAAAATTTCAGGCTTTCTAATAAGTTGAATAATATAGTGTGGCATATATTGTTATTTTAATTTATAATTCTCTAAAAAAAATTAGCATCTTTTTATAATTTTTTGCTATCTGTTTATCTTCTCATAAAGGTGCCTACTTAAAACTTTTGTCTTTTTAAAAAATCAGATTGTTTATTTTAGTGTTACTGAGTTCTGAGAGTTCCCTGTATATTTTGGATGCAAGTTCTATATTAGTATGCATTTTACAGACATTTTTGCTGATTGTGTTTATCTTTTCATTGTCTTAAAAGTGCCTTTAATAGAGAAAGATATTTTTAATAGTAAAATATTTTAATTGTAAAAGTTAAATTTAAATTTATCATTTCTTTCATGCATCATGCCTGTGATACCATCTAAAAACATCCAAATCCAAAACTGCCTAAATTTTGTCTTGTTTTTTTTCTAAATGTCTTGTAGTTTTGCATGTTATACTTAGATTTATGAATTAATTTGGATAAACTTTATGATAGTTTTAAGGCTTGTGTATGGGTTCACTGTTTGTATATCAATGTTCCATTTGTTAAACAATGTGTCATTTGTTAAAAAGTCCTTTCTGCATTAAATTTCTTTGCTCTTTTCTCAAAAATCATTTGACTATATTTGTGGAAATCTATATCTGGTTTCTCTATTTTGTTCCATTGATCTGTGTATCTATTACTTTTTAAAAATAATGCTATTGATTACAGTTTCTTTATACTAAACTTGAAGTAAGGTAGGATCAGTCCACAAACTTTGGTTTTCTTTTTCACTAGCAAACATTTTTTGCCATTCCATATGAACTTTAGCTCAGCTTGCTGATATTAACAAAATAGTCCTGGGGATGTTATCCCAATAAAGACAAAACTAGGATATTTAACAATATTTTTATTCTCCCAGTCCTCAAATATAGGATATCTCTTCTGTTATTTAGATCGCCTTTGACTTATGTAACAAAGTTTTAGTTTTCCACCTATAGAACATTCCACATTTTGTTAGGTTTATGTCTAGATATTTCACTTTAAGGATAGTGGTAATGTAAATAATATCGCTTTTAAAATTTTAAATCCCAATTATTTGCTGCCTTTATATAGAAAGGCAAAAGAGTTTTATCTACTAACCTTCATCCTGAAAAATTCCTGTTCCTCTCATTACACTGGCTTGGACTTCAGTACAATCTTAAATAGAAAATGATTGTTCCTAATCATAAGAGAAAAGTATCCCGTTTTTGCTAGTTTAATTTTTTACCATTAAAGATTCAGTTAACTGTAGGTATTTATGTATTTTTCCAAGTTTGAGGGAGGGTCCTCTTTTCCTAGTTTACTGAGAGTGTTTTATTAATGGGCATTTTATTTTTGCCAAGTTTTTTTCTCATAGTTTGATTACAAATTTTTCTTCTTCATGCTGCTTAGTGTGATGAAGTACAGTATTTAAATGTTGAACCAACCTTGAATACCTGGAATAAATATCATTTGGTCATGATGAGTAATTATGTTTATGCACTGCTGTATTCAACTTGTTAATGTTAATTTAAGGATTGTTTTATCTGTATTCATAAGAAATATCAGTCAGTAGTTTCCTGTTCTTATAATATCTTTATCTGGCTTTCATATTAGGAGCATTGGGTTAATATGGAAGCATTCCATTGGTTTGTTTTCTGAAATAGTTTTTGGAGAATTGTTATGATTCCATCCAATAATGTTTGATGGAATTCATCAGTGAAGTCTGAGACCAATGTATTTTGTTAAGGTTATTTATTATTGATTCAACTCTGTTAATAAATATAGGCCTATTCAGATAATCTGTTTCTTCCTATGAGAATTTTACAGTTTTCATCTTTCAGAGAATTGGCCAGTTGTATTTAGGCTATCAGATTTATTATAGAGTTGCTCACAGTATGCCTTTATTATCTTTGGGCTGACCTGTTTTCCATTTCTGGTATTGATAATTTGTGTCTTCTCTATTTTTTTTTCTTGGTTATTAATCTTATAGATGATTTTGAATAACTATGTTTTGGTTTTGTTGCTTTCCTCTTGTTTTTCTGATTTGAATTGCATTTACTTATGTCCTAATTAATTATTTTTTCCTGCTTGCCTTATGTTTAAATTGTTCTGTCTTCTCTATTTTCCAAAGATAGATGCTTACATTATTAATTTTAAATCCTTCTTCTCTTCAAACATATACATTCAAAACTATAAATTTCCTTCTAAGCAGTGATTGCTGCCTTCCACAAATCGTGATAAGTTGTATTTTCTTTTTTATTTAGCTCAAAATAGTTTTTCATTTCATGAGACTTTGACAAAAATGTTATTTATAAATGTGTTAAATTTCTAGATATTTGGAGATTTTCCAGCTGCCTTTCTCTATTGATTACTGTTTAATTCCTTTGAATTCTGAGAGCATACGTATTATTCCTATAGTTTCCATCTTATTATGCTGTATTTTATAGACCAGAATACAGTTTATAGTGTTGAATCACTTGTTGGATAGAATAGTCTATAAATACTAATTAGATGAAGTTGATTTATGGTGTTGTTCAGATAAACTATCCTTACTGATTTTCTGCCTCCTTCATAAGTTGCATTTATTGCTAGAATGTTGAAGTCTCTCTAATTATACAATAATTTATCTATTTCTCCTTGTAATTCTATCAAATTATGCCTCATATTTTGTCACTGTATTGTTAAGTACATCCACATTAAAGATTTTCATGTTTCCTAGTGAATATGGCTTTATCATTATGCAATATATCTTTATCTTTAATTGGTATATTTAGATTATTTAAATAAAAAGTGATTATTGATATATTTGATATCTACTATGTTTGTCATGGTTTTCTATTTGGTGATTGAATCCCATTTTTTGTCTCTTTTTGTCTTCTCTAATTTTAAATGAGCATTTTATATTTTACTTCTATTTTACTTTCTTCTCTTAGCTATTCACCTGTAATACACACTTACAACAAGTTTATGTCTGCTTTAAAATGGCACTGTCCTACTTGATGAGTAATATGGGTACTTTAGATTTAAGTTGAATTGTATCCCCCTGTAAAAAAGATTTGTTGAAGTTCTAGTTTTCTTTTCATTTTCTTAATTTATTATATTCCTTGTTTTTTGCATTTCATTCTGGAAACTTTCTAATGACATATCTCAAGAACATTGATTCTCTGTGACTCACACCAGATCTATTCCTGAACGATGAGAGCTATCTTTAAATTCTGTTATAGTATTTTTTTTACTTCTATTTACTTCTATTTTTTCACTTTTATTCAATAAGATTATTTCTTATCATTTTGATTTATGTTTACTGATGAGGGATTAGAGAGAAAGGACTGGCTGGAAAAGCTGGAATTCTTCCCTAGCAACCTGAACTGGAGACACACCCCCTAGTTACCCTCAACCCTTGAACTCTAACTCAACCCCTGGGTGCTCACAAAGGGAAGTCCCTTCCTCCCATATATAAGAGACTCCATTTTAACAACTAGTTCTCTTGTTCCTGTAACCCCAAGTTGCATATGTCACTTCTGTTTAATTGTTTTCTAATAAACTTGCCATGTGTTGTTGGGGCAAGGCGTCTCCCCTCGAATTCTTTCCAGGACTAACTGCATTCATTCGCCAGTGCCAGTTACCTGCATCATTTACATTATCCATTTCCTCTTTTATGCTGAGTTTTTCCCCTTATATATATAAAATTGACAAATTCATTAAGTTTAATATAGTCTTTAATAGATTATAGCTATTTTAAATTCCCTGTTTATATAATAGAAAATTATTATCACAAACATGACTGTGACTATGACACTTACTTTTCTCTTTTTCTTATATTTCAGGATATCTTATTATTTTCTGTTAAAATCTGGATATGAAGAAGTAAATAGTAGGAACTTATGTGAAAGTCCTTTGGTGTAAGCATTTATTTTAACTGTAGGTGCCCAAGACTAAAATTTTTCTAAAGTCCCAGTGACCTGGTTTTTGTCTCCTCTTTTGATTTGTTTTCTCATTCCTTAAATAGAGTTTGTACTTTGTAGCTCTTTTAGTACTAATCCACTTCTGTTTTGCTGGTACTTTACTGATGTGTTCCTAAAGGATGAGGGAGGGGAAATATTTTCTAACAATATGCTTTTATCTCAGTCTTTCAATGTACCTCTGTACCTGGTCCTTAGGTGTTTTTAGCTCCACCCCACTGATTATATGACACAGGAAGGCTAGAATTTGATAAATGTCCATCCATCTAAGTTAACTAAGGCTTGGTAAGATTTTTCCCCCGAGAGAGTAGGCATTTGTTATGGAGAATGCTGTGGATATATTTCAAAATAATTATATTTCCCTTCTTTCTGCTGGAGCCACAGGAAAAATTTTTCTTGCCTCTTCACCAGAAGAATTTTGTGGGGTTTTCTAGAGGTCAAACTTATAAGAGTACTGAGCACCTTCTACCCATAAGTCCCCTGTTGTTTCCCAGGCTCATGCTTGTCAGCCCTTAGGCTGTAACAATCCATCACCATTTCCATTTGGGTGATCCTATCAGTTTACAATTTTTGCAGCTTCTCCTCCAGATCTTACAAAGCATATCTTGACTGTAATTCTTTGTATCCTGATTTTAACATGGTGATTTGCCCTTTAGCCTCAATTCTCTGATGCTTCCAAGAAAAGGAGTTGTTTTTTGTTTGTTTGTTTGTTTTTTTGCTTTTTTTAAAACTATTCTCTTATATAAGAATAGGAGTGACAATTTATAAGCATGTTAAATCTGAGATCTTTCAAAGAAGGGACTTATATCTGATGCAGGTGAGGGTGACCTGAGATAGCAGGGTTTGTCCAGAAAAAAAAAATCATGGAGTGATCCATTTGGTCAGTATCACAAGTCAAGTATATTAGTAGTGAGTTTAAATTCCCTTTGAGTTGGGAAAGTTACACTAAGAAGAGAATACACATGAGTTAGTTACCACATGTGCTGTCTGCATCTCAAAGAAGTAAAATGGATTTGTGTAGGTATCTGAGGAACAGGAACTCCTTTCCTTAATGGGTGCATCCAGAGGGCTGGAAAGCTCCTGAAAGCTGGTAAAGTTATCTAGAGCAAATGGTGGAAAGGGTATGTGTCCCAGAACCAGGATGCTAAGGTGGGGCCCTTGTTCTTTGCAGTCTCAGGCTTTGCCATAGTTAATTTTTTTCCATTCATACAGCTATCTGCATACCTGCTGAATAAATTTTAAGCTATGCTATCTCCACATCATTTCTACTTCAAAACTATAGCCATATCATGAAATCCCATCTGAAATTGGTATCTTTGAAGACTATCAAGCTTAGTAAAGAATGGTCTATTCCAGGTCACACTTATTCTTAACATTTAGCAATCTAATAGTTTTCAAGAAAATGTCTGAAATATTTGCAAAATTCCTTTGTCCTTGAAATTAAAATGGAAGGATCTTGGACTTCAAGTTTTGTCAATCCCTTCTTTTAAGGTTGCTAGAAGTGCTGCTCAGTTTTTCACCATGTCACCCACGCTACTCTATCGTCAATCTCTTCCACAGAAACATGGTGCTAAGCAGTTGTCTTATATCTCTTGACTTTTCTCCTATTCTACATTTTTTGCCCAGTTGATTCATGCTGCCTAATGACAAAGATTTTCACTGACCAAAATTTAGACAAGGTTCTCTGAGCCTCAGTTAGTCTTTGTCCTTCCTTAACTTGCCTAAGCTAGTTTGGCTTCCTTCTGAATTAGTGTCTCACCTTTGATACCAGATCACTTTTAACTGGTGATCAAGTGGCTTCATCTCTCATCTTTAATATAGAAGTTTGCCTTTATCAAGAATTCCATTAGGCTTGTTTATCAAGAATTGCTTCTACTCCTGATGCTTCCACTCAGTAATTATTCTTTCACTCAACCCCTCAGTCAGTCTGCTCTGTTGACTATAAATTCCCGCTTATCTTTGTTGTATTTGAAGTTGAATGTGATTTCTCTGCCTTATTCCAATGTTCTTAACCATATTACAATAGTCTTGAATAAAGTTTTCCTTAACTTTTTAACAAAATAACTTATTTTTCTTTGACACTGGTAGCTTTGCAATTCCATCAAAGAGATTTTTAAAATTCATTCTCTTCATAAGTTTCAATAATTGAATTTTAAGTGTGGGTTCAAAGCAATGTAAACAGTCATTTCTCACAAACAATAATTTTGAGGACATAAGAGAATAAACTAATTACTGAAATGGGTAATATAAAATTATCTCCTTACGAAGAGCCTGATAAGAATGTCACACTGATTTAATAGATGAAGAAGTATGTATATATAATTTGTAATTATAAGATATATATGTAATTCTCCCAGCATCTCACAAATGTTAGAGAAAGGAAGACTAAATTGAATCCATGATTGGTCTGGTTGCAAACTAACACTTCTTTCACTACTCTCCACAGCCAACTCAAAAACTTGATTTTATAAAATTACTAATATGAGTTAGCATTTATTATTCCTTTTAGACTTGAATCTTATCACACTCACCATAGAATGATTTGGTTCTGGTAGATGTCTTCATATTATTTCTTTAAGACTTCTTTTCTGTAACATAATTTTATGTAGATCTATTGCATGCCAAACACAGATTAATGAATCATATTTTTTAGTTCCTAAAATTATTTGGGAATATATTCTAATAAATTTTCTATTCTACTAATGAGGAATATTTCAAAGATCACAATTTTATATAGAGGAGCCAGGATTAGAACCCCAGTTGTTTTACCCCTTGATATTCATACATTTAACCTTAACAGTATGCTATCCTCTTTAACAAGTAGTTCTATTAAAGTTTAATGTTGATAGATTAATGATAAGGTTATATTTTCCTCACTTATACATTTAATTATTCTTTTCAATCTCTTCCTTTAATCACTAATAATATATAGCAAATTATAAGTTATAATAATTGATTACCTATTTATGTATATAAATATAAAAATAATTATAATGTATTTCCATGCATTACACAATTAGTACTCAAGAGTAGCAAAGAAGTTCTATTTTCTGTGCCCATTGACACCCTTTTCTCACCTTCAATCTTAATTGTCTTGTTCCCTTCTCAGGAAATAATATCATTAATACATATTAACTTCATTTGACAGCTGTCATCATATCCTTGAAAACCTTAACAATTTCTTAAGCTGCACTACTCAAAATATGCAGTATTTTACATTTATATTACATTGTTTACAGTTTTGCTCCAATCTGAGATAATAGTCTCTTTAAGAGGAGAATATATAATGCCATACTTGTATCCATGACTTTAAAGATTATAAAAATGGAATGACAGCATTTTTGTCAAATAAATATGTACTTGGTGATAAAATATATGCTCTTCAATTTTTAAGAACATTTAGAAATATTTTGACTGCTATTTATATGTGAGTATAGCAGTTTTCAAGTGTATATTAAAAGGTTTACATCTAAGCAGCACTAATTCTATAATGCAAATTTGTAACAAGTAAAGATGTTGGTGCAAGTTACTTAGTTATTTGTTTAGTTTTAATTTTTGACATCTTGTACTAATTTTTAAAATGTTAACTTAACACTAATAAAGATTTACCTGAAAATTTTTCAGGGGAAAATTCACTTTTGAAAGAAATTGATAATGACATATAGTATTTAGCTATAAATAAATAGTCTTCTGTACACCTAGGTTAATACAGGTTGGACATACATATTATAAAGTTAAGCAATCACCACTGATATCTTCCTACACTAGTTACTAATTATTAATCACTGAATAAAAATGCCATGGTCCCCGTTTCTGAAGTATTTCAGTTCTTAAGTAAATAGTCAGATGCATATGCATCAAATAGTTTCAGGAATAATAAATATATAGAGATCCTTCAGTTATTACTCATGTATTTTTGCATATAATTTAAATATAATTATTTTACATATGTTCTAAAACATTGATGAGAATATATTTTTTCTAATTAATTTTTTCTAATTAATGAAAAGATTAATAATATATTTTTCAACTTAAATTTACTTCAAATAGCAATGTGTTCATATGTTGAAGGTAAAGAAAGGAGTAAATTGCTTATTTTTAAATACTACCAACACTTTCACATGAAAACTAGTTCTCAAAATCACAAAGAATAAAATAAACATCATATTTTCAATATAAAGGAAAAATCACATGCTGTATAGGAAATAAAGAAGGAAATTAACATTTATTGAACTAGTATTCTATCTCTGAGATGCATGCTTTCACATATATAAATATGTGGTATCTTAACATGATGAACTTTTTAAAGTCAAGAACTGTACTTAAAAATTTTTTGTATATGTAATGCCCATAAGCATTGTTCTGAATAAATGTCCACTAACTCAATTATTACATGAATGAGAGAACTAATGAAAAAATAAACAAGCAATAGTATAATCTTTGAAAGACAGAAATCTGGAAATTTAGAAACCAAAGTCATTCTTTAGAACAAGAAAGTTTTATTTTACTATTTCTTATTTTTTTAACTACTAAGCTACCATTTTTTCAGCTTGATCTTTTAATTCAAAATTATTTGATATCATATATATATTCTTGTCATTTATTACTTATTTTTCTTTTATATTTTCCATTGAATTCATCTAGACCTACATGTTACAATGCAGTGGTCTTTCAATAAAATTAATTTAAAAAATAAAAAAAAAGTCATGTGTTCAATTCTCATCACTTTGTTTTGCTTTATCTATTAAGATTTCTCATTTCCAAAAATCTTATTTTGAGGATTTTATCATTTGATGATATTTAAGAACTCTGAATTTAGTAGTTTTGTATTTTTCTTACAGTGTCCTTTTAATTAATGCTCAAATCTCGTTAAAAGAGCTAATGAACCTTAAAGAAATTCTCCTCTGCATGTATTATGTTTAAATGAGAGATATTTGTTCCAATACTGATTTTCCCCAAATAGGTTTCTCTTAATTGCTTATATTTAGAAATAACAGCATATATGATATCCTCCATTTGTGCTGAGAACTCAAAGTCTATAAAACAATAAAATATGAGTTAATAACACTCATATTGTAAAAATATATGATAAATTACAGTTGGGACAGGTGTATAAGCAATACTGACGTCTCATTTCCAGAGTATAAAGGAATGAGAAGAGAGAAACATTTTATTATTGACATGTAACTTATTTACTACATTGAAGAAATTCTTTTAAATAAAATAATCAGAAAAGTTGTTTAACATATCCAAAATTGCATTTTAGACAGGGGAAGTAGGGAGGAGAATTTTTGACAAAAAAAAGTGGAAATAATAAACAGTTATATCTACTGTGTTCAGATGATTTTTAAAAATACTGTACTTGATTAATAAAAAGAGACTTTAAAGAAGTTGCCACTTTGTTCTTATTTTCTTTCTCCCTCCCCCCATGCCCCCATAATGGTTACTACCTATCATTGTATTGCAAATATGTTGGAATACTTGCCATTGATGGTGCTCTCCTACTTAGCATGCTCAGAGCTGAGTAGCTTGTAGATATATAGACTGTGTTCACTGGTTTTTTACTCCAAAGGTCCCACAACATTAAAATTAAAAAAGGAAAAAATACCCTGACTGTGCAAAACTTTCATCTTACAGCCTTACTATCCAGGCAGAGGTCTAGTCATCCTCCACATGACCTTGTCTGTACTAAAGCTTTTGCATTTAAGAAAATTGCTTTGATGCGATCCTAGAGGCACAGGGGCACAGACTTTTTGATTTTCTGAATATGCACAGCATTATGGAGAGAATAACTTTCAGAAAGCTTTAGAAATGTTCACATTTTAATAGAGGTTATTTACTATCATTATAGATGCAACAATATTTGATTTCAGTCTGCTTTGCCCAAAATCTGCTCTTAGGTTTTGAAATCAGCTTAGACCCTTTTCCAGACTGTTATTTCAACTTTTACCTCTTTGCTTAATGTTTTGTTCCCTGTTTATAATCATTAAAATCTTTCTTGGGGCTTGCATATTTCTTACTGATTTTTCAAGCTATTTTTTGAGGGTTTTTTTGTCCATATTATGTGTAGAATAATTTCTCTATTCAACATTCCTTCTTTTTTCTCTTTATCTGGGAGATATATTTCCTTCTTACAATTCAGTTTGAAAGAGGAAGCTTCTTGAATTTTATTACATTGTCACTTCTATTTTTTTCAATTTCCTTGATTATAAAACAATATTTCTAAGTATTAATATACTCCATCTCACATTCTCACATTCGTTTTATTTTTTATGATCTTGCAACTGAACCCTGTGAGCCTCTTTATCATCACCACAATCTGCCCAGTAATAAACATCAGATATTGAACACAAAAATGGAATCAAATATTGGGAATACTAAGTAAGATCGTGTCAAGTGTCAATGTGTCAAGAGACACATTGAAAAATGAGTGCTCCAGTTGCAGATACTAGATGAAGTGCCATCTAAACAAAAACAAAGCAGGACAGAGGCAGTGGCTCTAGGACAAGGACTAGAAAATCAGGGTCCATGCTGGGGCCTGAGATGAAAGATCTGGAAACCGGTGTCATGTGAGCAGGAAAGAAAGCCATGTACTCTATACCCACACTTAGTAGACGTTCAGTGAATTCTTCTCCTATGGATGAATGAATGATTTCAGTATGAAAGAGGAAATGCAGAGGACTTAAGAACTATCTTTAAAAATGCAGTAGCTTTGTTTTCTAAAAGAAGCTGATTATTTTGAATAACTCAAAGGTTGCTCTTAGACTAAAGAGAAGGAAATTAATATGAAGAGCAAACTTGTTCGTTTTTGAAGGCAAGAAAATTTTTCTAAAAAGATCTCCAGTTTTGGGAATCATTCATTCATCATACATTCTTCTGATAATGCAGATGATGGACAGCAAATTCTGTTTGTTCAGCAGCGACCCCTGACAATCTTGAATACAGGACGGTGGGGAGAGTAGGGAGGAAGGGACACGGATACTGGACAACAAATTACACTATCATTGAATTGCAATTCAGATAATATTTATGAAGGAAAACTACATAATGTTATGAGTATTTCAACTGGAACATCTCATCTAATTTTGGGAAATTAGGATTCCCCAAGGAAACAGCATTAGAATTGTGAATTTAATGATGAGACATTCTAAACAAAGAAAGGGTGGGAAGAGAGTAATAGGTCACTAACAAAAGAGAGTAAAAGTACTCCAGACATATTAAAGAAGAGTCATTTTGGGAAACAAAGAGAGATGAGTTAAGAGAGTTGCGTATGTTAGTGTAAAATGACATATATTAGGAAAAAAATGAATTTAGTGGTTGAGCCGGGGACACTGTCACAGTGACCTCACATCTAGAAAGCCATTCTGCTGAACTCTGGGAAAGAATTTTGTCTTTATTCTGAGTTAGAGTGAAATCCTCACTCTCCCAACACCCTCCATAACCAGTCACACTACTTGACCTTTTTAGTGAGGACACTATTAATGTCCTCAGAACAAGTACTATAGGATTTGGACCTCTTGAAGGATTTTTCACAGTTAAGGAAAAATCCTTTCAATTATGTAATCTACATTAAAATGGATTTTCCTTCCTTTTTTACTTTTTATGATGATTTTTTCTTTTCTAATTGCAATGTGTCTTATAGTTCCTGTAGGTCCAATATGATGTCAAACAATTGTGTTAATATTGAGCATTCTATAATTTTCATGATTTTTAATGTTCCCATATTTCTTTATCAAATATTATTGTGAACTTTCTCTAACTAAACACACGGTTCTTTCAATTGTGCTAAAATTCATTTATATAATTATAACCTATTAAAAGTTGTATATATTTAAATAACTATTTTTGATTTTTTAATGATTTTCTTACTGTATTATGTAATTTCTCTGAATTGTGAGACATGCTTCTCTATTTCAAGCATAAAAACTAATGTAATGGAGTTGAGGATGATAAATTAATGTTGTGCTGTGATAGATGGAAGCAGAGAGGCTGTGACCCTTTTAACATGCATCCACACAATCACTTTGCAGTGTTATTGTTCTTTGTTAAAAGGCAGTTTAAAAGTACATACCAGAATATTCAAACGTCTTGAGAAGATAAATCGAATTGGATTCTTAGGATTATTCACTATGTGAGAATAGTCTGGAACACAGGGTATTGTTGTATACCTGTCAGTCTACTACCTTTACTTTAGGAAATCTCAAGGAGTGGTACTCTCTTAAAACTAATAGTTTTCATTTCTTCTTCTGCATAATCGTATATGCCCCCATCCTACTATTATTCATTGTGCCAGTGACAAAGCATTTAGCTATGAAGAAAGAATCCTTATTATCCAGTGTAAAGAAGAAAGAAATACCTTGCACTTAGTTCTATCAGTCTTACTTACCAGTCATGAATACTACCTTGAAGAATGACATTTAATTAAAACCAAAGTCTTGGAACTCTAAGTGGAAAATCCTGTTATTAGATAAATGTCTATAGCTGTGTGTGTGTGTGTGTCTGTGATCATTATTATAGTGCTATTGTCTATATCACAGATATATGATATGATTTTCTGAGGCAGAGCTGTCTCCTGGCACATAACTGTCTCCACTGGAAACTTCTACTAATGTGACATAATTTGAAAGAAGTTATAAATTACACACCATAGTAATTAAATGTGAAATTGTCACTCATCAGGTGGTTATACTATTCATAAAGACCTTCCCAGATCATTGCACTGGACTTCTTAATTCAGTTTTTGTGAGGTAGTTAATTTTCTCTGTAATTGAAAAAAATATTAATTGTCAATGATTTCTAGAAGTGAACATGATGATAATTTGCCCAACTGGTCAGTGGGTGTTGAACTATTTTCCGTTATCAACTTGCAGTAATTTTTTCATGTTCTCTCAATTTCTAACATGACTCCAGAGAAGGTCATGCATTCATAAAAAGGGCCTCTTACTTGGTTGTAATCAGTCATCTTGCTGTCAGTCCTAAAGGGAAAAAAAGGAGGGCTGGCAGACCTGGTGGATGAAGGGGAAAATTAACCCAGCATAACCCCAGGTTTATGACAATGAAAACCTAGTTAAGTGAGCTGTGGACTGTGCATTGTACTGGAATACCTCTGTGAATTGTAAAGTAAAATAAAAGCTCTCCACAGAAATGTTTCTCTAGTGCCTAAAGCAAACTATTTTATATTTTCTCCCATGGGAAAATGGCTATGATCAAGTTCAGAAGACATTTAACTCAGTACAAGGAAT
This sequence comes from Solenodon paradoxus, assembly GCA_004363575.1. Lineage (NCBI taxonomy): Eukaryota > Metazoa > Chordata > Mammalia > Eulipotyphla > Solenodontidae > Solenodon > Solenodon paradoxus. Next base: position 61,698 of record RJWH01000055.1, read on the forward strand.
GATAACACTTTCTGAGACTATTGACACTGATGTTTATAATTGAACATCAATCACTTCAAAATTTTAACAAATATTTCAATCACTATGAGAGCTAAATTTCCTAGTCCTTCAAATAATTACCCGTTAATATAATGATTGTGTATACTGTTACCTTAAATTTGCAAAGGCTCTCTCTAAGAAGCACAAGGTAATTTCTAGACCATAGCTCACTAATTCTTCTGAAAACATTGCCAGAAAAAAAGCCAAAATAAATTAGAAAAGAATGTTTCTACTTAAAAAAAATCCCTTACAGTAAAAAAATCATCCGTTCCTATAGTAGAGTCTCTTGTATATGTGACCATTCCTCTAATTGTTAAACGGCTGGAGATTCCTTCAAAAATGTTCTTTAAGCTTCCTTTTTATTTATAACAACATTGTAAAACAAAACAATCATTTTCTGATTTATTCTTTGAAGTAGCAAGAAATTGAAAGTAGCCTTGCTTATGCTACAAAAATGAAAGAACATTTGGAAACAGTTTTCAAGGGTTTATTCAAGCTGATATACAAGAAAGCATGCTATAGAGTAGAGGTTGATGCTGTTTATTATATATCTGGATGTGGTGGATGTTCCAGGTGTGTCCTCAGTGGTGCCAACACCAGTGACGTTCCAGACAGTTCATTTCGGTACATACAGTGCAGCTACACTGGTTCTGAAGTAGTGTAGAAATGCAGTGGACACTGTCACAGGCAATATTTCCCAAATACTGAAAAGAAATGAAATGCAAGTAGGAGATCTCAGCTTTTTAAATGTCAGGACCTGTTTATGGAGAAGAGCAGGAGGTGGGGCTTGAAAACAAACTCCTGATAGTTTGTCACGTATCCCTCAGTAGTTCTGTTAATAACACAAGAGGCACATGTCAATCTGTCTTGGAAACAGGTTCCAAGAGCCATAATAATGCTTAAATGCTACGGCTACCTGCTGGCTTCAGTGCTAGCACAGAGCACACCCAGGCTGAGTCAAAATAGTGCTTTCCTTAGTGAATCTCCAGTCCATACCAGAAGAACTAAGGATGATTCTGGACCACATGAGCATGGTTTAATTTGGAGGATCAAGAGGTGGAAAGCAACAGAACAAAGTCAATAAGAGAGACAAAATGAGAGCCTTTTGAAAAGCCTTTGGTTGTGCATTAGACAGGACTCTCAAGGCATTGTTGACCCATGACTGATCTAATTATAGAACAGATAACTGAGATGGTAGCTGCAACTTCCAGTACTAAACAGTCCTTCTCTTCTTCCCCCAGTTAGGACCAGAAAAGTAAGGACTAAGGCCTCAATCATCTTGGAGGGGCAGGAGGGGAAACGTTTTCACAATGAGCACTTATTTAAGGAAGGTCATGCAAGAGAGTCACCAGGCTTAGCTGCTGCAGTGGTCACTGCCAGTGGAGGCCACTTCCAGTGGCAATCATTGTGTATAAGTAAGGGAAGGGTAACATTTCAATAGAGAGACCCATTTTTCATTGAAAATGAGACTGGCAAAATCCAAAATCCATCCCCAGGAGGTCTTCTTACACTGGGGTACAAGCTCAATGGTGTGGGACTGCACTGGCTCAGCAGCTTACACAAACCAGGGAGAAGCCATGCAGAAAACAAATTTCTTCTATCAGGATCACCCACGGGCCAATGCCCTCAAGGAAGCACAAATTAAAACAATAACTCAAATGTCACAGACGTGGAAAGAGCATAGAATGGAAAATTAGAAGACCTTTCTAAAATCCTACAAGCTTTCACATATGTGATTTTCTTTATCTTCAACATTTTATGAAATGGATCAAAGATTTTTCACCACTTTACATGAAGAAAGCATCATGGAGAAATTAATTAAACTAATGAGGTCATTCTAGTCCTTATTAGTTATTTAGCCTGCTAGCATATGAGGAGTTGTGAAATTCAAACTTAAAAAAAAAGACAGATCTTTAATCTTTTTTTATTTGAAAGATCAAATGATACCATAGGTTATAATAATGGCTTCCATACTTACCCGTTTTTTCCCTAAGCATCGTAAACATCTGTGAACAGATTAGTTCCCACACAACTTATAAATTATTGTAAAATTTATGTTCACATTTATTTTAGCCCTCTAATTATTATGGCTGTGATTGTGATTAATAATCATAATTTATATCTCTAGCTTCAAATAGTCCTTAACTAATCCTCTTGCATCCACTATGGGCCATGCTGTGGTTGGGCTACAAAGATGAATAAGAACAAGTCTTCCTCGTTAATAACTCATAATCTAATGGGATAAGGATTTAAAAAAAAATAGTGAAAAATGTTAAAGCACACCTACATGAATGTTTTGTGGAGAGGTGGTCAGTGTAATTCTGAGTATTTAAAAAGATTTACTCAGGTCTAAAATATTTGCACATTTTAGCTTATAAAAGTTTTTAAATCATACTATTTGTTCCCGACTACTGTTAGAAAAGTTCCATATGAAAAATTCAAGGATATGACAAGTAACAGACCCAGGACATAAATCCCAGACCTATGACTTTAGATCCTCTGCCCTTTATACTGTCATGTCCTTTGAATCTACTGTGGCAGGAGACATGTATAGAGTGAAAGGAAGAATGTGTGACCCAAGTTTTTTGTTTTATTTTTTAAGAAAGGTGCAGGAAGGAATGGAGGCAGGTAGGCAGGTCTTTGGGAAGAGAGAGAAGGAAGAAAAATTTATTTATTTTATTTAGTTATTAATCTTGTCTATTCACTTTGGTTCCAGGTCTTAAACCCAGTCAGGTTCTTGGATGTGAACAGTATCTGGTGCCCTTATCCATTAGGTGACTGGGGTGCACAGTGATACAAGTATCTGTGGAAGTAATCTCCTCCTGCTCTAAAGGGAATCAAATGTCTTACCAGGAGGGTAATTTTAAAAATGTAGAGATACATGGATGCAGTACAAGGCCCTCAGAAAGACCTCAGACAGAGTACTGCTATTGCTAGAGTAAAGGAAACAGAAAGCTGAGGACAAATCTGGAAAATTCAATGGTTGAATATTGTTTATATCATCAGTGTGGTGATATTAATCTCACAACAATTGTTTTTTTAATTCTTTAAGCTTTATATGCTTCCCATTTTCACATGACTCTTGAAATCTGTACTTTATCTGTACCTGCTTTAATAAATAATCATAGTCTACTTTTTGAAAAGAGTTAAGTTCAACTTGTCACCTTCTGAGGTTGGCAAAAGCATTTTCATAATCTTTATGTGTTTAACTATGTTACAAATGTAAAATTTCAAACATGTTTCATTTTTGTATTAAGGTTTATATGAAGTTAAAAATTTAAGACTTTCTAGACCCATATTTATATCCCTAGTGCTTATCTGAAGTATTCAATATACATTTGAATGTGTGAATATATATACAATACCTGTTTATTGATGGATTAATGTATTTGAAGTTCCTGATGGTTATATTTGACAGGAAATACCTTATTTTGCATTCAGTTGTATGAGATATATTTGGAGAGTTTTGGCCTACTTTAAAAATAAAGTAATGCATGCAAAGCATATTTTCAAGTGATTAACCCCATGTATTTAATGTATATACAAGCAGTTTTTGAGTCAGCTGGTCTCATTAAGGTGCCCTCAAGAAATAGCTGTTTTTGATTCTTTCTCACAAATGTCCTCTATCATGTAACTCAGCCTGATCCCATAGACTTTTAGAAATTTTCACCTCTTATAAAAGTCTTTGAACAGTTTCATTTTCAGCATGGACAGAAGTTCAGCCTAATCTAAATAAAAATTTTAATCTCACAACCAGACTAGTATTTTTTCCTGCCCTTAGCATTGAATAGGGATCCCATGTCCAGCAGTATAAAACAGGATGTTGGTCTATATTTCACTCTCCATTTCTCCTATCATTTTCCTTCTGGCTGAGAGATTAGAGAGAAAAAAACTACAGGCCTATTAACTTGTGAAGATTTCTTGACTCTACAGCAGCTTGTGTCACTAAAGGCTCATTTGTGGGTTCTTCACAGTTTAGGGAGGAACTTACAGGATGCAATCTGATGACTTCCTGACCTTCCTGTGGCTATTCTGCATGTTCACCACACCCAGGAAGGTCTCTGTGAGATCTTTCAGAAGATCTTCAGCTCCTCACCTTTATGTCTATCAGCTCGCATGCAGTCTATCAGTCAAATAGTTACAGAACACTTACAAAACTCTTCCTTAACTACCCTCTGTCTTAATATATTCCTTAGTTACTGCTACAATTCATTTGTGTCCTATCACAAGTCACAAGTTTTTTTAGAACACTCTGTTACATAACACTTTATTAACAGCATAGAGTAGACCTAAAATTTCCTGAAGTTCAACAAGCATTCAAATGAGGTGTTAGATGCCACTCTTCTCTCTTGCTGCCTCTTACCATCCTCCAAAAGAATCTCTTGTACTGGCATATTCTCCCCAAGATACTGTCTGGGTATTTGCAGCAGTGGGAAAGATATTTCCACAAATTCCTATGAAAGAATCATTCTCTCTGATAAGCCCCTGACATGGTCCTTTGTGACATAGGGATGGATATTATTATTATTTCTGCCTTGATATGTCTAGGACCCCACATTAGAATATGTATTATTCCCTGTTTTTCCACCTTTGTGGCTTAGCTCATGGGCAGTGAAAGAAATGTAGGGTCAGAGAGGAAATTTCCCCCTATCTTCCCGGGTTCTTCTCAAGCTAATAGAGCAATTACATTAACATCACACAGATTTGCAGGAGAAAAGAACAAATTTAATTAAATATGAAAGAAGAATCACTATGAATGTATAATCTGAAGTAAATGGGGCAAGATTGTATTGTATAACCTAAGCTAAGGAATGAGATAGAAGCCTGGAACTTTAAAGAAAGAAGGACTCACTTAATGAGGAGAGAATGACTCATATGATAGAAGACTAAATGCTCTGAAATTACATTTGCACTGCCAAGTAGATATCTTCAACAGAAAAGCTATTTCTGATAATAATCATAATTCTGGGTAATACCATAAATTTCTATACTTCTAGTTAGTTAAGAGAGTGGTAAAATTTTCTCCTGGTCTGAAGGGCCTCAACTGACCTTAGATTTAAATAGTCCACATGGCAAAATGATATATCTTGGGAGGTCTCTTATGGACACCTTGAGCAGTTCTATGTCCACATCTTGTGGCCATCTATCCTTCGGAAGTAATGAATGATGAATCAAAACTTAAAGTCAACAGTTACAACAGACAAGAAGAGAAAGACTTGATAGATACAGATGATAGATGATAGATGATAAATCAATAGAAAAATACTTGAAGACAGGTTATACATTTATATCTTTTTGTTGGGGACTTTAATTATACATGAGCAAAGTAAAAGAGTTAAGATGAAGTGGCAGGAAGAAAATATAGACTTCCCTGGATAAGAATGATATTCCATGGATTGTTAAGGATTTGACTGTGAATATTTCAATCTTCTCAAGATCTGGAGAATTGATGACAGTTGACTTGATATCCAATCATGATTTCAGAGATATTTACTTGGAGGTGAATAGATGCATGCCCTGTATCAGATGGACTCCCTTATTTCCTTCGCACCTGTATTTTTTAAACACTATATTTAAATACAGACATTACACTGCTCAGTAACATAGAATGGATAAAATGTATCCCGACTCGGACATCTCATTCCAAGTGAAATCACTTTTATTTAGTTGTAAAAAAGAAAGGGTGGCTAAAAAAATTTACCACCTATGATGTAGTCATTTCAAAGTTTCTAATGTAAAACAGTTCAAAATGATCTATATATTTCATTGGAAAAACTGTCATAACTATTCCTCTTCCTCATGTAGGTGAAGAAATATCAAATAACAATATCTTTTTAAAGTATAATTTCTGTAAACTTTGTATCATTCTATTTATGAATCTGTATAATCCATTTAACAAAAACTAAATTGTTAGGCATCTAGATTATCTTTTAATTGCATAAAAGCTGCTTTATAAAAATTGCATAAACCATGCCATTTTCTTAACATAAATTTTAGAAAAAGAATTTATGAGTAAATATGTATGCTTATTATAAGGGTTTTGTTACATATCACCCAATTATACTTTAGAAATGAACCAATTTACAACTAATTGTAAGTGCAAGAGTATAAAATTTCCTCAAACTCTTTCCCTTTAATGCTTTTAATACTCCCTAATACATGAAAAGTGGTACTGCATTTCTTTGATTCTTTTAATGTGACATATGATTTTCAATGCTTACTGATCATTTGCATTTGAAGAAAAAGTTCATACATTTTACCTAGAGGACTAGTCAAACATTTTATTTATTTGTATTACTTTATAAAATAGTATTATTTTGTTTCTCACTAAGATTGTACTTCTTTGACATATTTGCATTTGTTATGCTTTGTTTACCTATTTTCAGGTTTCAGATTCAGCAAGCATTCATTTCCTGATTTCTGCCTATATTAATATCAATAGTTTATGCAAGGTGGGGGAAAGCAAGTGAAATGTATTATTAGAGATGGGGGGAAAAGAACATCATGTTGAAAAAGAATATGTACACTATTTTATATTGGAAATTCAAGTGTTTGACAATATTCTCCTCCTTAGAGCATTTAAAATCTTTTTGAAATCACATTTAGGATAATTTTACTATATATACATATGTGTGTACTGTGTTCTATATATGTATATATGAATACAGTAAAATATCTAAGTATTATTTTATAACATGTATATACACACAAACACACATATATGAGGCTATTGCTTAATTAATAGTCAAATAATATCTATGAATGAGGTTATTTCTTCTAAGACGATCATACTAAATAGATGATTGAATTATGCTTTTCTGAATATTGTTTCTTTGACTTTTATATTACTAATAGGTATTATCTTTAAGAAATTAGATTATAGAATATTTTATTTCTTTCTTTATAAACTGATTTTCTTTATATGATTTTATTTGTGATTTTTAAATAGGAATATATACTCTTATAATGTAAAGTATATAGTTTAATTTTGAATTAAAGACAAATAGGTTTTTACTCTTCAAAACTTTGAAACATGCTAACAAATTTTTAGTATCAAGAAAAAAATGACAATATAGAATAGTAGATTATTTTGTTATTCACTAATTTACTAACATTTTTGAAAAATGAAACCAGATAAAAAATAAATACCAATGAAATAAATAAAATTTAAATAAACAATGAAATACATTTAAAAATTATTTTGTGGGAGTTTTTATTGCACAAATTCAAAGTGCAAAATAAGTGTTTTGATATTTTAACTTTTATCTGCCTTTTCTGTTATGATTCCATTGATTCATAACTGAGAAATAGTTTTAAAAGTAATATTTTTCCTTATGCTGTAAAATTCCACTCTATTTTAGAAATACTAAGGGTAGCAGAAATAGTCAAATATGCCTAAAAGAAAATTATAACTGTAATGCACAACTGTGATGACCCTTTGTTCTTGATTTGAAATGAGGAAAAATGGAAGAACAAGCAAATAGGCTTACGCAGAGCTCCACTTCTGAGATTGTCAACAGTTTCAGACACAGACTATAATCTTTTATGCTTGGCAAAGCTTCACATGAGCAGCTAAATGTTCAGATGGGTATCTGAACTAAACTTCTGAACTTTCAGAGGTTCACTTGTCATCCCTGAATGTAAAATCAGATCCTCTCTTTCTCTGTCTGCCTTCCCTCTGGCAAAATTTCCAGCATTAATTTCTGCAGTTTTCTTATCTTTCAGCAGTTTTCCCTACTGTAAGCAAGGCAGCCACAGTCCAATCAAGATCTCATTTCCATTGAGAGTTCAGGGACAAATGACACCCTAGTTTATATCTTTAAAATCAAAATAAACTACCCATCACCCTCCTCCTAGCAATAAAACCATCCTGCTATTCTTCTGAAAATTAACATTTCTAAAGGATTGAACTTGGCCAGAATTTCTTGGCACTTAACATATTATCTTCTCCCTTTAGTGTTGTCAAGCATTCTGTTACAAAAGCACAAAACTGATTCAGACTGCTGCAAATGTCTTTCTGATTTTCCTATTCTAATAAAGAAGAATAAAGTAAGGGCCATAGATTCTGTTTTGTGTTTTGTTTTGCTATTTTGTTTTTTACCTGTCTTTTTATCATAATATCAAAAGATATGTTAATTCAATCATGTTAATTTTGGAGAAATTCATAAAGTCTTCCTAAGTTTAATACCTACTGGCTTTCCTTAACATCTTGGTCTGCATGAGAACTTTCATTGAGAAAATGCATGAAAGCCTCTACCCTCTGGCTGGTAACACATACTTTCATTGCATGAATCTGGTAGCTTGTTTTTTATTTGCAAACTTAGAAATCTTGAAACTTCAATTTATTTCCAAACTAGTTGTACAGTGTGAAAAAGTGGAGAAGACCCTAGCTTGAAAAATAGTTTTATAACTGAATTACAAAATTCATAACGTTTTTCTATATAAATTACAGTTGTCATTCTTCTTGAATGCATTGTATGATTATTGGTATAGTCCCTAATATTTGAACAAGTTGAGATGCAGGTATTTCAGGTGCCATGTTATTTTAAGTGCCTTGCAATATGCTTTGCAAACTTTATGAAGGCTCCAAAGGCAGAGCCTTTTCTCACTACATGTTCCAACACTGGATCTAATATAAACGCCAGTCCCAATATTACTTTTTCCATGAAATGATTATATTAGACCACTACAAAATATTGAACAGTGGGTATGCATGCAAAGAGAGTGAAGGAATACAGATACTTAGATATTGTTGATTGAGAAAGCTCTTGGTATGTTGTATGAAACACCAGTTCCCCCACTCTGGGAAAAGCTCTGGCCATGAATGTTCCAAAACTCAGAGCAACATGACAGAGCAAACAGTTCTTCAGTCAACTTAATGGAAGACTGGTGATTCCAACTCTTTTTGATACTAATTTCCATGATTTGAATCACATGTTCATTCCCAAACAGAGAAAGTTATGCCCTGATCCCAACGTGATTTTGAACATATGTTCTACCTTAGTGAAAGTTGATTGAGATGAGTAAAGGATAAACTAATCAAGAAGTTCAGAATAAACCTTACCAAAATGTTCTAGAATTGAGTCCGACCTGCGGAGCAATCAACTGGGGTCCGGAGATCCACCTAGAACGGATGAAAGGGGTGGGACAAGAGGCGCGAAACATGACAGAAAGACAACGAATTCTGATCAAGCTGCAAAATTTTATTAAGATGGAGGGACTTATATAGAAAGGGAAAAGAAGGGAAGTAGTTCTGATAGGTGGCCCCTGTGCATGTTTGCTGCGTGCTCTTTAGTCGGATTGGAGGGTGGGTGCATGTACAATGCGTGATCAAGACTCTGATTGATTGCTAGTGCGCGTGATCAAGGCTCTGATCGGTTGCTAATTGATTGGTTGCTAATGTTTATGCTTTATGAAATAGGGAGGTGATCGTTAGGCAAACAGGGAAGTGGCTGAGGTGCCTCTGAGTGCAATTTTCCATTGGATTGCATCAGCCTGGCTTTGTGGCCTGGCCCAAGTCCCCAACACTAGAACATCTTCCCCAAGAAGTGCCGATTGTCATGCAGTTTACTTTGACTGATATCAATGGAGGCCCAGTTCTCCTCAAATAACCAGAAAAATGAAAATTGGAGTAGTATATAGAAGTAGGATGTTTACCAGAAATAACCTTTCTGTCAGAGAAACCTATCTGTATGGAAGGGCAAACATGAAAAACCAGAGCATCTGGTTTCTATCATGAGCTCTCCTCCTCTTTTCTTGAAGTTCCAGACCCCCATATGCCACTTCTCAGTTTAGAATATATACCCTCATTTTGCTCCCATTTACTTTAAAATTTACATTCACATAGATTTTCTTAAATATGAAATTAAGTTTATTCTTTTCTCCTACTAATTTCTCTTATGTTGATTTCATTGCAGAATGAGTTTAAGAAAAAGTCAGAGGGGTAGAAAGAAATTTCCTTCTCTCTCTACAATGTTTGAGTGTTATTACTGGAACACTGGAATAATTACATTTGGAGAGTATACACATACACACACATCCCCTACAATTAGTTACTCAGGTCAAGCTTATATTTAATCACATGCTCTTTACTAACAAGAGATTGTGATGTGCTAAAAAAATAAGTTGGATCAGGAGAACGAAAACTCCAGATCTTCCTAGCTACTGTCTAGATTTTGGTCATGTGGTCTATATGTAAAGAATATTTCATATGTCTAAAAGAGCGAGCAATATTTATTTTAAGAAGAATGTGACAGAGCTAAGTTCCAAAACTCTACATATCTGTGTTTTTATATTTAGATTTCCTATGGCAGCATTAGCCAGTTATATAAAGATACAATTTTTGTTTATTCTCCCCAAAACTGTGCTAGTAGTTGACATGACTAATCTTGTTTAATCCACAGAGAAACCCCACAGGAGAATAAATATATAATGATATTTTAGTTGCAATTTACTTGCAAAATACTACTTCACACTGGTGTAAATAATAAGGCACATATTATCTTAAGTAGCTGGATGTATAGATGTAGAATGTCATTAACTTCACTATGTACAAGTTTCTTAGTGAATGTCAGCAAACCAGATTTCAGATTTTATTTTATTCTAAAATATATGTCTACAAAACACCTAATTCATACCGGGTACAAACAGCAAAATCCCCATACTCAAAAAATATTTCTAAACTTTTCAGTACATTTCCAATTCTACTTGGAGTCTAAAAATAGTTATTTGAAAACACTTTGGAGCATAGCAAGTATTTCTTCAAATACTGTGAATGTCTCTTAGGTTAGCTCTTTTTTATAGGCCATTGAACACACAACAAATGCAGATGCCCATTCCCACTGCTATACATGTGATGGGTCAAAAGTGATATATTGCAAAGAAGTTACCTCCTACTTGAAACTCTAAATATACCCTGAAGTAGAATAAATAGGATGAAATAAATCTCTGACTATTTTGAAACCAACTGTCTGCAACAATCAGTAGTGTTGCTACTCCGCGTTTTTGCTTTATCTCTAGATCCCTATCTAGAGCAATACAATTTTTTTTAACTATTTGTGTAGAGCCACCATGATACAATTCATGAAATCATCACAGAATAACAAAGAGAGAGCAGAAAGAGAGGGAAAAAGGGAGGGAGGAAATCAGACTGCAACTCTGACTTCCTTAATTTTCACCAATACTTTTTTTCACTGTAAAAAAAGATCTAGCTCCAGGGTTCTTGTGAGTCCCTTAGAGATTTTGTCTGGCCCACCCACTTCAGGAAACAAAGAAGATAGCACAGTCAACAGAAAGCAAGTAAGATGTATTGAAAGGAAAGTGAAAGTACACCCTTAAGAGAGAGTAAGGAAAGGCCATTCCAATAGGGAAACAGTCACTAGGAACTTCTGGGATGGGGCTTTGATGAGCTATTCCCTGCCCTAATTCCCACCCAGGAACCTTCTGGGGTGGGGCAAGGGCTTGAATTGGTCCATCAGTGATTGTCTTTCAAACTGATTGGAAGATCCTCTGGACTTTAAGTTGATTGATGGAGTTTAAATAGTCCTTCTTCTCCCCTCCCCCCCACCATCCTCCTTCCACACTACACCCATGTCAAATTCTTACCTAACAGTGTGTTACTACATTGAAAATTCAATGTTTAGGTGACAGGGTTGACAAAGACCCTAATCTTCCTCTTTTACTTTTTTTCTTTCTCTACCATGTCATGCCATTCCCCCTCATTTACCAAATTTCAGATATTTGACCATCATTTTGTTCTTTAGTCATAACCATGTACATGTCCATCACAGGTATTTTACATTCCCTGATTGCTTTTTGTTGTTTTTTTTCTGTTTTCAAAGCTTGATTCCTAAATCTTCATGATTTTTATTTCTCCCTCCTTCTTATACCCAGGTTTCAAGTTAAACCTTTCTGCAATGCTCCCGAGCAAACCATTACAAGGCAGATGATATCTCCAAGTTAGTCTCCATCAGCCAATTTTATTTTCTCTTCTTTAGAGTACCTTCAATCTCTGAAATTATATTTGTACTTGCAAAATAGCTTTTTACTATTTATTGACTCTTACTCTCAAGATGACTTTGTAATTATAGTAGCATTTCAAAAGACTCTATCATTTCTCTTTTTAGACACCTGCATAATTACTGATGAGCTTTGAATATTTTTATTCAATAATATAGGACTACGTCATCCTTTTTAACTGTTTAAAAGCTTCATAATTGGGACATAGTATACACTAACCATTCTTCTATGATAAATATTTAGATTATGTTCAGTAATTTGATACTATAAAGAATATGTGCTATTGAAATTTTTACATTATTGATAAATATTGATAAACTTTATTTCAGTCACTATTCTAAATATTGGGAAAAACTCACAAATGGTTTGTATTTATAGATTTGCTTATAAAGTACACAATATGTAAATAGAATATATATATACATGGATATATATACTCTTAATGGAGTTTACATTGTCATGTATACATAATGCATGTCAAATTTAATGAATATGCAGTAGAATAGTAGTAAAAAGAGAGCTTTAACTTTCCAAAATCTTTCTGGGAAAAATTCTATAAAGTTTTGGGACAGTTGCTAATAAATCTATTATTTTGTTTTGTTTTCATTCTGACTATTCTTAAGATTTTTTCCTTTTTCTTTTAGTTATGATCTTTTATCATGCTCATCAAGGTGTTTACTTTTTCTGTGATCTTGCATGGCTTTCAATGTGAGGATTCTTTGTCATCACAGTGCAGAGATTTTGCTATATTTTTTTATCTTACTTCTTCTAATCTCTATTTTTTCCATTATATAATTATTGAAAATTGTGGACAAATTTGGAAATTTTGACTTTATCCCCAACTCTATGGTGTTATCATCGCTTTGTCTTTTAGTGTGTAAGATTCTAGTTTAGCCTTTCAAGTAACTTATGTAATCATCTACCATGTGTCCTCATACATTTTCACTCATGAGTTGAGAAATTATTCTTCATGTAGTTGCTTCTCACTTTCAAAATTAGTCTCAACATGACCATTTGGTTTTGTTTTATTTGTTTTTATTAGTTGAATTATTTAAAGGAAGTCTATACATATTTAATTACATGCATTTAAATTTCCTACTTTATTTATCTTTTCACTATGTAATTTTTTTCCTTTGGGTTCTAATTTTGTCTGTAAATTGATTTTAATATGCCTTTAAATTCATTGGATTTTCTCAAAATTTTGATAATTTATGTTGTTTCTTTATAATTATAAATAAGAAACAAGATTGAAGAGATTTGGTAGAAGGCATTTCCTTTGTGTAATAATATATTTTTCAGTCAACTTATAATCTCTGTTTTCTGAGTAGTAAATGATAACTAGAAAAATTTTTTCTTTCCTTACAATGTAAAAGACATTCATAACCATAGAAGGCTCTCTCAGTAGAAAAATATCCACAAACGACAAATAAAAGTAACAAACTAGAATGTTAAAGTATCTGTTATAAATATGCTCAATATGCTCACAGATGAAAACATAAATGTAATGAGAAAAGAAAATGAGGATATAAAATACCTGCCAGATGGAACTTGTAGAGATGAAAACTACCATATATAAAATTAGTATACATAGATGATGATGCAAATTAGACTGTGCGAGAAAAATCATATTGAATATTAGTAAGAAAAACTTTCCAAAATGACTCACCCTGGGAAAATAAATTAACAAAATATCAGTACCCAAAAGTGGTGTAACACACATAAAATGGGAAGCTCAAAAGGAAAAAAGGGAGAGGTAGAAATAAAAAACTATATTTAAATTGTCAAAAATTTTCCTTTTTTAAGGGACAATCTAAATAGATAGAAGAACCTCAAACCTAAGTAAGATGCTATTAGAAAGCTGCACTAAACTAAATCTTAAGTAAACTGCTGATAACAGTGATAGAAAAAAATCTCAGTGCGTCAGGAAACAAAAAGGATGTTATAAATAATAGAACAAAGATAATTATTGTATTATGCAAGATAATCAACTGACACCTATAAAATTCTTAAAAATAATAGAAAATACAGAATTCTATACCCAGAAGAAATACCTTTCAAAAATCAGTGCAAAATACTTTTTTGACTAATAAATACTGAGATAATAATCACTCATACTACGATAAATGTTAAAGGGAGTTTGCAGAAGGGAAATGCACAAAAATTTAGATCTTATGCAAAGGAAAGAAGAATGTCAAGGAGAAGTCAAACATACTACACATATGCTGCAGAACTGACAAATCAAAAAGAAAATTTAATTTGAATATTCCTAGATTTGAATAATAATAAACCTTTCTTAATTCTTACCCTCGCCACTATTTGGAAATATTGAGTCCTTTCCTGTGCGACATGGGGAAACTTAAGATTTTGTCCCTTGTTTTTTTTCCGCATATACCAAACTTCTCTTTCAGAAGTTAGATTTCAAAAGAATTCTGAATCAAATAATAAATAATATATTAGAAAATATTCTGTGATATATGTGATAAATATTTAAAGTAAAATACAAATAAAAGTGATAAAGCTAATAAAGTTGAAAAGTCAAAGAAGAGGTAAAAATGGGAGAGTATACGAGTCAGAATTTACTCATGGTAAGGAGACAATAAATCATTTCTGCAGATATATTTAAATGCATTATACATGCATTTAATGCCTATGCCACCATGGATAATCATAGCTCCTATGTAGTCCTGTGTAACTTACTCAGTTACAGCATATTAAAGATTGCTGTGCAAAACACAAAAAAATTAATAGTTTCAAAATAACCATGCATCTGTGTAATAAAAATTCAAGAGCAGTTCAGTTAGGTTGACTGGGTCTATAAGTTCTGTTTTTAAGGTAGTTCAGGTGCAAGGTTTTGGAAATGGCACTGCTAGTTAATATCTTTCCATATTGTTCTCTCTATAAGATGACTTGAGTGTCTTCATAGCAATGTCACACCAGTACTCCACAAGTAGTAAGCAAAAGCTACATGCCTCTCTGATCTAGTTTAAGACATGAGACACTATCTGTTCTGCTGAATTTTCTTAAAGACACAGGTATGCCTCATTTCAATGTGAGAGAATCTACATGAGGGTTTTTATAATGTTGTTAGGCAAAGGTCATTAAGTGTCTTCAACAATATGAAAGAAAGAAGTATGCAAGTCCTTTTGAAATCTGTTCAAAACTGGCATAGATTCATTTCCATTGATTTTAGTTAGCCAAAACAGATCACTAGTCCAGTCCTGACATCTTAACTTTGAAGCCATATTACAAGGAATGTGGTCATCAGAAACGCAATAGTTATGAATATTTTTACTAAAAATGTATCACAATTTCCTATATAAAACTTAAATAAATATAAGATGCATGAATAAGAACTTAGTTGATAAAATTTTTATGAGAAATTTAAGAGAATAGAGATTCAGTCATCAGTTTACAAAGCTGTCCTAGGTTTCTCTGTGTGATTTAAGTTGACTCATATGCATTTTCATTTTTCAGTTGAAGAATTATACAATAAATGGATGCTTTCATTCTCTTCTTCACAATATTGCAGCAATTCCCATTTGCCTCTATGTAAAATATAAGTTCCCAATCACAGATTCTATGATTTGAAAATTGATAGTTTATCACTTCCTGTGGCCTCTTAATTGACATATTGTTATTTCAATGCTTTGAAAGTCATAAAAATAAAACACATTTTTGAAGCATCAATCTAATATAAATGTCTATCTTATTTTCTAATACATAATAAAACTCAAACCTTCATTGCTAATTAATGCTCTCCACCGATTAATGTAAACACACACATGTAGTTCACGATGAATTTTAGTCACTTATATTTTCATTTTATATATTTCCTTCCATTTGATTTTTGATTATCTGAGGATTGTAGCTGTTTAAAAATCCCTAAAATGGATCAAAATGAACTTTGAATAGAAGTTTCCTAATAGATGTAGATTAATTCAAAATTAGGCTATATTTCTTGTAATTAAAACAATAAGACTGAAATATTAGAAAATCAGATAAATTGCTAAAAACATGACTACCACAAGGTTTAGTATTTTGTTTTTATTCAATTGATTATCACGAGAGAAAATTTCATATTTTCAATGGACTGGGTTGATTTCTGTCATATATGGAGAATTTCAGAATATAAAATTAAATCATTTAGTTTTTAATTTAAAAGTTTTTAATGTCTATGATCTGACTTGGTAAGCAGATAAAGATTTTTCTTTATCAAAATATTCTGGAGTGATAAATAAGTATACCTAAAAAGGACATTTTTGATCACCTGTCTAGGACTGGTATTTTTTTTTTAAGACTGTAAATATGTATACTTGAAGGTTTTTGGTCCTTGTAGTAAATCTCAACTTGATGAAGCAGTGAGAATGTAGTTGTAATCAACGAATGAATGAACAAGAGTGGGTGTGTTTCCGTAAAATCTTATTCATCAAAGCAGGTGGCTTGTCCCAGGGTCTTTATTTGTCAATCTATGACCTGGTCTATGACCTGGTCCAACATTTTCCCTTTTCAGATGAGGAAAATGGTCACACAATAGTGAACTGAACTGCCCAACATCACACGGTATCACTTTAAAAAATAAAAAATTTTTAGTTTTTTGAGTGCAATTCTCAAAAGAAAAAAATACCTAAATTTTAATGTGAAACAATGTACATTATATCTATCATATATATATATATATATATATATACATGTATAATATGTGTGTGTGTGTGTGTGTGTGCAAGTAAGAAGGTGGTAGCAGGAGAAACAACAGTAGTAGCTGAAATTGATATAGTGGTTGACATTCAGCAAAAGCACACCTTAAGAGTATAACAGAAAAGTAGCCTCACTACGCAAGTCGAAAAAGCTTTGTCCTTGAGTGGCAGCTCTTTTAGAGAGATATTGTAGCTATAGATGAATATAGATACTAACTTTTTTATGTTGGCTTAATTGGTATTATTTTGGGAAGCACTCATTTGTTCTGCACACTAAACTGAGAGTGAATGTCTCCTTAAGGGTTTCCATGGCTGCCGGTAGACTAATCCTGAGCGGTTTTAAAAGTGAATTAGATTTTCTCAGAATAAATGTTCAGACTCAAATCATTTTATCTCTAGATATCATAAAGGGAAGAAAAAATACAAACTCTGCTTGACATAGTAAGTACAGTCAAAAAATGATGAAGTGAATTTGGATCAAAGAACTACTGCTAGTAAATCAAAGGAGAGAGTGGTAATGATAATGATTTAAAATTTGTGAGTAATAGATAAAGTGAATGTTCCAGAGTCATAGGATATGATGAAATTTTGATATTGAGAATTTATGTTTCAGCAATTCAATGAATATGCCTGTGCACAGAAATATTTATAAGTAGTAATGACTGCTTTTCTCCACAATTTGCTAGTAGAAATCATAATATATAAGTAAAGCTGATTTCCATGAAAAAGTTATAATTAGATATTGCCTTCCTAGCTGATGCCTTGACATCAAATAAAACAATATTTGCCCACAAATATCATAAAACTAAAGTTACTAGATTTATAAAAGCCTACATAATTTATTGAGTAAAATTATGCAGCAAATAATATAAAACAGGCAGAAGCTCATTGTGCTTATGTTGTTCAGTGATTCCTAATTTAAAGTCTGGATAACAGCCTGTTATATTCACAATCTGCTTACATTGGATAGGCAATCTCTAACTTATTCTTTTCATAAACAACATTGAACATGCAATTGACAATTTGTTCATGCCCTCATAGAATGAATTTAGAAAAGCTTTACTGGAAAATAATGTATTAGAAGTGTATCTAGACAAGCAAAACTTTGTTGTCAATCCACATATACTTGTCAGAGGAGTCTTCCACAATATTCAGCAACTTCAGGGCCCATCATTCTTGTAAAACATATTTCTCCACCAAAATAAATTTTTTATATATAAAAACTAATCCAATTCATATCCGTTTTATCCTTTCTTACCTCTTTATTTTATGCTAAATTTCTAAATCTCATTTTTTAAAATACCCCCAGAGAATAGTAAGTGTTGCAATGACTTGGTTGTTTAAGCTATCAGAAAACTTCACTCTTAAGCTACAAAAGCTAAGATCAGATAATCATTAAAGGAATTCAAAAAATTGAAAATACATCTTAGAGAGTGATTAGTAGATGATTAACATTATATTGTCATAAGTTTGTAACAGTGCTTTATATTTCATAACAAGGATAAAGGCAGGTGAAAAATCCAAATACTTGTGGAATGAATGCTAGCCATTAAGTGTAGTCCTTTCATAGCTATTAGAATCAGATCAATGGTATGATCTGATAGAGTAACAGGTAGGTACTCTGCCCCAAGCTGGCACAGTCCACATCTACATGCATCCCAAGGACTTGGGTTTGCATCCTGGGTCAGAGAGAACAGCCAAGATGAAGAACTAAATAAAAATAAAATAAAAATGCTTCTGTTTTCTCTCTCTTCCAATCTGCCTGTTTCCCTTCATTTGTGCTTCCAACTTTCCTTTAAAAAATGAAATAAAATCACTGTGAAAATTAAATAGTATGAAACTTCTGGTATACCCAAGAGTGTCTGGACTCACTTTTCCTAGTAACCACAGCTATAAATACTGGAAATAATGCATCTTATACCTAAGGGAGAACTCTGAGAGGTGACAAAAAGGCAAAACAACTTTGGACCCTTGTACTGAAGGAAAAATACAATGGTGTGGTGTCTCAGGTCTCTGGCCTCTCTCAGACCTCCCCATTCAACAGAGAAGGACAATCCAGACACAGCATTTTCCAACCCCACTCTAGCAAGAGAAAGCAGTTCAGAAAGCTCATCACTTTGCCTATATCCACCAAAAGTCCCTCTGAGACACTTAGGTAAGCCTCACACCACAGAGAAGGGATCAAAACATAACCCTAACAACAAAAATAATAAACACTTTTCTATTCCACAAGATCGAGATATCTTTTCCCATCCAAGAGACACTAGAGACCATGGACATAAGTAGAAGAAGTGACTCAGTCACAATGAGAATCCTGGTCTGGGAACCTCTTTGATCTTTTCTGCTCAGCAATACTGAGTGGAGAATAAATAGTCAGAAACAGCAACAGACATCATGGTATAAGAAGTCATTCTTGGAAGGACTGTTATCCATTCCTTCTTCCCTCCAAGAGGAAGAAGATAATAAGCGCAGAATAGATAGGAAGAGCTACTCTGGACAAAATGTTTGTAGCTCCCCCAAATTCAAGTGTTGAATCTCTAGTGCCCATATTGGGAACTTTGGTTGATTGATAATTGGGTTTAAAAAGGTCGTGGCAGTAGAGGTCCTTAGTGGGGAATAGTTCTTTATAGGAGGATACAGAGACCAGAGCCCCCACTGTGCTCTGTGAAGACAGGTGGAAAACAGTCATCTGCACATCAGGAAGCAGGTCTTCACCCAGAATCTGACCCTGCTGGCATGGATATTGTGTCTTCCAACCTTCAGAACTCTAAGAAATAAATGTTTGCTCTTTATATCACCACAAGTTTGCAGTATTTTATTATAGTAATTAGGACTGAATAAATCAAAGGATTCAACCAAAGTCAAGCCCAGGAAAACTCCTCCCAATCCTGACGCAGTAAGGTTGATGAACAGAATCAATAAGATAGATCTTGCAACCAGCTGGTAGGTCTGGGAAATCTCTTCTACAAGCTATGAACCCCACTCAAACCAGGAAGTCAGGGGCTAGGCTAGGTAGTCCAAATGTAACTCATCTGATGCGTCTCACTATTCCATGAGACATCCAGTAACCAGGCTGTGGAAACCCCTTACAGACCCTCAGGCAGTGTCAGCAGAGACCAAAATAATACCACATAATAATACCACTTTGCCATCACCTTGATCTAGGACTTCTAGGCTCCAGAGCTGTGAGAAAATGTGTTTCTTTTTGTAAGACACTCAGTCTTTGGTATTTTGTTATGCAACCTAAAATATATGACCCAACAATTTTAATCCTAGACATTTATACTAGAGAAATGAAATCTGATTTTATACAAAAATCTGTGCATGGATGTTTACAGCAGCTTTATTCGTAGAAGCTATCAGCAGGTATCAGCCTCAATGACCTTAGCAAAGTATGTAGTTAAACTGTGGTAAATACTTTCCACAGAACATAAAAAGGGAATAAGCTTTTGATGCACACAGCTTGAAAATATCTTCAGGGAATTTTGCTGAGCTAAAAAAATTTACAATCACAAAATGTTGCATATTAAACGATTTCATTCATATAACACTTTTTAAAATAGCAAAATGTTGAAGATTAAGAACAGATTAATGGTGGTCAGGGATTAGAGATGGAGGGTGCCCACAGCAGAAGGGACTGGGTTATAAAAGGGCAATGTATATATGCTGCTAGGATTCAATGTTCCTTCAATAAAATTAATTTAAATTAAAGAAAAACAGGACAATGCAAGGGATACTGTGCATACCGGTACTAGAGTAATGAATGTATGAACCTATATATATATATATATATATATATATATATATATATATAATGACATCCAAATATAGAGTTACACAAATGAGTTAGATTAAAACTCTCCAAAAAATGAACAAGTGAATTGTATTAATGTCATCATCCTGGTTGTGATATTGTACTATAGTTAAACAAAATCACTAAAGCTAAGATTAAACATTGACTAAAACTAAGAAAGTATAGAAGAAATATTTCTATATTATTTCCTACCTCTGCATGTGATGTTGCAGTTTTCTTAATAGAAATTTCAGAAAAACAAATAAACAGAAGATATTTCCTTTATCTCCAAGATAAAGGAGTAAAACTAATTAATTTTACATTAATCAAGGAATTATGCTGGTCCTATTTTTAGTTCTGTCTCACTTGGACGTTGCCAAGAGAGAGGTACAGTTGACTGGTATGTTCAGAAATAAAGTGAGCAGAGTGAGAAGTTTCTTTGTTCTGTGAAGGGAGTAGTTTAAGACTAACAATGGACACACAGAAGGATGTTCAGTCCCCAAAAAGGTAGCCAATGTTATATCTTCATGTAGAATGTCACACAAAAAAATGGAACAAAATCCAGGGATCCAATCAGATTCATAGAATGTGGATACAGATTAATATACAAGAAAGAGACTAAAAGTGAGTATTTTATTTCACTTAAAATTGTTTCATTTAGAGATCAAGTTTCAAGATGGCAGAATGGTAAGCTCTCCAGCTTACCCCTCCCAACAAACACACACACACACACACACACACACACACAAATGCTTATTTAAAAACTACAGCCTTTGATAAAGAGCATGGGACATCATTTCCACAAAAAAAGACACGTATCTTCATAAATGGTAGGAAAAGCCAAACAATCAGCATTTGCACTGTCTGGTACCAAGACTCAGTGATATGTAGGCAGAGACCAGTGTTATAGGCAACCTTTCTGGGGACAAAGGGTTTGCTTCCTCTCAGAGAATGCGCCCACACCTGACAACTAAACCATAGTACATACAATGTAGTGTGGAAGATAGAGAGGCCCTTATTGAAAATAAAATAGTTCTCAGTGGAGCAAAGAGCACTGGACACGAGAGCACAGGGAAAAGATAAATTGCACACAGATCTGACTATAAGAATTTCAATTGTTGAACGAAAATCTTCAAAGTGGGAAATAAGAAAGAGAGATAGACTCCGTGTAAACAGAGATGTTGCTGGTGACCCTCCCCTGTTATCACTTTTCTACACGGTACTGAACCAGAAGCCTATCAGATTTCACCTAGGGTGAAACATATTGCACCCTCTGCCATTTAGTGCACTTGTGGTGCCTGAGATTTGCCAGAGAGTTTGTGTTTGCACTTGTATTCATCAGTTCTTTAGGCTGCCTGGTCAGTGATAACCCACCCAAGGCAGGACAGGCAACTGGGTCACAACCTGCTGATTTCTCAGCGTAAATTTTACAGGCCAGAAGGCAAACGCATGATATATTCAAAGTGTTGAAAAGAAAGGACTTCTAACCAAAATAATCTATCCTAATAGTGTTTTACTTATAAATGAAAGACTGATTAAAGATGTTACATATAAACAAAAATAGAAGGTATTTATCAAAACTTAACTAACTTTATCAGAATTACTAAAGGAATCATATAAAATGAAAGGAAACCCCACAGAAGGAGCAAGACTTCGAAAATATAAAATGTGAGGACAAGAAAAATGTGGACTGTAGAATGAGCTCAAGAATGAGTAAAAGTATTCAGTGCCTGAGTCTCTCAGGAAAGAAATTCAGAGGGACTCCAGGGAAACCAGTCTTGCACTTTTCTAAAGCTACTGCTGCTAAACAACTTTGCATATCTGCAAGCTACTTGTGTGGGCTCCAGTCCCCAGTCCCCAGGCCTTATAAGGCATTCCTGCTGTGACTTCAGCACTGCCAAAATATTGATTAATATCATGGGGCTGGGGGCAGATGGGAAATCTTCTTTGCTGTTACCAGCT
Source organism: Solenodon paradoxus (assembly GCA_004363575.1). Lineage (NCBI taxonomy): Eukaryota > Metazoa > Chordata > Mammalia > Eulipotyphla > Solenodontidae > Solenodon > Solenodon paradoxus. Next base: position 84,204 of record RJWH01000055.1, read on the forward strand.
CCCAATGACCACTGGAGAGTGCTAACTCTCTCTCACCTGTGACTCTCGTGGGACTGACCTGCATATGATCTGAGTCTGCAATTCCTGGGTTCCCATATTTGTACCTTGCTATTCATGGCTGTGACTCTGGGTGAAATCTCTGCATTTCATACCACAATTTTGAGTCTGTAGACTGACTCTTGTCTCAACACAGAGCTGACTCTAGAGCTTCAACAATCCTGACTGATGGGGATTAAAAGAAAAAGAAGAAAGACCAGATTTCTGTGCAAATATCCTAGGCCTATATTCTGCAAACTGAAACCTTGGTTAAAGACCATTACATCAAAGAAGAGAAAGAATGCCATTTAGCCTAGCACATAGAAATAAATACAGAGTACCAAAGAATGAAAAGACAGGAATATATACCAAATGATGGGCAAATACAGAATCCCAAAGGGAAGTATCTGAATGCAGCAGAGTGAAGTAAATTACCTGAAGATTTTAAAGCAACAGTTTTCATGAGACTCACTCACAGAAGAAAAATAGAAGAACAACAACAACCAAAAAAAAAAGAACAACAAAGATAAAGAAACACGAGGCAATTCAAACAGAATTCACTGAGCTAGAGTAAACTGTAGTTGAGCTAAAAACAACACAGAGGGCAAGAGAAGATTGGAAGAAGACTCCAAATGAATCAGTAAGATAAAAGATAGGGCAGTGGAAAAAACCAAAGTGAACAGGTAAAGAAAAAAAGAATGAAAAGAGATGAAGACAGCATAGGACACTTATAGGATAGCATCAAGAGGAACAATATCTGCAATATAGAGTTCCCAGATGGAGAAGAAGGAAAAAAGAAGGAAGAAACCACATTTGAAGAAATAATAAATGACAATTTCCCTAACCTGAGGAAGAAAAATGACATCCAGATGCAGGAAACTATAATTCTAAAAAGGAAAAAACCTAGATAGACATAGGCTGGGACATATTGACATTAAGATGATGAAAACCAAGAATAAAATAATAATCTTGAAATCAGATAGAGAAAACCAAACTACATACATGGGAAGCCCCTTGAAACTGCAGATTTCTCAACACAAATTTTACAGGTAAGAAGGGATGACATGATATAATCAAAGTGCTGAAAGAAAAGGACTTCCAACCAAGAATAATGTACCCCAATAGAGTTTTACTTACGAATGAATGAGTGATAAAAAGCTTTACAGAAAAACAAAAATAAAAAAGGTATTTATTAAAACTTAACTAACCTTGCAAGAATTACTAAAGGAATTATATAAAATGAAAGGAAACCCTACTAAGAAAGAAAAAGACATCAAAAAAATAAAATGTGAGTAGGACAATAAAAATGTGCACTGTAGAATGAACTCAAACTAACTCGCTTTCAAGTTATGAAATTTTATAGACATATAGACCTATATACAATCTTCAGGGTAGTCTCAAGAAAAAAACAAATAGGAAAATAAAAAGGAAAACAAAACACAACATAAATGCTTGCAAAGCACGTGAGAGGTGACTAAGCAAAGAACAAAGGTAAAATCTTCAACACCTGGAAAACAAATAACAAAATGAAATAAACCATTACATATCAATAATCACCCTAAAGGCTATTATATTAAATTTGTGAATCAAAAATCATAGAGCTGTCCAATGGATTTAAAGCATAATCCAACTTTCTGTTGCATACAGGACACTAATCAAAGTTCTAAAGAAGAACAGCTTCAAAGTCAAAGTTTGGAAGACAATCCTATAATAAAAAAGCAATATTTTTAAATGCAAGGACAATAATATTTATATCAGGTAAAAAGACTTCCATCTAAAGAAGATAACAAAAGACAGAAATAGACATGATATAATAATCATAGGGTCAATTCAGCAAGAAGACATGACACTTATTAATATTTATGTACCAAATGATGGATCATCAAAGTAAATAAATTATTAACAAAACCAGTGAGAGACAATGACAGCAATAAAATAATAGTAGAAAACATCAAAACCCACTTACAAAAATGGAAACATCACCATGCAGAAAATTAATAGGAAAACAACAACCTAAATGACACATTAGAACACATAGGCCTGATAGATATTGAATAGTTCATCTAAGAACTGCAGAATTTGCATTTTTCTAAAATTATCATTGATTATTCTTAAGAATAGACCACATATTGGAAAGCAAAACAAGTGTCAACAAATTTTCAAACATTGAAATAATATAAAATATCATAGATTTCAATAGCATAAACTTGAAATTAACCACAAAAATGCTAAAAAAAATTCCAATTAGCACTCTTCTGAATGACTTAGGTAAAAGAAAAAAATCAAAGAAGTAAAAATAAAAAAAGTAGTTGGAGACAAGAATGAAGGCTATGAAGAAGGTACTTATGATATACAGGAAAAACTTTACTAAGAGGAAGTTTGTAGCAGTCCAGGACTACCTCAAGAAACAAACAAACAAACAAAATCAAATAAACAATCTACCTCTACACCAAAATCAAGTAGAAAAAGAAAAAATACTGAAGACAAAAGTCAGTAGAAAGAAGAAAACAATAAAAATTTAAGCACAAATTTAAAAAAATATATTCAGAAGATCAACAAAACCAAAAGCTGGTACTTTGAAAAAAGAATTCACAAACCTTTGCTAGATTCACTCAGAAAAAAAAGAGAAAACTGTAATAACTAGAATCAAAATGAAAGGAAAGAGATTATAAGTGATAACTCAGAAATATAGAGCATCATAAAAGACTACAATGAATATTCTATTCATTGGACATGTTAGAGGACACGACAAATATTTTAAAATTATATGGACTACTAAGACTAAATTCAGGAGGAAATGAAAACCGAAAAGACTGATCACAACCAAGGAAATTGAAGAAGTAATCAAACGTTCCCCTCCCTGCCAAAAAAAACAAACAAAAAAACACAGAAGCAGATAGCTCACTAGTGAGTTTTACCAAACCTTCACAGAAAAATTAATACCTAGTTTTCTGAAACTTTTCAAAAATATTGTAGAACTGAGAACACTTGCAAACACTTTCCATGGGGCAACATTACACTAATACAAAAGCATATAAAGACATCACACCAACAAAGAAAATTAAAGACCAATATCTCAGTACACCCAGTGGTTTAGTGGTCACCAGATAGAGTCCACATGCATCCCAAGGATCAAGGACACAGGTTCGAGACCAGGACCAATGAGAACAACCAAGATGAACTAAATAAAGTAAATAAATATTTCTTCTTCCTCCCTCTTCCTGACTGACTGCCTACTTGCCTTCATCCTGCCTGAATGTTTCCTTTAAAAAAAAAAGACCAATGTGTCTTGTAAATATAGATACAAAATTCCTCTACAGAATATTAAGTATCCAATTCACAATACATCAAATGGGTCACCCATCATGACCAAGTGAGATTTATCCCAGTGACGCACGGATAGTTAACATATGTAAATCTATTAATGTAATACACTACATCCACAAATGGAAAGGGAAAAGTATCATATGATCCTATTAATCGATGCAGAGAAAGGATGTAACAAAGTTCAACACCCCTGAAACATCTCCTGAAAAGAGGGATAAAGAACAGACCTCAACATAATAAGTGTCATATATCATAAACCCACAGCCAGCATCATACACATTGGTAAAAAGTTAAAACATTTCCAGTCTTGCCACTGCAATTCAACATTTATTGGAGGTTCTAGCCACAGCCATTAGGCAAAAGAAGAAATAAAAGGAATAAAAATTGGAAAATAAGTAAAACTTTCACTTTTTGCGGAAGACATATAATGTATGTAAAAGACCCAAAGACTACACACAAAAATCTGTAAGAATTAATAAATAAGTTCAATCGTCAGCTGTAAAATTAATATACAAAAATCTGTTGCATTTTTATAAGCAAACAATGGGATAGAAAATAATTAAATTAAGAAAACTATCCCATTTACAATCAAAAAAGAATTGAGTACTTTGGAATATATTTAATAAAGGAGGTGAAAGAACTATTCTATAAATACTATAAAAAATTGTTGAAATAAATAAAGATGCAGAGACAGAAAGATATTCCATTCTCAAGGTTAGGAAGAATAAAGTTGTTAAAGTGACCATCTTACCTAAAGCAATATACAGCTTTAATAAATCATCATTAAAATTCCACTGACATTTTTTTCAAGGAATTAGAACAAACATATTTTAAATATGTATGGAATCACAGACTTCAAATAATCAAAGCAATCATGAAAAAAGTGAAGGATCTTGAGACCTAAAAAGTGATAGTAATAATTGTGTGATACTAGAATAAAAATACACAGATCAGTGGAACTGAAATGAATCACCAGTGATAGACTCACACATAAATGGTCAGTTAATTATGACAAAGGAGCCAAGAATATACTAAGGAGAAAGCAAAATCTCTTCAAAAAATCGTGATGGGAAAAATGGATAGTCATATGCAAAAGAATGAATCTAGATGACTCTGTTAACATATGCAAGAATTAATTCAAAATGGATTAGAGCTTGGATGTAAGACCAGAAACCATAAAATACTCAGAGAACGACACAGGTAATATGTTCTATGACATCAGCTATAAAGAGATCTTTGTGAACTCAATTCTAGTGACAAGAGACACGAAAACAAAAATAAATAAACGGGCTCCATCAAATTAAAAATTTTCAGCACAGTGAAAGGAACTATTAACAACAAAAAAGACATCCTACTGACTGGGAGAGGATATTTGTACATCATATATTTGACAAGGGTTTAATATTCAAAATATATAAAGAATGCCTAAAACTCAGCAACAGAAAAACAAATAATCCAAACAAAAAATGGACAGAAGTTCTCAACAGTCATTTCTCCAAAGAAGAAATACAAATAGACAACAAGCACATGAAAAGATGTGTCTTCTCTCTTTGTTAATAAGGAAATGAAAATTGAAAGAACAATGGGTTATCATCTCACACTTGTGAGAATAGCCAGTACTCTAATGACTAGAAACAACAAAGGTTGGTGAGGATGCAGAGGAAATGGTACCTTGGTAAACTGTTGGTGATAATTTAAATTGGTGTAACCTTTATGGAAAACAGCATGGAGAGTCCTCAAAAAAATGAAAGTAAACATTTCTTATGATCCTGTCATTCTACTTCTATTTACCCCCACAACACAAAAGACACTAATTTGCTTAGATCTTTTCACTTCTATGTTTATTGTAGCATTATTTACAGCAGTCCAGAATTGGAAGCTGTCAAAGTGTCCATCAACAGATGAATGGATGAGGAAGATGTGATATATATTAATACTACACAACCGTTAAAACAGTGAAATTCTGCCATTTGCAGCAACATGGATGGATATGCCAGAAATTATGCTTAGCAAGATAAGCCAGTCGGAGAAATACAGACATCATATGGTATCAATTATATGTAGTCTATAGAGATAGCAAACGAATGAAGTAAATTATACAAAAATAGACTTTAAAAAAAGAAATTAAATCAGATAACAACAGACAGTAAGCCAAAAAAAAGTAAACGAATGATTGCAAGAAAAGCAGGAGGTTAGGGTGGCAAATTGGTAAAGTTGATTAATTGTAAATCAAAGTAGAAAGTGAACTAGTGACAAATTTACTGTATTATGTATAGATACAAATTTATTATGATGCATACCTTAAATCTAGTCAATGTTATAATGCAATAATCGCTTCAATAAAATCCATTTGAAAAATAATAGGTTACTGTGAAAAAAAAGTGCTTCCCCAAACCACATTAAAACCCAAAATTTTAAGGCCCCTTCTTACAAAGTAGTTTTTCTAGGGTCCTCTAAAGCTCTGAACACTTGGAAACCACACTTACTTACATACCAATTGCTTATAACCTTTTTAGCATCATTTTACATAGAGTATACCAATGTACTTCCTCTCAGCATGCATATGTAATTTTGGGTTGTATTTTTCATTTGTTATTTGATGTAGGCCTTTCAGTATTTGTATATAATGTTTGAGTTTTTAAAAATCTTTGGAGATAACAAAAACTTTAATGGTTGTTTTTCATAAGGTCATAAAACCATTCTCAAGTTAAGCAGATAAAGTAGACTATGAAGGCAGGTGCAATTTCCCAGGTGTAATTATTAAGAGGAAAAAACTGCTGTCAAGATGTAAAAATAATATTAGTTTATACTGAATTATTGGAAGATTGTATAACACTTTTGCCTTGATCCTGGGGACATGGAATTGATGGTCACCACTACACTCAGTCTGTTTTAAGACTTCTTCATTACAGAATATCATGTTGGCCTCTAAGAATCATTCTAAAGATTTGATATAGCAAATTTTATTAATAGATGTGCATGTCTCTGACATTCAGAAAATTATCTATGCTATTGAAAAATACAACTGTGTTTCTGCTGCCATTCTCAAATACTAAGGTCAATAAATTTATCATGTGTTATAAAATTTTTTAAAAATAGAAAAATAAAGTATAAGAACATCTATAAATGAATGTAAGCTAGAAAGCTTACAAGGAAAATCATATCCTCAGTCACAATTTTCACTCTTAGGCAGAGACAGACCAGAACAAAAATAAAATCACAATGATTAATCTTAATTGTTTATTGGCACCGCTGTAAATTCTTTATTTCCAGCATCAATAGTCCATTCCCAACAGCCATTTTAGACCTCATACTTCATAGAAGGAAATTATCACCAGCAAAAATCAGAAAATAATTATTTTGCTTTCTTGCCAACAAATATTCAAATGTTCCTGCACCTGACTTTGACCTTCACTGGTAGGATAGATGTGCTGTTCCTACTCTTACAGGACACCAGTTGTTCTTTTGCTTTACTGAAGATAGATCTCTTCTTTACACTTACTGGTTAATATTTGACTGTAAATAAAGACTTCCCTGTTTATATTACAGTTCATTGATTAATTGATTATTTAATTATTTAGTTACTTATGCAGTCACTTTTCATTATACCATTATCAACTCATGGGTTTTTATTTTACTAGATGATAAAATTAATTATTATTAATTTTGATATTCAAATATTCCTGGATTTGGTATAGGAGCACCTCTCTAGTTGGATTCTCTGTTCTTTGGACTTACTCATGTTATTCATTAAATATTTTCTTTTTTTCCAAAAAAATACTTCTGGTTTGTCTTGAAGTTTTTTTTATTGGTGAAAACTTATTTTTAAAAACCCAAGATTCATGTCCTAGTGTGTTTATGTCTTGTGCTGTCTCACTGTAGAGGGACTTATGAAAATTTGAACATGTATGTACATACATACATATGTGTGTGTGTATATATACACATTTTGTATCTATATATTTACATATGCAAACACTTAAATCTACTTTTATTAAAGCCTAGAATACATAGAAAGCAATTTGAGAATTACTAATCTCTATCACTGTAACAAACATAAACCTACGGAAAAAGATTCCACACTTATTATATTGTAAAAATAAAATGTACATAGTTAAATGTATAAATTAATATTGAAAAATCTCATGAGTTTCATAAAATGCATTCATCCAAAGTGTAAGTATATAATACACACTACATCAAGATATGAAGCATTTCCATTAGCCAGAAATTACTCGACCCCACTTCCCCAAGTACTCTCATCATGCTAAAGCAATTACTTTCTGAATTTTTAACCATTGCTTAAGTATATCTGATAGTTTCATATCAGTAATATCATATATAGATATTCTTTTCATCTCTGACTTCCTTTGAGATTCATTCATATTTTTGTGTTTATCAATAATACTTTTTGTTCTTATTTTCATTCTTTCGCTAACAGTATTTTGTTGAATCAATATAGTTCTTTTATTTTAGCCATGAACATCTTGATAGAAATTTGGTTTATTTCCAAATTTGAGCTATTATATGTAAAGTTGGTAGGCACACTTTTACTCAAAATCTTTTAATTTTTCTTAGGTAAATGTATAAAAGTGAAATTACTGAACCCAAAGCTAGACGCATGTTTACTTCTGTCATGTACTGACAAAATCTTCTTTGTTCATGGTGCTTATGAATGTATATATATCTAAAATTTATTTATGATAGTTCTGGTTGTTTTCATTCTTTACCAACATTTGTTGTTGTCAATTATGTCAATGCTAGTCATTTTTGTGAGTGTGTACATGCATATTATTATGGTTTTAATATGCATTTCCCTAAAGCTTAATTATTTTAAACACTGTTTCCTGTGCTTATTGGACATTTGTTCATTCTTCTTTAAATTGTAAAACAGTTTGGCCATTTTTCTTGGGATGTTTGTATTTTTATTACTGAATTTTACAATTATTTCTACATTATTGATCCAAGCTCTTAATTAGGTAAATTTTTTCCATATATTTTCAATCAGACTGCCATTTATTTTTTAATGGTCTTTTGATGAGCAGAATTTTTTAATGAATCATATTTTATTTTTCTTTCCTCATTACTAATTTTAGTGTCTTGTTGAAAAAATATTTACCCCAAATCATATGTATTCTAAAAACTTCTTTTTTCACACATTTCCCTGTTTTGTCAAATCATTCATTAAAAAGGTTTCTTTTTCCCTTGAATGCTGTAGGCATCTTCTATAATCAATTGACTATGTGGATTAAGTTATGCACTATTTATAATTTTCACTGATTTAGAATATAAAATACTCTTTTTCATATGTACCCACTCATCATACTCTCACCAAATACTGTTTCTTTTACAAATTATAGATTAATTTCATTTCTAAATTTCTTATAATGACATTCTCACATTCCACTCACTCTTTTCTCTCTGAAATCATCTTCTACCTCCACTACTCCGCAGAAATGTATACTTAGGTCACAATGACTTTTATATTATTATAATAAATAGGCATTTTTCAGACTTTAACTTATTGAAAACTTTTGCAGTATTTGACGTTGTTGATAAGTCCACTCTCACATTCTAAAAGTGATCTTCTCTTCTGTATTTTTATATTTTTCACTTTTTCAGCTCTGACCATTTCTTATCATATTTTTCCAGTCATCTTTCTCTCTCTCAAACTAGGAAGTTAATATTTTCCATGTTCTTCTCCAAACCTTCTTTTCCATAGAATTCTCTCTCTAAACACTTACTTACATAGAAACACTTACATAGAGACATTTTTACCTCAGGTCAAATAACTTTCCAGTGTTTAAATAAATGCATTCACTTACCTTTTGGATGCCTACCTCTATTTGGGTGATTCAGTGGTAGATCAGAGTTAATTAAATGCATTATTTCAAACATGTTCGTTTACTAGAATCCATATCTTTGCACCAAACAAGAAACCTAATTTTTCTTTTCCTTCACTCTCCATTCTCTTTCACAATTTGAAATCATTTAAATAAAACAATGACTATGACACACTTGACATAGTACCTGATACAGAAGTACAAAATCAGTCTTGCCATCATTTGGAACAGCAGTAATCTCATAGTGAAGATGCTAACTCCTGGCACCTGAATGCATGGGTTTAAATTCTTGCTTTTCTATCCAGTAGCTATGTGATTTCAGGTAATATACATAATTTTTCTGTTGCTCAGTTTTCTCATTTACAATGGAAGCTGGAATAGTACCTAACTCAACACTTTCTGTGATTATTAGTGGCTTACTATTAGCAAACACTTTTGCTGAATATCGTGTTATTTAATTTTGTTATTGCTATTACAAGTATCAACACATCTTTTCAGTTGTTTTGACAAACTTCCTATATTTATCAAGTCTGCTTGTTTTTCCCCCTCTTCTGCCATTACTTTTGTGTACATGTCCATACTTCTATTTTTAAATTATAACAATAACCTCTCCTAGCTTGTTCTCTTGCCTTATCTTGTCCTCTTTTGTTCAGTTACCTCTGTGCCTAAATAAAATTCCTAAGCTGATTAAGGATCATCTTAACTCTATTTTACACCCATCACTGGCTTTCTTTTTTTTAAGAGTAAAGCAAGTATTTTATTAAAAACTACAATGATCTTGCATTCACTTACTTCCTCAGACTCACTGGTACCTTTGAAACTCCATTCTACTTTTACATCAGAAATAAAAATACCTTATTTAAGTTTCTTGAGTACACCATTTTCACACTTCATTGCACCTTTTTGTGAATTTTATTTATTCTATGTGAATTGATTCTTATACATTTTTCTTGGGTAGCACCTACTCAACCTTAAGATCTGTGTTTAAACGTTGTAGACTCCTATACTGATGTGTACACTTCTCATCACAATACTTATCATATAATAAACTGATTATCTATTTTCAGATCTATATTTGTCGGTAAGTTGTAAGTTTTATGAAGGCAGGACTCTGTTTATCTTGTTATTTTCTTTATTCCAATTCCTAGTACAATAAGTGGAATAGAGCTATGTTCAATGTGAATGGACTACACCCTCATACTAAGGAAAAACATTCACTGAAGGCTGTAGTGAAGCTAAAATATAACAAATAAAAAGAAATACTAATTTAGTTTTGAGAAGGCTGCTAGGTGAGAAATGGCTCAACTTGAAAAACAGAGAAAGGAAAACAGATATATTAATTTCTTAGAAAACCAAAATAATTTATTCACCAAGTAATATAATTTGAGGGATATGATAGAGTTTTCTAGAGAACCAATAGGATACATATTAATATACATAAGGAGACAGTATAGGAATTGTCTCACCAAATGATGGAGTTCCATGATCTGGAGAACTAAGAGACCATGATGTAATTCAGACCAAGTTCAAGGAACCAGAGAGCTGATGGTATAAATCTCAGTCTGAGTCGAACGTACCCCAAACCAGGAGTACAGATGTCCAAGGACAGGAGGAGATTCATGTCTCAGTTCAAGCCAAAAGAACAAAAATACTTTTTTCCTGTTCTTTTGTTCTTTTCAGGTCTTCAGTGGATTGGATGGTGCCCACCTACATTGGGACAGAGAATCTTCTTTACTAGTCTAATGATTCTAATGTTAATATAGTGTGGAAACACCTCACAGACACATCTTGGAACAATGATTTAACAGTTAGCTTAACTCAGTAAGGATGACACATAAAATTAACAGTCATTTAAGTGGAAATAATTATAATAGTTTTCCTTTTATAAGTACTCATTTATTCTAGGTCTTATGCAAGCATTATCTTTTGCCCCTTACAACCATGTAATAACAGTTACACTATTATTGCACCCCTTGTAGAGATATGAAGACTAAATAACAATTCTATTCTAATCATTAATGTAAGGCAGTCAGAAAGAGAACAGAATGTAAAAAATCTCATATGTTTTCACTTATTTGGGAACCACAATAAGCAAAAGAATAATTTCTTTTTAAAGGTAGACATAAAAATATTATCATATTTTAGCAAAATACAATTCTGTTTATTCCAAAAGGTTTTCCCTCTTAAGAATGCGACAACCATGACATAGGCTTCTTAATGTTACATCAAAATTTACAATTGAGTATTATATAAATGTGCATGTATCTAAAACATAAAAAAATCCATTGCATAATGCAGTTTCATTTAACTTTTCTGGTGACTGCTTTATGACAATGACCTACATGGTCTGAAAATATAATGTGACAAAGAATATATCTGTTTTCCATCCCAAGGACATTCTTGAAAATGAGCTGTAATATTTCAAGAGTTTTATCCTTGTGAGTAAAATGTTAATAAACAGATAAATCTTTAACACTTGCCAAGTCATGAGCTTGTATTCAGTATAGTTTAAAGAAGAACATGATTTCTTAAGGGCAAGACTAGAATATAAAAATTTTGTCATCACTAAAGAATTTAGACCAATTTGGGAAGTTGTTTTAGTCAAGTGCTGAAGAACATCACAATTGGATTAAGTTATTTATATGGATTCATTTTGAAAGAGTCAGACCAAATAAACCACTAATACCAAATATGTGACATGAAATCCACACTGGAATTTTCTATAATAACCTGGAGGTATGGTTTACTGGCATAGAGCCACGCTTCTGCTCACATGCATCCTCACAATACAAGCCAGGGAATTTCAATGAGACTAAAGAGAATATCTCAGAAAAGAGAAATGTTATTCTGTAGGCTTACTGATAGATTATTAGAGAAAAATTATTCAATAAATATTATCTTGTTGGCTTTGAAATCATTTTGTCTAAAACTTGTATCGCATTTATACTTTTTACATGCTATTTTAAAATGTCATTAGAGTAGTTTAATTACGTTTACTTGGAAATAATAACTGTAAAAATAAATATTTATTTAGATGTGTACTAAGTATACTAAGTAACTTTCCTTCATTCAATCCTCTCAAAAACCTATGAAGTAGATACTATCTTCATAACCATAACAAAATCTCTACTTCCATGAAATCCCCATAATAATCCCTTGATATAATTTTCATAACCAGTGTTTCAAAGTCAGTGAAACAAGATACAGATGCTGAAAAAAACTTACAGTAAGACTCCAACCCAGGATTGCTTGAATTGTGATCATAAGAAAAACTAAGGATTTAATCAGTATCCACTGCTTTATTTAGACAAACCAGTGTTTATGCCTTTATCCTATGTTTTCTCAGAAGTTCTTTCACTATACATGCATACACCACCCCCCACACTACATAATCTCTCAGAACAAGCATAATTTAATTATTTCTAAGATAATAGTAACTCATAGGTCATGTCACTGAGTTAAATCCTTGTCTCCTATAGTCACAACATCATATTTAAGGTAGTATTATGTGGAAACACATATTCAACCATAAAACAGATATAAATTGTATCTCCAAAACAAATGAGAATGAATAACACTCAAAAAGCATTATAAACCAAATAATTAATATACTTGGTATAACAAAATATTTTTGTTAGGTAAGCTAGTGTAAATTTATAGCAATAGTATCCTAAGTTTGTTCTGATGACACAACCTGTCTGATAAAAATAGCAAGTATTAGCCTCTATTATTCTAAAACAAGAATCTTATTTATAGTCAGCATCATCAATGTCAAATCTTTTGTTTCTTAATGGATGCTAAAGTGTTTCTCTGAGAATTTCTGAGTGATAAATGTTATGGTAGAACTTATTTCTGTGAAGACATAATGAATGCTCTCTTATTTAATGATATTTATCAACTGACCAGTTTTTCTTATTACCTGTCATTTAGCTCACTTGACATATCAATTGTTCTATTGGGCATCTACTGGATACCAGTAACTAGTTTTATGCTTTAAATAAAAAAAAATCCAAGATCTTTTCTTATAAGTGCTGTATTAGTCATAGTAAAGTTTTTTAAATATGAGTTTCTATACCTGTTATAAAGTAAGAGTCTTTATTACATGGCTTTCTGCCTATTCTTTTTGACCAATGTTATGATTACAATCACTTATTTCAATAAGCAAAATTCTTTAAGCTCCCTTTTTAAGGCAGTCAGTTTTTGCAGTGTAGTATATGAAATACAAAGAAGCAAATCTGGGGTAGGGAGAGTGAAGCAAACTTAATATTTGAAAAACATCACTGAATTGTACACATTTTTACAACTCCAACAGTTTAATGAAAATCTGAGCTCAAAGTCATCTTTACTCTGTCAGACAATTTAACTGTGCTTTAAACAAACTGTAGTTTAGTAATCACATATATTATCTTTACATCATTACAAAAGTTAATGGGAACAAAACATGTATATTCAACAGCAATGATTATTAGTGTAAAGATTAATTGCTACCAATAATAATTAGTCAACTTGATAATTAATGACTATAATATATCTACCACAACATTAAAAGGTCAATTATGTTACTCATTGTTAATCTCATCTGCATTATTTAGCAAATTACAACTGTAATAATACCTATTGAGAAATTTATTGCTTCATAATAAATTAAGAAGTGTTCTCAATACATGATTCATCCACTGATTTTTTGCAAAGAATATCATGTAAACAAATATGCATTATAAGTGTGTTTCAGTAAATTTATTATAGTAAAATTGAACTATTCTATGTTAGGGAATTTATGTAAATTCACATTTTAAAATTTAATGGATATAGCTCTTATTCTATCTGGAATTAATTATTGCAAAGAATAGCAAGTAAATAATTACATGGAATATTTTTTTCATTAAATTAAATTAGAAGCAAGTAATATTTGAAAGATAAGAACAATGATAAAAGCAATATTAATTAAATATAAAGCCAAAGTAATTCACTTAAAAAACTAACAAAGTTTATGTAACATGAGAAAGCCAAGCATAAAAATAGAATATGAAATAATACTTTTATTTCTTACACCTTCACAAATGCATATTTTCCTAAGAAGCAAGAGAAAATCGTCTTAATAAACTTGAAAGTAAAAACATAGTAAATATAAATTATTTTGAAAATTCAAATATCAACAAGTAGGAAAGTAGCAAGTGGGAAGAAACTAACAGAAATGAGAATGTAAACAAGATCACAGCGTACCTTTTTTTTCTAAAAATACCTACTGTAAATTGATTTTTGAAGAAGCTCTGAGAACTCATGTTTCCATTGAAACTATAAAAAGTCTAATAAAAATCAATCATTTCAAAATTCTGGAAATTAACAAAAGGAAAAGAGCAAAGTGAACATCATCTATCCAAAATAAGCTATAAACCACTCTATGGCAACATAGTCTTTGATTATTTTTGACTTGATCTTAAATAAATGACCCTTGTCTCCCAGATCAGCCATGTGGCAGCCAAGGGCACATTAAGAACCTAAATCTTCTCACCTTGTTTGGAGTGCCCTTACAGGCACAGTCCCCAGAGCAAGAAAGCAAAACTTTAAAAATATACTTGTATATATTTTTCTGAGTATCATTGAGTACCATGCTACACACTTCCAAGAGTACAAACTCAACAAAATTCATCCAGGAGCCCACTAAACAAATTAGCGGGAAGCAAGAAAAATGAAAATATAACCAACAATAATAAGTCAGGATTAGAGATGGGTTTGATACCAGAAAGATTACAATGTATCATATAAAGTGCCCAAATAGCAATGTAATTTATCTAAGAGCAAGTTATACCATAGGTGTAGAGTAAAAGGAACAAACAGAAAGTGCCCCTGAGAAGTACCAGTATTTAGACTTACTAAAGTTTTAAATAAGTTACTCTAAACATGTATATGTTTGAAGAACTAATAAAACTATGGCCAAAAAAACACAATAAATGTAAAGAAAAATTTGTCTTACAAATAGAAAATCTTAATAAGAATATAAATTATTTTAAAACAAAACTTTTAGAACTGAAAAGATCAGTATCTAAAGTGAGCTATAGACAAGTTTATCAAAAAAGGATCTCAGCTGATAGAAAAAGAACAAACAAATTTTAGTAGAGATGAATAGAAAGAATTCACTTTGAGAAGCAAAACAGAAAGAAATTAAATAAGTTGAACAGAATCCCAGAGAATTGTGGGATGCCATCAAGTTTACAAATAAAGTTGCAGAGAAGAGAAAAAAAAGAAATGTAGAGAACTTCTTGGGGGGCAAAAGTGACTGGGCATTTGATATTTTATGAAAAATATTAATCTATAGGTCGAAGAAGATCAATAAATTTCAGATAGAATAAATTCAGAGATATTAAGGTCAGACTGATAAAAACCCAGGACAAATTTCTTGAAAACAGCAAAAGAACAATTTTATCAATTAGAAGGGATGCTCAACAAGATTAGTGACTTTACATCAGAATCTGTGGAGCTCAGAAATCCAAGATGATATTTTCATTTCCATATCCAACTAAACTCTCTTTCAAAAATGTATGGGAAATTGAGACATTCCCTGATTTTTCTTTTTAAAGATGACATTGGTGAAAACTAATGAGAGTCATTTAGGTTGAAATAAAAGGACAAATAATTATTAAAAAGCACTGCAATAGATACAATGGCAAATATAAACAAAGTGTAAGCAAGCATAGTTATTCATAAATCTTCAGCCTTTGTTAAATTATAGCTGCATAAAGCAATAATTATAGAGTTCTGTGATACATCTAATGTGTCAATATAATTTGTATGACAATAACAGTACAAAACATAGGGAAGAAGCAAAAGTGCATTAGAGCACTGATTTGTATATATTTGAAAAAAAGTTAGTGTTAACCCAAACATGATTGCTTCAAATTAAGACGTTAATTATAATGCACTTAGAAAAATAACTAAGAAATAAGAAAAGTATTCAAAATATGTAAAGCAGCAATAAGGGAATAAAAATGGTATATTAGAAAATACCTGACTGAAGCAAAGACAACATGCAAGGAATGGAGGGACAAACATGACAGAAGATATAGATTACAAATAAAATGCCAGACTTAAATCCTACCTTATCAATAATTGCATTAAATATAGATTGGTTTAATACTTCACTGAAAGCTAGAGATTGTCAGGAGAGAATAACACATGATCCAACTAAAGCAATCTACAAGAGACATACCTTAGATTCAAAAATATAAATATATTAACACTGAAAGGATAAAAAGGATAAAAATACATAACCACACAGTAATGAAATCTGAACTACATAAGTATATTTTAAGATAAAAATCACCACCAAAGACAATGAATGGTATTTTATAATAAGATCAATTCATCAGGAAAATGTGACAGTCGTAAATATATATGCACCTAAAAACAGTTTAAAAATACATGAAGCAAACTGTCAGAATTGAAGAGGGAAATTGACAAAGAATAATTGTTGGAGACTTTAACTGTTCACTTTAAGTAAGGGCTAGTGAATTGAGTGAAAGATTTAGAAGACTTGAACAACACGATAAACAAATCAAATCTTAAAGAGCACTCAAACAATTGCAAAAAGCATATTCTTTACAAGAAAAGTGGAAACTCTGAGAATCTATATTAGCACATGAAGTTTTAACAAATTTTAAAATACTGAAGTCATACTAAGTGTGTTCTCCAAACAAAATAGAATAAAATTAGAAATAAAAAATAAAATAATTAGGGAAATTCACAACTATTTGAAAATTAAACAATGCACTTCTTAAAAAATTAAGTTAAAGGAAAACATCACAAGAAATTAAAAAATATTTTGAGGTGAGCAAATCAAACAAAAAACTAAAGTGACAAAATATATGCAGTGCAATGGAGGATGGTTTAAGCTATAAGAGACTATTATAAACAGAAAACCAGATCTCAAATAAATATTCTAAACTTCCAGTTCAAGAAGCCATAAAACAAAAGTAAACTAAGTCAAAGTTTCCACAAAGGAAATATTAAAAATTAAAGCAGAAATAAAGAAAATAAAATGATGAAAATCAAGAGAAAAGGCAATGAAACAAAGTTATTCTTTGAAAAGATCAATAAAATTGACAAAGCTTTAGTTAAAATTGAACCAGAAAAATGAGAGAAGACACAGGTGACCAAAATTCAGAAAGAAATGGAGACACTATTACCAGTCTTAAAAAAATAGGATGATAATAAAATGCTATGAATAATTATGTACCAAAAATTAGATAACAGATTAAATGGAAAAATTCTTATGAAAGCAAAAACTAATGAACTGATTCAAGAAGAAGTAAAAAAATCTATTGACTAGACAAATTACAAATAAAGATATTGTATTAGAATTTTTAAAAATTCATAAAATAATCTCTGACCTAGATTTTTCCCTTATCAAAAACATTTAAATATGTAATATAAAACCTTCACAACCTCTTCCAGAAAAAAATGAAACAGAAAAAACATCTCTCAATACTTTCTATGAGGTCATATTACCTTATTAGAAAAACCTGAAAAAGCCATCACAAGAAAACTAAAGACCAACGTCTCTTTCAAATAGATATTAAATTTTCTACTAAGCACTAGTGAACACAATCCAACCACATATAAAAAAAAATTATACATCATGCCCAAGTATGATTTATCCCAATTATACAATCCTAGATTATCTGAAAATCAGTTTATACACTATGCTATATAGAATAAAAGACCAAAAAAAAGTGTTTATATCAGTAGATTCAGTAAAAACACTTTATGATAAAAACATTCAACAAACTAGCAATGGAATAAAATTCTATGTGCGATATAATTCTTAGTGGAGAAAAAGCAAATACTCCACTAATTTCAGGAACAAGAAAATATTTTTACTCAACATTGTAGTGGAATGTATAATCATTACAATTAAGAATGAGTAAGAGACAAAAACCCTAAGACTGAAATAAAAAAGTAAAACTATCTCTATTTAGAAATGGCATGATATTATGTCAATAAAAATTTCTAAGTAAGCCATAAAAACTATAAAATTAATTAATTAGTTCAGCAATGTGTGATATGAGATTATATACAGAAGTCAACTGTATTTCTATATAGTAGTAATAAACTATAAAAAATTAAATTAGGAAAACAATTTCATTTATAAATTATCAAAGTAGAAAACTTAAAAAATTAGAATTTTAATAAAGCAAGTGCTGAACATGTATCCTAACTCAAAATATTACTTTGTAAAATGAACCATTAAATGGAAAGAAAGATTTATCATTGAATCAGAAGACAATATTGTTTATATGGCAATATTCCCCCAAACTGATTACAGATTTAATGCAAACTATATTAATTTCTCTGTTGCTGTTTTATTAAAAAAATGACAGACTGGTCCTAAAACGATTATGACAATGCTGTGATCCTAAAGCTAATCTTTCAAAAGAAAAGTTTAAGGGCTTATACCTGTTGAATTTCAGCAAAGCTATAGCAACCACAACCCACTAGTACTGGCATGAGGATAAGCAGATAGGTAAATGGAACCGAAGTGATAATCCAGAATTAAAACCTTACAATTAGCAATCAACTGATTTTTTATCAGGTTGCTGAGATAATTTAGTTAGAAAGAGATTTTATTTTACCAATTAAATTTAGAAAACTGGATATTTATATGACAATATAATGAATTTGACTACTACCACACACCATACATAAAATTTAAGTCGACCTAAATCGCAAGCTTAAACATAATAACAAAAACTAAAGAAATCTTAGGAAAAAATGTAAGAATTTAACCTATGTTTATGATCTTAGGTTTCAGTATATCTTACATATGAAATCAAAAGCATAAGTGAAAAATAAACATTGAACCTCATAAAAATTAAAAATATTGATTATTCAAAGGCAATCACTAAGAAAGTAAAGAAAAACAATTCACAGAGTGGAAGAAAATATTTTCAAATCACATATCTGACAAGGGACTTAAGTCAGAGTCATATAAAAGACTCATAAAGCAATAATAAAAGACAATGCAGTTGAAAATGAAAAAACACATTTGGATAAATATTTCTCCATTGAAATTTAAGGAATGACCAAAGAGCACATAAAAAGACCCCCAATATCAACTGCTTTCAGATTCAAATAAACCCGTGATAAGATGATATTTTATACCCACAAATATGACTATAATCAGAGGCAGCAAATAAACATTGGTGAATTTTCAGAGAAATGGAACACTCATGCATTACCGATGAAAAATTATCCAGTTGCTATGAAAAACAATCAAGCAATTTCTCTAAATGTTAACCAAACAGTTTCAATAGGAACTCAGAATTCCTTTTCTATGCATATATCAAGAGAAAGGAAAACATATTCACATAAATATAAAAGCATAAAGGTTTCTAGTAGCATTATTTATAATAGTCAAAGATGAAAGCAACCTAAATATTAATAAAAAATGTAGAAACAAATTGTGGAATATCTATAAATAGAATATTATTCAACAACAAAAAGGAATGCAATAACGATACATGCTACAAAATGGGTGAGCCTTGAAAATATTAAATTAGTTCAAAGAAATGTCACAAAGGACAAAAAATGATCCATTC
This sequence comes from Solenodon paradoxus, assembly GCA_004363575.1. Taxonomy (NCBI): domain Eukaryota; kingdom Metazoa; phylum Chordata; class Mammalia; order Eulipotyphla; family Solenodontidae; genus Solenodon; species Solenodon paradoxus. Next base: position 104,005 of record RJWH01000055.1, read on the forward strand.
TTGTGAAATGCCCAGAATATATAAATATATAGACTGAGAACAGTTTAGTTGCAGTAGAGTTGGGGATTGGATGGGATAACAGAATGAGTGTGGCCCTAATAAGTAAAGGATGTCTTTGTCAGGAAGAAAATACATTAAAGTTCAATTGCATTAACAGATTCACAACGCTGAATATATTAAAAGTCAGTGGACTATATACATTAAATGTATTATTTTGTGGTATATGAATTATGTATCAATAATGCCTCTTAAAGAAAAACCAATCACTACCCCCAAAATAAGAAGAAAAATGTTATGTAAAAATAAGAAATAATTTTAAAACAATGAATATTTTTGTGTGTTTGTTTTTCCTTCCTCCTGCCCAGGTCTCAAACCTCAGTATTTAGGTTTTCACATGGTCTGCTCCTTAGCTGCTGAGCCAAAAGGGTACACCAGAATGTTTTTTTAAATGGAGAAGATAGAATTGTGTCATAAACTCTTCTTGGGCGTGAGAACTTGCATGGTCATGCATTAGTCTATTTCATTATATTTAGTTACTTAAATTATTTATAAGGAGAACATGAAGAAATTAAGGAAGTATGCCACTAAGATAATTCCAGTAAAAAAAATGACAAGAAAAAGCCTATTTTAGCCTTTGTTATTTGGTATTGCAAGAAAATTCTGATTGTTTTTGTATATTAACATGTTGTTAAAATGCTGAGTGCTGAAGTGTTCATACCTATAGTTTGTTGTGTTTTTTTTTCAGAAATAAATAAATCAAAATTTCCTTTCCATCATGCTTGTGATGGGAGACAGCTCTCTGACAATTTGACTGAGTTCAAGATCGTAAAGGACAAAGGGAAGAAAAATCTGAACAATGAAGGCTTTTTTAGCTCTTCAGAATCATATTCTAACATCATTCAGTATTGGATCTCTAAGAAATTGTGACAAGCAACTAGTAATACATTCAGAATGGGCAAATATTGGCCTTAATATGCAAGGATTATTTTGATCTCAGTTATTTCCAGACTTTATTAGAATGCTGCATACTTAACTTTATGAGAAATTCCTTCTGATTTGTAGTGTTTCCAGAAGTTTTCAAAAACAAAGAGCAGCAAAGTCAAATTGAAAGAAGCCTCACAAATGAGAAATTTAAACAGAGTAAAAGGGAAGGAATGTGATTATAATCTGAATGTGAAATCAACTAATTTGTATCTCACTTGTGTCATTTACTTTCTCTTGAATCAACTTTTAAACTACGTTCTATAAATTCTTCCTCAAACAGAAGGTAAGTAATAAATTCATTCAATTTCCATTATACTAAATGTCCCCAAATCATTTCTCCAACCGCTTCTGTCAATATGCACCTGGAATTCATTCATCATGTTATTTAATACATTATGAAAATAAGCATGTTACAGAGTATTTCCAAAATCAATTCCACGTACAGATCATTTCTGTGGTAGTAAGAGCAAGATAAGAGATGCTTCTAACCTACCATGCAACCTTACAAAATGAGAAAACAATAATTGTCACCAAAAGTTCCCCCACCTCTAAATGCTGATGAAAATGATAGCAATATTTACTGGGCATGTACTTCACGTCACGCCTTATCATATCTCTTTATAAGTATGAGTTAATCCTCATCCAGACCTTAATAACAAGGATAATACATACATAAAGACTGAAGTATGTAAGTTTTCAACAAATTGTTCAGGTTACTCAGTATGATAAAAAGTCCATATTCCAAGTGGAGCAGTTGGATTGAAGAACCTGAGTTCTCAAGCATTATGTCAAGTCCAGTATATGAAGAGCAGCTGGTGGTGTTTTCAAGAGAATAATGTCATTCTGTTTCCAAAAATGTATCAATTACAAATAGCTAAAGGTCATACAATGCCATTTGCATTTTCATGGAGTAGTTACAGATTGATATAGCTCTATATATGTTATAAATTTATATACAATTGAAAACAAGTCGGATTTGGGTAACTGAACAGAAACAAATGGATAAGTAACCTACAGTTATTAAGAAAAAAATTGTTGCAACACTTAATAAAGAGTAAAGAAATTTAACTTTCATATATGCCTCTTTAGACTTTAGTTTGCTTATCTTTAAAAGAGAAAGCTGGAAGACTAAAGCACTTCTTAGGATTGATGATACTGCGATAAAATTGTTGCTATCACATACTTCAAGATCTAGTATTTATATCCTCTGCCTATTTTTCTGAGGTTATTTCTTTTTCTTATTTATTTGTAATAGCACTTGATATATTAAAAAGTAGAATTATTTATTTGTGGGTTATGTTAGGTATTTTTCCCATTTTATTATTTTGAGATTTATTTCTGCTTTCTTGCCTTAGAAAGTTTAAATAATTTTATGTAGCTATTTGATTATTTTCTTTAACTTCTTGTTTTCTTGTATTATATTTCATGGATACTTCAAACAAAACATGAAAAGCAATCTATCATTTCTACTTTATGAATAGAATTTTGAAACAATTTTAATTATATATCCAATCAGTAATTTTTATAGAGGATATAAATTAATTACAGATAAACCATCCCCTAAAATAACTAATCAGTTGCCAGTTATCCCAATATCATTTGCTCAAATTTTTATGTCATTCCCAACTAATTATCCATTAAGGAAATCCATACTTGATTATAAATGACATTCCTTAGTTAATTAGGTTATTCTATAAACTCTTTATTCTGTCCCATGGTGCTGCACAGCAATCCCTGCACCAGCACCATATTGATCAATAAACATAGGAAAAGAACTTGACCTGAACTTATAGTCAAAATAAAAATGAATTAAAAATGAGCTCCTTCTTACCTATTAGACAAAGATTTATTCTTTTAATAGGGTGGCACTAGTCAGATTATCAAGACCTGTCATAGCAAAAAAATTTGTGGAAATAAGAATTGTACAACCAGGAAGAATCTCTATTTTTAATGTGCACACTCTAATCTTGCAGTGTGACTATCACTGTGTGGTTTGATGTCTCTTGGGAATTCCCAAGAGCCTTTCAGGAGATTTTTAAGTCAAACTTTATGATTTCATCATATCTGTAAGACATCATTTCATTTTCACTGTGTAAACATTTTTATTAACTACTAATAGGCAATGACGAATAAAACTCCTGTCACTTTAGTTAGAATAAACGTACTGGCAACAAATTATACTAATTGACATTTTATTTTTCTATATCATGTACTTAGATATAGACACATAAAACTTACTTAAAATATCCTGATGAAGCACTGAAATTACTAATTGTATTAAAACTTTAACCAAGAATATATCCATTCTATTGTTTGGGTATGATGAAATGAGGTGTGCACATTAAGTACAGTTGCCTACAGAAGTATGAGTGTTATCTTGTAGAAAAGGCTCTTATGAAAGTTGAACTAGCCCCTTATTTTATGAAATATCATATTTATTAGAAACAACTGACAAAAAAAACATGGTTTCTCAGATGCGAATAGCAGGAGATACTTTCTCTAAAATGAACAAAGTGAGTCTGTCACTTCAAGAAAAACATCCAACACCATCTGATGCCAAAAATAACATTTAAGCTTCCAAGCAAAAATTAGAGTTTTAGAAAATTACATCTATAACCAAGTATTTGACAGCTTTCAAATACTCAAAAGATTTTTCTATGGTTATATTAACAAATGTTATTTTTTTAATATTATATAGCAAAGTGTGTCAACATTTGGAAAACCTTAAAAAATTCAGTAACCAATATTTTCAAGATGATCCATGCATGGGTAAAAGGACCATTCAAAATATAAAACAAAATAGATTTTAATATAACAGAATTAAAAATAATTTGGTTTCAAATCCCACATTTCAACTAATTTTTAAGAACTTCCGCTTATCAAAGAATAATAGGCCCAAGCTTCTATAAAAGCTATTCTACTTATATCCTATAAAAGGTATTCCTCTGTTTCCCGATTTCCTATCTTTATGAAGCCAACTTTTCTTTATCCACTTACTAAAATCTAACACGTTGGATGCTGATGCAGATGTCAGAATTCAGCTGTCTTCTGTTGTCATATATTTTAAATATTTGAAAATAATTGATAGTATTTTTTCACTTTTTTGTTTTGGAAAATATACTTATTTTTCATGAAAATATGTTTTGTTAACATATATCAAGTTTGTCATTTTTTGAATAAGTATCAATACATATTTTCAATATTCTCAATATTAATTTCTAAAACAGCAGATATAGATATACCAAACATTCTAAAGTGCTCTTTACTCTCCTCAATAATTTATAAAACTATAAAGGAGTTCTGAGACTAAAAAGTTTAAGAACCAATGACTTACTGACTTGGAAAATTAACTAAAAAATTCACATTAGATAAGTACTCAAAATGTCTAATAACTACTAGACATTTCAGTTTCTTTGTTTTATTTTGTTTTTAATTGAATTTTTTATTGAAGTTATTCTCATTCTACTCCATAGGTTAATATTTGTGCTACAAAAGTTATTTTGTCTTTTGGTTTATACTTAACAGCAACCAGAGGAGGGGAAGTGAGCATATTACACATAGAGGCAATTTTTGTCAAAAGGATAGAATTATAACAAAATCTACCAGTTGTCTCCCAATAAATGTTCTCACTTCAGTAATAGAAATCATGCATTTAAATTGCAAACAGACTGTCAAAATATTTGCTGAGTTTTTTGTTTGTTCATTTATTTGTTTTTTACAGCTAGTTGTGACCTATGAAATGCGAGTAATATGGTAACATGGTCTCTGTGGAGATTATAATGTGGATATGATACCTAGAACTGGAAAAGATATTTTGTACAACAAGGTGGAAGCCACACATTAAAGATGGCAGAGCAAAGAAGGAAATTGAGTCCCTAAGGATAACTGCACTTCCATTTCAGTAATGTCTGTCAATACTTTCATGAATGAGACAGCTTTCTATCTTGAGTAAGATTCCATAAATTGAAAATTTCTGTTACCACTGAACCAAAAGTTTACTGAGAAGTAACTCATCAATACTGTCAGAGAAATAAGATTCTATTTTATCTTCTTATTTTTTCTCTTAGTGTCAATGATTTTCTAATTATCAATGAGGTTTTTCAAGGTAGTCTGTTAATGTTGAAGTTGAGGGAGCTATTCAAATTTTCTTGGCATATTTGGCAATCTTGTTTCTAAAGCACATGTTCATACAAGATTACTTTAAAAAAAAAACTGTCTAGAATATTTCAGACCTAATTCACACACACACACAAATTTATTTTGCTTGATTCAAAATGAAGCAAAATATAAATAAACAATATAAATTAGTAATGATTCCAGCACAACTAAACTAAGATTACTAGCACAAGGAATGATCTAAGAATCATCTCCACCACAGAATTATAAAGTGTCTTAATTGGAAGATATTTTAGTAAATATCTAATTATAATTGCAATTCTAAGTATTATTCTTTACAGATAAAAATGCTTAAGAGTTATAAAGAAAAAAGTAATACTATCACAAGATTTTTTTAAAATTAAGTAGTGATACATTAAAATAAAAAACAGTTATTCTCTAACACATTCAATGTAATTTTTAGGACTCACTTCATAAGCTTGGGATATCAAATGAAACTCGTTTTCCCTTTAGTTCACTTAATGACTCAGGCAAGACCCTGCTGCTGTTATTAGCATGAAAACCAGCCCTTTTCCTTTCAAATTGTTGTAATATGTCCGGCTCATATGCAGCTTAGAGTGGTAGTGAGACGAGAGAACTTGAACAATTCACACCCTGGTTCCATTTAGTCTCTTTAACACAGATCTTTTTGACTTACAGGTGTCCCCTGCTATCTGAAAGTTCATTATCATATTTTGCTTTTACAAAAAGCTACCTCGATCCCCGTTTTTGCTAAATGAAGGAAATCTGAAAAGGATATTCAAAGGTAATACACAAAATGTAAAGTGAAGATAAGGTTCAGCATTGGTTTTCCAGAAGCCGTTTTAGCAACAGTTCAGCAACTCTTGTACAGCAAGAGTGACCTTGACATACTCCTTCCGCTGGAACTACTTTATACAGACTGTGAATTTATCTTATCATTCCTGTTTTTTTACTATATGTTAGTGCTATTTTAAGTTTTATGTGTTACGATTTTATGTGTCAGGTGTTAGTATAATTTGGAAACTTATTGTCTGGGGCCTGGGAAAGCTCAAAATTTCCATATAAATTAATAGTAATTTAATCTGTTTTATTCAATTACAGTTCGCAAAAGATTTCATAGGAATGCTCTGCTTTTATAGAAAGAGAAACCTGGATAGAGTTTCTGTCATAAAGATTTCAGTGATGTTGTTCATCTAAAAACACTCTAAAATAAGTGGTAAATCATATTTGAAAATTCATATTATACCTAATAAAATATAAATAGCTCTATTTTCATTTAATATAAACATAATTCTTTGAATCCTCTTTAGCAAAAGATAAAAAATAGATCATGCTTTAAGGAGGACTTTAGAACCATCTGAGATCTACATTTTCTAACTTCCCTAAATGATGTCTTTCTAAGGATTGCTTTGTAAAAAAAAAAAAACTACTTAGGTACACAATCCTTTCTGTTGATGGCAGTTATACTTTAATTTGTTGTGTCTCTGTCCACTGCATTGATCTTTTTGTGAAAATTAACTTATTTTGATATTTTATGTCATGAATCACTATAGGAATTTAATTAAATTGATATATTAACTGTGCTGCAATTGTTACTGAAGTATGGTACATGCCAGGCCACTCACGTGTGCTTCTGAGATCATGACTGGATAAAATACAGAAATTCAGAATCTTTTGCTTCCCAAGAGATGTATAAAAATAAGTTAACCAAGGAATTTCATTTTGGCATAGAAACGAGTTCAAATTTTACCTTTTAAATAGGTATGACATACTTTTTTAGAATATTTGATTAACAATAAGTTGCAGTTGTTTTATATTTTGTAATGCTCCTATTTAATGTTCTTCTCTGTTTATGACATGATCATTGATGAATTGTCTGTCAATGTTAATGTTACTCTCCTTTTAGATCCTAGATTATTCAGTTTTTTAAAATAAATTATTTCCGTCTTCAGTTTTCACTGTGATAATTTCCAAATTTTTTCCTGATAATTTACTTTTGAAATTTCCACACTACATGTAATCAATTAAATGTTTTATAAAATTAAATGCCCAATTGAGCAGTCCTATCTGAACTCACAGGAGCTATCACTGTGCACCTGGAGACACTTATCAATGTGACAGTGAAGACATTCTAATGGATCAGAGTATTTCAGATAATTAAACTTGCACTAAAAGAGAATATTTCCCATGTTATTGATACTTCAACTGAAATAGTAATATATTATTTTCATGATAATTATAAGTTTAAATATTTCTAATATTTAACTTTGTTTATTCTAAATTCATAATATTGCATGCAATCAGATATAAAAGTAAATCAAATTAGCTGGTCTCTTATTAGTTTGAAGTAATTACCTAGACCAAAGGTCATATTTATTTTTGATTATACCCAAAATTAACTTAATTACATCCAAAAATAGATGAGACATAGTAACATAGGCATTAACAAGCATAAATTTATATAATGCTTTAATTATTTTTTTAGTATCTTAGAACAACTTAAAACTAAAATTCTACCTAACTGGCCTCTTCTTATCACTTTTACAAAAGCTCATATGAGTACTATGATGTTTCCTCTATTTTAATACCAAAAATGGTGTCCTAAAAATATTTAGGGAAAATTAATTAAAAATTGAGTTTATAAATTTATTTTTGGATTTGAAGTTTTATAAGAAAGTATTTTATAGCATGTAGATTCAACTTATTTTGAAATTGCTTTGAAATTGTTTTTGTAATTTTAATAAGCTTTATAATTCAGAGTAGTCTCAGAGTCAAAGAAAAATTGAGTAGTTTAGAGTGTTCTTATATACCTCACACTCAATTTCCCATATTTTCAGTATTTATCATTAATATGACTCACAATTATTGAATTGATATTAATCAATTGTATTATCTAATTTCTTAGAATTTCACAATCAATTAAAATTATTAACTCATAATCATACTTTCTTCAGATTTCCTTGGTTATTACCTAATGTTATCTTTCTGTTTCTAGATATTCTATTACTATTACCTTGTCTCCTTGGTCTCCTTTTAGCAGGTTCTCAGACATTCCTTGTTTCAGATGATCTTAAAAGATTTATAGAATACTAATAAGATATTTTGTATAATGCCCCATAAAAGTTTTGCTCATGATTAGACTGTTTACATGTTTTGGGGAAGAGCACAGAGATAAATCACCATTTCTATAATATGATATCAAGAGTCCATTTTATCAATGATTTATTATAATTGATGTTGACATTAAGTAATATTTGTTAGATATCACCACTGTAAAGTTACTATTCTTCCCTATTTTTATGCTATAATCTTTGAAAAGTAGTAACAACACAGCCTACATTTAAGGTGTTGGGAATTAAGTTCTACCAATGTGAGTACAGAGTATCCACATAAATTTTTTTTGACATTTTCTGCATAGGAAACTAATCTATTTTTCATTTTCCTGCTTATTCATTCAATTACACCTATAAGAGAGGAAAATCGAATTTAAATAAATGACATCTAGTACCAATGATAAGTACTTAAATGGAAAGCTATTTCAGAAAGTATTGTGTCTAATCAGACAATATAACTTTTCATAATAATTTTCTAGCACATTGCTGACCAGCTTGCCTCTGGTACATACTAACAATGATTAAAATTAAAAATTCTTAGGCCTCTTTTCTCTCCTTCATCTTTGAACAATATGTATCTTTACCAGTAAGGGAATCAAAATATATCTATTCCCAGTTCTTCTTTAGAATCCTTTATGAAAAGACAGATGGAAAAAGCCAGTTTTACCTACAAGTAACTTTTCACTTACTCTTTTTCTAACCCACATATTTCATTTCCCTCCCTCATTTAGCAAAACTATATATTTTCTTTCTTTACTCTTTCTTTATGGAACATATTCCATGTGTTCTATGTAGAAGATAATGAGCAAGTTTGCTAAGTTTGGTTCTCACATAACATTTATTATAATTAACTTTGAGTCATTAGCAGTTAAATTAAGACAAGCAGAGATTATGTATAATCAAACCACTGCATTTTTTAGCCATGTACTTTTTTTAGACAAAAAAGTATTTCACTCTCCTCATTTTTTTAATATTACCATAGTTACCCTAGTTCAGGAGACCTCATAAATTTCAGTCAAGTCTCTAAAAGGTCATAAAAGCCATAATTGTCCAAAGGACAGAAATGAAAGATACTCTAATATTCCTCAATCATAATAGATTAGTATTGAATCAATAAAATGTAATATAGGTATAAAATGAAAAAATAAATTAATATTGTCTTTCTTACATCTTGCATATATTGTCACCTTCAAGAATAATGGTAACCATATAGTGATTCACCTGTTTACCATCAGAGAACTCATTTTTTCAGATAGCAATTGAATTCAAATTTTCTACACATTAAAAACTAATATTTAAGAAAAATAAATTAAAGAATTTAGCTGGATAAACTGGTTTGAAATTATGAATTCATATTTATTATTTCTTAATTATATTTACAAAATCATATTGTGAAAATGATGTTAATATAGACTTAATACTTCTAAGAATTGTCATCCAAAATTGTCATAAAGATAAATAAATACGGTAAATTTTACCTGCACCTTAATGTTTAAAAACTAGTCATCAATATTTGTGTGTAGAAGCCTACAATGAACGCAGATAAAATTTCTGAAAAATAAGAGAAAATTCACATGTAATAAAATTCCAGAAAGATCTCACTTGAGTGAAATATGAGTATTGTTGAAGCCCAGATACTTTGGTCCTAAAAAATACTGTGGTAGATGATTATCCTGATCAGAAGCATTTTCTCTCAGTCTACATAAACACAATTATGTTTCTTTTTAAAACTAGTGCAAACAAGTGTTCATTTTATTTGTAGTAATATGAGTTTGTATCACTTTGTCTTCCTGAAAAATGACTTCTTAGGAAAGCAAGAAAATAATTAATGATACTAAAATTAACATTTGAAAAATTAGCCTGAATTGGATAGAATGTAAAATTAAGAAGAAAAAATATTTTAATATCCATGTAATTATTGAGAAGCTACTGTGGTAAATACAAAGCTAAAGCTTCTAATTTTTATTACCAAGGTCTGGTTACTAAATAATCATACGCTTCCATTTATACAGTAGTGCATTTTAGAAGATGGTATGGAGTGAATCAAGTGACAATAGCAGTTGCTTACATACCCTCAAGCTACCCTATGTTTAAATAAAGATTTCCTAAATATACATACTGTTTTACAGGCACACACACAGATTAATTTATAAAAGAACAGGCAGTCTTGAATGAGGGAAGGAGTAACTAAGAAATATAATTTATATCTGTCTATATAAATACTGATAGTTGATTTATCCTACAACTTTATTTAGTGTTTCCTTAATTATAGCTGCAAAAGGAGAACAATTTACTCAGCAAAGATTATAATTTGATGGGACAGAATAGAACCAGCAGGTTGACATCTGTGAATTATGCAAATAGAGGAGTAGAAAACAACTAGGTCATAACAAGTAACTTCCATTCAGATGGAAAAGGAGAGTGGGGGAGAGACTCTTCTCAGATAATTATTAAAGTTGGGAAGGCACTTATTCCCAGGGTGCATCTCAGGGAGATCTAGTTTGTTTTGGCCTGCCTCCTCAAGTGGAAATTTAAGTGTGAATTAAAAAATGGCATGCTGAGTTTGAGGAGCAGCTTCTCTCCTTGCCAAAGAGAAACATTGAGTCGAGGGCAATGTGTCATTGATTTTGAAGCTCCAATGAGCTTTTTATACCCTTATGGTGAATAGTAAGTAGTTGAATGCTGTTTACAATGGAAACTTTATGAATAATGTTAATAAATAGAGTGTTTGCACTGCCACCCTGGCTCTTAACTTGACAGAATTCTGCCACCTGCTCCTTAATAGTTTTTAGTAACAGTAAACTACAGTCCTTATTAAGGAATGAAAAGAGGACATTTATTCTCATCAGAGACATTAACACATATATAAAGTTTATTGTACATTTGACAAATTTTTTTCTAAGTTAGTTAAATATGTAAGACTCATTTCATTTTTAGAAATTGGAAAGGTTTCGTACTGATAAAATCTGCATAACAGGTGTTATGTTTCATACTAAAGTTTGACAAAATAGAATTGCAATATGGTTATTAGAAAATGGGGTAGATCAAAATGGTTAAGCAGTTTGGATACTAAGGATAGGCAAGTCACACTTCTATCAACTCAGACCTATACTGCATATTCAAGTAAGCTCAATTTATAGATCAGGTGACATTTACATTTTCCACTGTAACCTGCACGGTGTAATAAAAGCAATGCTTAGTGAGATTTTGGAATCACTGAATAAAAAACCACCACTGAGCTTTTAGAGTGACAGATTCAAAATCAAAATGACACTTGTGAAAGATAAGAGACAAATGGAATGCTCTGGTTTTTTTTTTTTTCCTGTAGATAGCAGGTATATGAAAAAGGAAATATAGAAAAATAGAACTTTTAACATAAGTGAGGAAATAAAGGACAACAAGAGAAGAATATAGCTACTGTTAGTAGCACCTAATATACACCAATTACTACGAATTTTATGCATTCTATTTCAAATCCTCAATGACAGCATTTCAAGATTTGATAGTCCTTTTGTTTATAGACTAGAAAAGAGTGACTCGGAAAAGAAGTTAACTCATCCAAGATCACACAGCCAAAAAAAGGACAAATGTCAACCTCAGTTGGGCCTAAACATAGGTATGTTTGAGAGCTAGTTGATTATACTTTATATGAATTCAGCTCTCTTCTTCAACACATTTCAGTGACTATATAAGAAATCATTCAATATAAACATGTTTCTACTACCTTAAGTCCTGTCAGAGTTTTATTTATGTAGAGCTTTTGTTTCTAATATCAACAACTCAGAAAGATAGAGGAAAACACTAAGTTAAGGAGAATAAAGATGAGAGAACTGATGAAGGATTTTTGAAGTTTAAATCATAGAAAAATGTCACTCCAGAAATGAGTTGATAATGTGCTTTCATAATCGTAGTGATTACTAGTGCTTTGGTTCCAAAATATGAGATACTCGAAATGACTTTTGTCTAAGAGAAACTTCAGGATTTTACAAGATAACGGAAGAAAAACATCTCCAATTCTTGGAGTCTAGCTATACCCAGGAAGTGATGAGCTTCTCACTGGGTAGCCTAAAATCCAGATGAATATCAATGGAGAAATTCTCTAGGCACCACAGGCAAGCTACTCTGAGTCTGTAATGGAAGTGTAGAAGACAGGAAGTCGCACCCCAGTTTCTAGCCACTGAGGACCAACAGTGGCCACTCAGCCACCAGGCACCTGAAAGTCTAGACTGACTGAAAGCTACTGATTAGATAAAAGGACCCCTTTCTGAGAATGGAACCCTATGTGCATTTTACAATTATGTGTGTTATCCATGTCAGTAATTCACAAATGAATAACTGAATTCCATTTGTAATTCCTGTTCTAATTCACACCTTCCCCTCTCCCTCACCAATAAAAGTATATCCCAAAAATATTTCAGAGCTCTGATTCTATATCTGGCCAGCACGTAATAAAGCTGTCTTGACTACTTCTAAAAGAGCACCGATTGGATTTTGTCGGTTGAGAGAGAGCTGTAATAGAAGCAAATTATATACTTCCTGAAGTGACAGTGTACTCTAGTAATGTGTAGATAAAGTGTACTAGTGAAACGGAATAACTCATACTCACCAGCAACATTATTAAAATAATTGCTTCCTACTTTATTTTTTTCTTTTTTTTGTCACAAAGCTACTTCATGTGGCAGTAGGTTTTGAAAAAAACAGGTAATATATACTGTAGCAGCACACGGAAACTACAAAAGCAGTGTTCTCCCTCTTTAATAATTCTAATTCATGACTGTGAAAATAGTACTGCAGCCCGGAAAGCCACTTTCTAATAGAACATTTGTAGATAATTGAACTTCTGCTCATTGTTCAAAAGGTCATAAAGTTCAAGTGAACTCTTTTTTTTTGGTAAATTATTCAGCTTGAGTATTTATTGGCTTGTCAGAAAGAAAGTATTATATGAACTGTCTTTGTTGCTCTTCAGCATTTCCTAATTTGATTGTGCTTCCTGTGCGTAACCTCAGCAGAAAATTTCCATCTCTCTCAAATTCCAACAAGGTCTCTCAACTTTGCTCATTGCTATATAGATCAACCTCATGGATCAAGTAAACATGAATTAGGTTGACAGGAAAAAATTAGAATACTGGTTGAATGACAGTTGACTTTTTTTCAATCCTCATCAGAGTATTATTTTTATTAATATTAGGGAGCACTTGTTAAAAGCAATTGCAATTGGAGGAGGGGCTGGTTCTGAAGAAATTTCTAGTATATTATCTATTGTCATCTATATTATAATAGATTGAATCTGTATTCCCCAGTCCTGGTTCTACCAAAGTAGTATCTGTACACTATCAAAATGCTTTTCGTAGTTACCTGATCAATAGATCTCAATTCAGAACAAAATTTGCAAGCAAATTAGAAATGTCATTATTTCTACATTGTCTTACTCTCTAACTTTGCTGGTCCTTCAGCACTATTTTCTGTTTCTAATGTTTAACTTGAATCTAATTCTTTTTCTTTTATAAAACAAAGATTGAAACACCTCTATTATTTGAATATTACAAACATTAAGTGAAATAATGTATTTAAAATACTAAGAATATTGGTCTGCATTCTAAAGAGATATATCAAGAAAGAACAGTAGCTGTTAATAATCATCTCTGTCAATTGCTGTTTCAGTTTGAATTAGCCATTTAAATATTTCTGGGACTTCTATGTATATGTTTTTATTCCAAATAAGAAAGAAATGGTTTTTTTGGTTATACTTATGGCTATGTTTTAGTACAGCAAAAAAAATACAGATTGAAATCAGCAAAGGTGAAAGACACATGGAGAAAAGACCACGAAAATCAGGCACATACTTCCAGTGTCTCCTCTTAGAGGAGTGACATAGGGACACATTATTAAGATAAATTTATCTGGACAAGCTAATACAGCATGGTCCTGACCTCAAACTAATAGGAATATTTATATCAGGCAAAATATCCCTATGGTTCAGAGGCTGTTTTTAACCACAGTGTGAAGGTAAGTTTTTTGGGGGGACGTGCAAGTTTTGGGCAATGTAGGCCTGCTGAGATTCTCCTTTTCTTATATACAATCCAAGATATTTAGAACAGGATGCTGGTGCAAGGTACCTAGGGACAGTGCACATTGTTCTCAATTTACTCTGGATGAAAATATTCTAACATTTGCCTTTAAGTTATTTTATCTAAAAGAGAATATATCATGACATTTTGTTGCATTTTCTGTTATAGTACCTTTAAAACTTTTACATTGTATTTTTAAGGAAATAACTTAACTATTTCTCATCAACACTAGCTTTTATTATTCAAAATAGCCAAAAATTTAAATGTTCATCAACTGATGAGGGGATAAATACAATGAATCGTTATTCGGTCATTACAAAGAATATAGTGCTTATTCATATTGCAACAAAACTTGAAAATACTATGCCAAGTGAAAAGACAGACACAAAGAAAAGCACATAATGTTTTATATGACATGTTCAGAATAGGCATATTCAGGACAGAAAGCATATTTTTAGTTTTCAGAGGATGAAAAGAAGCGGAAATGGAAGTAATTGATAATGTATGGGGATTTTCTCTATGAGGTTTGGAAAATATTATGGAGGTAGATAGTGGCAATGGTTGCATAACTTTGTGAACATAGTAAAAAACACTGAAATGTATATTTTGAAATGACAGATTTGATGGGAGGTGACGTATTTATAAATACCAATTATTTAAAATTAGCTCTTTCTCACAGATGACTGATCAGTTAAAATTCACTAAAATCTGTTACGTATAAAAATAAAATCTGTATGTTAGATTGGCAAGCATCAACTTTTAAATGTAATTCTAAGGTATCTTAAATATTCCCTTTGTAGACCTTTCTTAACTTCCTTCCTGCATCAATTTCATCCTATGTTACCTTTTACTTTTATAGAATATCATAAAGATTAAAGTATTCTTTCTTTCAGATATTCTAGGATTGTTGCAAGAGTGAAATTCTCTTTTTGATCACCATGGTCTACTAAGTCTTATAATATGTGAATAAAATAGCCTGAATAGCGTAGCAATATAGAGAGGTAATACAATCCAAATACTGAATTTCTAGACTTACTTGATTTACAACTTGATAAATTATGATCAATTTATAGCTTGACTTAATTGAAAGCAACAGGGGTTTCTGGGTTTTTTTTCTTCTTCTATGCTTTATTACAGAATTGTGTGCAACCAGTGATATGATTATGGTTCCTGAATATATACAAAGATGACTGAACATATTGCTAACATAGAAAACATTGAAAATTCCCTACTTTAATGGAATTTCATGATGTATTTTGTGATAGATGTGCTTTATTCCTCTAATATAGTAGACTGATTTTTATCCTGAAATGAGGTAATTATATCTTGGTTTAATAGTGGATCAATATCTAATCAAATCTGTATATTAATCTGTATGTTAATTTTCATTGATTTTAAAAGAATGATTTATGTATATTATATATGTAAAGTAGTTTTAATTAAACAGTATGTAAGTTGTAAGGTTATATAAATATGAACAGATCAAAATAAATGAAAAAAATTGTCATTCAAAGATTGAATCTTTTAATATATTATTAAATACCTTTTTGCTTTTTAATGAAATATTCACTTTATTTCTGAACTGAAGCCATATAACCAAAACATGTTAACTGGTAATGTCATTGATTTATAAACAAATTAATGCTTATCTCTACTTTCTGAGTTTATAATATTCAGCTTATCTTACTTGTTTAAGCTTGTTTTGTGAAGGTATGGAGATTAAGACTACACATATGAATATGTATGGTTCATGTACTCACAGAACTCTAAGCTTTTGGTTTTGTTAGAGTTCTTAGTATCTGGATTCTTAGATGCTATAAAGTAAAAATTTCAACTTTTATCAGTTGAGATATAATTGACCTATAAATATTAATTTCAGATATACAATATAATTCAACATATGTATATATTAGGAAATTATCACTACAAGTACAATTATCATTATCACACATTTACACATTTTTTTTGAGATGGACTGTAACTTTTAACAGATTGTTTTCGTGCTTTTAATAAGTTATTATTTAAATGACAGACAAATTCTGATTTGTTTCATTAAGTCTATCTCAGAGGAGTAAGATATACCAAGTACCATACATAATAGTATTTTAGGTCATTATTAAATATAAATAAGTCAAAAAAAAAACAGTTGTAAAATATCTGAAGCTTTAATTTGAAAATTAAAACAAAATGAAGTGTTACTCTAGATCATGAATTTACTTGTTTCTTTTAAATTGGTTATTAATTGCATTGTGATGAAGTAGGTGGGAAAATCTTTTAGTTCTCAATCCTCTTCTCTGTTAAATTGGAAACATAAGACCATGTTAACTGCCTTTGGCATCAGTATTGAAAGTGTATGCACACCTGTATGTGCTGTTATAGTAGGTCATGCTATTGGTTAATTCAAGTATAAGTGGGATCATAACAGGGATCCTGATAACTTGCCATCATCTAAAATCACCTCTATACCTCAGCGTAGTGATTTTATGCACAACGAACTCCTAGTGGGGTGAAATAAGAATTAAAAGACTGTTTTTCCTTTAAATGGATGTATTTACTAAAATAATATAAAACAAAATCAAATAGATTTTATAACAAATAACTTGCGAAGCTAAATATTCCTTTCTGTTTTACCTATTTTAGAATTGTATAAATGCAATAAAATCTTTAAGAGACTCACACTATTTAAATAATTAAGCAAAGAGGTCAAGAAACTAATGTGTCTCTAATGCCTTGGTAGCCTATAAGCAAACCAAAACCTAAGTCAGTCAATACACTCATATCAGAGAAAACAAAATTTAAGAATGACAAACCACAAACCAACTATACTTTTCCAAATAAGCAACCACTTACGCTATAGCTAATCAAATAATGTCCTTACTTTTCTATAAAACCACTCCCCTAGTCTAGTTGGTGGAATGTTCCTAATCACCTTTGATTTGGCGCTGCCTGATGTGGAATAGATGTAAACTAGGAAAATTTTATTGCACCTAAGTTAATCTTTTAGCTCTAAATAATTAACTGTATAGTGTATATTATTCCAATGTACAATTGCATGAAATATACTTTTTAATTAAGAAAAATTTAATTATCTTTTTAATTTCAATAATATCCTAGCAATGTCTTAACATTTTTAAGTAAAAATTCACAAGATTTCGTTTTATGTATTTTATTCCTACTTAATATCAGGGACAGAATTTCTCAAAGTTGACCACGAATTTTCCTCTAGAAGACTAAAAATAAATTTACATATAGTCTCCCTTTAACTGATGGACTTAAACTTAATCCACTGATTTGCACCACGAACTTCAAAAGGTGGATTATTGCTATAGATGTGATGACCTAATTCTTCCAAATGTTGTTCCTGATCAGTTATAGCAAACTGGGCAGCATCATTAACTTCTTTCTTCACTGCATCATCAATTTCCTTCAGTTCTTCCATACTGGCAAGATTTTTGTTTATCATTTTGTCTTTGAGAAGCATAATAGGATCACTCTTACTTCTTACTTTCTGAACTTCCTCTCGTTTGCGGTAGCTGATTCCAGGATCACTCATACTGTGCCCATGGTAGCGGTAGGTTTGCAACTCCATCACTATGGGCCCCTTCCCAGATCGACAATAATCAGCCGCAAATTTAGTTGCCTCCCGAACACATAGAATATCCATTCCATCTACCCTTAGTCCAGGGATAAAATTTCCTCTCTTATAGTAATCAGTGCTGGCTGCTGCTCTCTCAACAGATGTTCCCATTCCATAGAGGTTATTCTCACAGATGAAAATACAAGGCAATTTCCAGAGAGCTGCCATATTGTAAGCTTCAGATATCTGCCCCTGATTAGCAGCACCATCACCATAGAGAGTTAAACAGATCTCACTGTTCTCCTTATATTTACAGGCCAGAGCAATACCAGCTCCCAGGGGTCCCTGTGCACCAACAATGCCATTGCCACCATAGAAGTGCTTGGCATACATATGCATGGATCCTCCTTTTCCTTTAGCGCAACCTCCTTTTCGTCCTGTCAGTTCTGCAAGAATCGATCGTACAGAAAGTCCACGAGTATAGCTTAAGCCATGAGCCCTATAGGATGTGATGACGTGATCAGTGGGCTCTATCCCAGCCTCAAGACCAACACAACAAGCTTCCTGACCATCACACAAGTGACAGAAACCACGAATAAATTTTTGTTTATACAGCTGATCGGCCTTCAATTCCATTCGACGAATGGTCTGCATCACCCTGTAGTATTTAAGGCCATCCTCCCTGGTGAGCACTGTTGTGACAGGGGGACCCTTTTTCAACAGATGAAGATCACAGGTTTTAATCTCAAATGCCGCATCGTTGGAGAAGTTACAGGATGCCACCAGCACTCTGCTAGTGGATTTCTGAGTGACTCCTGACAATACGCGGGAGATGGCAGCCACAAACATCTCTATCATGGATTTCTTGACTGCCAAGAGCCCCAAAGCCAAGTCCGTGATCGTCCTCACAACCCTTACACAGCTCCCTTGGCGTCTCTGATGGCGCCAGAGTTGCTTTGTGCTAGAACACAGGCTACGCAATAATGCTGTGCTGTAGACAGAGCACGTCATCCACGCTGAATGGGCCGACAGTCTGGTAAGCGACTACTGCAAAAGCTTACACCTGTTAAATACAGGTAGTTACTTTTGCTGGAGAACTTGGTTGAATTACACCTGGATCCTAAAAAAACACCATCATCATTACTAAAATATGATAACCTGTGACCCTTTTCCCAGCTAAGCCCCTAAAGCAGCTCTCTTCAAACATTGAGCGCTTTTGAAATCGAGAAGCCAGAGCGAAACTCTGAAGACACACAGTTCTGACAGATTAGATCAAAGATATTCTTGCCAATGTTTCGTTAACGTCTTTATTAATCTTTAAAACAAATATGAATATTTATTCTAATCCAGAATAAATTATAGTTTAATGTAAAATTAAAGATGTAAATTATTTGTAGCTTAAATACTTAAAAAACCTTTTTTTAAAGAAAAGTTGATACTCAGGAAATATGTCACATTTATCTTCTGACTTCTGTTTCTGTGGGATGGGGATGGGAGAACAAAGTTCAGTTTCTGATACACAACCGTCTCCCTCTCAAAAAATAACAGTCTATACCCAATAATAAACTTTGGTGTGGGAAAATTTGAGTTAAGGATGAAAGAGACAGCAGTAAGATGTTTGTGATATAGCATCTTTTCTTGTTCTTACTTAGAATCCTGAACAGTGTTCAGTTTTACTTCTATTTTCTGACTAACATATCTTTATTTTTCCTTGGTCTTTTCCTATGTCTTTAACACATTTCCTTAGAAAATTTCAAGAAGTCGAGTAGCTTAGTTTTTTTTTTTTCTTTTTCAAATCAACCTAAATCATCCTTAGTCTCAGAAATTGAGAAGCTTGTTCTTACAATGCCTCTCTGAAAGTAAACATTAGAAAGCGTAACTTCTTGAAAAGTGACAATATAGACTGCAAGAGAGAAGTAGTTTTCCTAAATTACTGGTGATAGTCCAATCATAGGACAGAAGAAGACTTAGGTCTGGATTTACAAAGATTACATTTCATTTTTTCTCTTCTGCAATTTCATTAGTAAAGCGATTTTATAGTCCAATAAGCTAACACTCACCAGGAATCTTTTTCTGTTTAAGCAAATTAAGCAAATCACCTGAATGTATGTTCTTTTTGTATATCCTCTGTCTGGGGATGAATAAATATACGAATAGAATATAAAACCCATGTTTATAAATAAATTTTCCTATGACATGTTCGAAGAAACTGCCTTTTCTATATTTACGTACAAGTATTATTTTGCACACTACCTTTGACTCTCAGGAAGAAAGGATAAATAACTTGTTAAAAAGTTAAGTCTCTTAAAATTCTAGCCTTCTCCCACTTTCCCAGCCAAAGCATCATTATGGGTCTCATCTTTTCACTCAATTTAAAATTCTGCTCTTGGAATTCATGGTCTGGCTATGTTATTTGCTCCCTCTTTGATAGTTAGCCTGTCTCTGCTGTTCTCTTTCATTCCTCTAGGTATTTGATCTCCTGGGAGCATTATCTCCACGAGAATGAGAAAAATGACACTGCAGGATGGAACAGTAGTGTTAATGGGTCACTGAGTGACAGCTGAGCCTTCTCTCAGAGGTATCAGCCAGGCTAGCACTGCCAGAATGCAAGAGCTGTACAGTTACTGTGCCAGTTTAACCTTGTCATTGTATCCTGGTCTGCAAATATAATGCTCGCCTTAAAAGCCCGGTATGACAAACTAAACCCTACTCATGCTAAAGGCGAGCATGCAAAGATAATAATTGGGAAATACCTGTGCTACAGATTTCCAAGAAAGATGGCCCCACTTTTTGCACAGGTGTTCAGATAGCAGATAACAGAATGCAAAACTTCTAGGGATCTCTTGGGCATCAGATACCTTAACCTCCTAAATAAAAATAGCCTTCTAAATAAAAGAAAAGAAACTCCTAAATAAAAAATAAAAAGGAGACAGATGAAATCATATTTTCAGAATATAATATAAAAGTATTTCTGTTGAACTGATTAATCCTGATGGTGATTTTTTAAATTTATTGTTATGTATTATTATTGCATTTTCAAAATAAAAGTGAAATTTCTTTATGTAAAAGTTTAAAACTACCCAAAAGAAATGAGAAGCTATTGAGCCTCTCCTTTTTCTGCCCCCAGCTAGACAGGATTTAACAGAGCTGCTGCTGATGTACTTTTCCAAATTTATTATAAAACAAAACTAAGAATCATTTACAGGTTCACTACTGAAATGCTGTTTATAAATAAAACCCCCATAAATTCTAAGTTTTTAATTAATGCCAAATCTCACATTTAATTTATTTGAAATGAAAGGAAAACAAATGAGTACTTTTATAAGATAGATTTTATATTTAATTAATAAACCTTAATAAAAGAGGACCTAGTGAGTACAGTAGTATTCATAAATGTCGGTGTAACATCATTTTACATTTTATGTTTAATTGCTGACACTACAGACATTTCTGAATTTATCTTAAAAGTGTCACCCCTACTATATCAGTAGCGTGTAAAATATCTCTTGGTAAGAGATAAATACATATAAGACAATGGCATATTTGAAAGATAGTTAAATTTTTAAAGTAACAAACTTTTTCTCCAAATGTTAAGTGAAGAGTGCTGTTAACAAGTGATTATGTTCTAGATAAATAATATTGGATCTCATTCTATTCTATTCCATAGCTTAAATATTTGGCAATAAAGTGATGAGTAAGAACATGGTAAAAAAATAAGAATTATACGTAACTCAGGGGGGAAAAAATTTCCCATTTGGTCTTTACCTTTATGTCTGTTGGGGGTAAAAAAGAGGAAATGTTAGTACCATATATTCTGCAAAATAATGAAAATCAAACAAGTCTCCTCTCTAATATTATAGTAAACAAGTTTATTTTGGAACAGTTTTATTCTCCTCAAATTAAGGTAAGTTGTTATAAAGAAAAGACTTGATTGAAATGAGGAAAAGTGAAAATATCCCTAATCCACCCAGGCAATGCTGGTGAAGGAAAGGGCAAAACCTAGGATTAATTTCCAGTAGTAACTGATGGAGCCACTGTCTTTCTCCTGCAGGACACCCAGAGTCATCTGAATTGTCTTGCCCACAGCACCCTAGTGTTTGGGATGAAAATGTCACAAAAATAATAAAAGGAATCATGATGCAAAACTATAAAAGAAAACTTTCCAGACAATTTATTAAGTTCCCTATAATTAAAACTGTGACTGAATGTAGCTAAGTGAAAGAAGATGCAAACCATGAATAAGCTAGTGTTAACATTTATGATGGTCTAGGTCTCAAGTAGTAGAGGACTAGCAAAGAAGCCAGGGAATATAAACTAATTTCTGTTCGGTCGATTAAGTTATTAAGTATACTCATGACCCTTGTTCAAAATAAAATTCATCAATTCAAACATGTTTCAAACAAATCAAAACAAATTGAAAAAATTCCAAGTTATAGTTCTATTTGTAATTCTTTCTAAAACTATTTTTATATATCCTAGGGAAAGGCTGTGTTTATCAGGGTTTAATCTTACATACTTAAAACCCATGTCTAAACTTTTTATTCTTCAAATAAATGTACATTTATCCCTAGTAACCTTGATTTTAATAGCAACAACATATATAATACGGTAGCAAAAATAAACAATATGTTTAGTGGGGAAATGAGAGTTTCTCACACTACATGTACATTTAGAATATACTCATTTTTTTAACTGTACCATTTTATGATGTTTTCTTTATAAATGCCCCCAACAACACTTCTTTTATAACAACTTTGTATAGACTACTACTTTTCTCTAATATCAGTGCTTGATAAGATAATTAGTATTTATTTCCATTGATTTTGTCTCTTTGAAGAAGACCTACACCTCTAAACTAGGTTTAAAAGAGAAACGAAGGATTATTGGCAAAATTCCAGGACATTGCTGCCCCATAAAAGGAAGTTTGAATAGCACATTTGATTTAGGTAACATGTTGGAAAAAATAAACCTAAGGAAGAAGGCAAATCTGCACCCACTTGTACTTTAACAACCTACTATTGACCCCATCTTCAGTTTTCTTTGCTCTAGTCTTTATCTAAACTTGGGCAGAATGTAACATATCACATTCTAAACTTGACTCTTTCAGGAGATCCCTGTGAATATATACAGCCACAAAAGCAAAATAAAATTTAAGCTATCATATGCATTCATTTGAAATTTAAGCACATTTGTGATTAATTTGTGATTTAAACACACACAGTTCAGGTAGGTGATAATAAAGTGTCCATACTGCTGGAGATACAAAATTATCAAAGTTCCTTCATTTGATATTCAGAGTCAGAGAAGACAGTTTCTATCATTTTCAACTTCTACTTGAAAAGATTAACCTTAAGAGGATTTAAGTGAGAGATAAAAATTAGAAAGATTAAAAAAACAAAACAAAACATATTTGTTCCTTACTTATTCAGTACATAAAATGAAGTGCCTTCTAGTATGTATCACCTCTCTGTACTGAGTGGTAAATATAATGATGTTGCACAATTATATTTTTACTTAATCCAGTTCAATGGAGGTGGTATGCTGTGAGCAATGCCAGATTTTCTGGCACTGTGTGTAAAAGAGGACACATCATCACTGAATGACAGAGGAAGCAACATAGAAACAGCTGTTATTGTGGCAATAAAACTAATGTATTGCATTCCAGACAATGGTCACAATGACAGTTTGTCTTTATTAGGATCAATGATGAACAAATTAAAAATAGAGTACTTTCAAACTGCATCACACAAAGCAGAACACTCTAATTTTGTAAAGTTGTGTCATCTCCTTTATTTGGTAATATAGCAAAGCTGAATAATCACACTGGGAAATATGAAAATCAGGATCCTATAATTATACAATACATTATGAATATGAATACAGTTTCTCCAAGCAACCTAAGACAATGCTGTAGATGTTTTATGGAGTTTTTTGTGCGTGAGAATCTTTCTGTTCCCACGGATGCATCTAGATTCTAAGATATTTCCATAGTACCCAACATTGTAAATCTAAAATGCCATCATAGGAGAAGCTTCACAGAGGTTTTTAAATTAAAAAGCCCAATAAACATGATGCACAATGGTAAATGAAGATTTCAGGCAGAAAAGATTTTAAGTTCAAACGTGGTAGACATTCATCAAAGTATCATATTCAGAAAGCATGAACACGGGATTGTCAGGGGAATTTGACAAACTCCTCTTAAGGCTATCAGCGGGTTTTGTTGCTTTCATTCTCTTAGATCAGGAATACTGCACTGGAATGTATTATAAATTTCTCTAAAATCTTTAGACTTTAGCTGCCCTCATTTAGCCCTCTACCTATTCCATTTCCTGATTTAAAAAACAAAATAAAACATCTTTTTAAAATAATGCATTGTAACTATTGAAGACATCTTTTAAACTATATAGAATATTTTCATATTATATGGAAAGTTACATACAATGTATTGTATCCTCATTGACTAGGGAGAAAGAGACCCAGTGAGATGAGTAAGTGCATGAACACTGGGCATGTCCTCAGACCATATATCTAATTCATCAGAATTAGTCTCTTCTGATCCTGTGCTTCTTGACATAGTACTGTGCTTCCCCCACCCCAACTAACAGTCCCTTGTTCAATGTTTACATCTGTAAGAGCTTCCTTCCCACTAATCTCAACGGAAGAGAGAAGAGTTCTCTATCTGGAAATCTAAACCCCAGCCCTTGCTATGGAACCTGCTATTCCGCTCATATTGAGATGTTACTCTCACTCATATACTCCCGCCCCTGCACCTCCAACAGGGAATCATCATTTTTTCTTCTTCTTTGGCCATCTTTCATGCTCATATTTCCTCAACTCTGAAAGAAGTTACCAGAGTCCTCATTCTTTTAGATCTTATCCTGTATTATTCCTTTTATCTAGTCAAGCTCCGTAAAAACGCAGCTTATACCCAAAGTCTCCATTTACTTTCCTCTAATTGATTCCATATGCTTCTGCAATCTGTGTCATCAACAAGGAACTGAAATTTCTCACATCAAGGACTCAGCTAAATTTAATGAAAACCTCAGTTCTCTGTAACGCTCTACATTACAAGTGTTTCTCCATGGATATCCCTTACTATATCCCTAACCTAACTTTATATATGTCTATATATATTATATATATATGCATATATATTCATGCTAATATGCTGCTTACATACCAAACTTCATTTCTTGGTATGTCAACCTTGACTTAAAAAATAAATGTGGGTCCAAAGTTGAATATTATGTGTTCTATCCTTGCCATTTTAAATGAGTCTCCTGTGTTTTCTTGGTTTCCTACTAGTAAGGAGTTACCAACTATATTTTCAGTATTAACTCCCTTTCATCTTCTTTAATCTACAGAAAAAAATAAGTATATTTTAAATCCCTGTAATTATTTATATTTGAAAAATTCTAAAAAGATGAATTTCCTAGATTCTACCCATTTGAATAAAAATATTCCTACCCCAATTTTCATGTCAGCATTAGAGAGCCATTGGCTTATAAACTTAATACATACTTTGACTTCAGTGTATTTATATAAAATACTCTACTCAAAATGCAGACAAGAAAAAATACAACATTCAAATTATCCCAAGATAACTGCTATTGAATTTCTTTTTCATTTTTAATATAATTAGTTCATATTGTACATGCAATATCTCTTGCATTTTCTTAGTATCGTTATAATTATTTTTCAAATATTCAAAAGCTATTTAAAAGATAATTTCAATGACTGTCAAAAAATTCCTTTATGTGGATGTGCCATAACTAACTAAAATCTGCCATAAGATTGAACATTTCATCTAAGTACTCTCCATTAGTGAAGCTATTGCTTTTAAAAGTTCAGTTTACAAAGATTTTAAACATAAAAAATAACAGATTTAGTGTATAGTCTCTTCCATTATACTTCCACTCTTTGCATTCATTCATGAGCTTGTATACTATATATATTATTTAAGTTGATCTTATTCTTTTATATTTAGTCTTTAAGATATCTGAGAGGTACTGAGAAATACAGAGGTGATAGTCATTTTGTCCACTTAATTCTTCCACTCTTATGTATTTAGTAGTCTATATTTTTATTGCTTGGGATGCTGACTTCATCTCTCTGTCTCTCATGTGTATATGTATGTATGTATCTACATTTATAAACTAAATTTTTTCCTCACATTTTAGTTTTTATTGTCTATCAGTTGATTCTTATGTGAACACTTCTCAGTTTTAATTAAAATATTATATAATTCCTTATTTGATAGACCAAGTCCTTTCTCATTACATTACTTTTTAAAAATCTTTTAAGATTTTATAGCTTATATACTATTCCACGAGATTATAGTAATTATTAAATTAAAGCATACTTTGGGATTTGGATTAGAATTTTATTAAATATATCAAATAAATTGGAGAAAATGATTTATAATAATTAGTTTATAATCCAAGAATATTGCATCTCTCAACTTACTTTGCATTCAACTTGACATTGTGTGGGTTTTTTAGAAATATTCATTATTTGTAAATTATTTCTCATTTGGGTGATGGTGGTTTTAATAATTATTTTTTGACTTCTTGCTACGTTCAGGCACATTGCTAAATGTATTGAAAGCAGTATTTTACTTAACGTTATAACAATCCTGACATAAATAAAATTGTCTTATTTTTACTGATGAGACTATTATGACTTTAATAGTTTTTCTCAAGAATCACAGCAAATAAATGATAGAAATTGGACTCAAACTCAGATTTGTCTAACTCAATGCTTTTAATGCTTCATCAATAATTATGAAGTTAACTCTGAGGTTAAAATACATATTTTGTTAAGAAAATATACCAGTGTTATTTTTACTACATTCTTAGCAACTTTGTTAAAATTTATCTTTTCAATATTTGAGGTAGTCTTGTCACATCTTTTTTATATGGCTTACTGGAAAGTGAGCATTCATGTCCATTTCTATGGTGTATGGGACCCCAAGCAACTATTTTTACATAAGTCAAAAATGTATTCCAAACTTCAGACCCATGTGGGATATAGATATTAGTCAATGATAATTTAGGTTGATGGGTAGAAAAGAGGTAATTATACATTTATTGTCCAATTAGAGCTTTGAAGATTCTTGATAGTGTTCAACAGGAATAGTTTATTTTTATTCTTGTCTAAGAATTGTTCCTATTTTTTATTGCAAAATGCATCATTTCTAGCTAATTTTATATGTGCAGCCTCAGGAAAGAGGTAATATCTCATACAAAGCTGTGGTTTTCCAGAATCTGTTTGTACTGAAACATTATACCTCTTGATTGTAGTTTTCTAATGCCATGCACTTAATTATGATTATATCATTACTCATGATGCTGCAACACACAACTTTCCACCCGTGAACTTTTAAAAAGTTGTTGCTGTGATTTACTATGATGACCATGAGTGCAAGTCTCACCCAGGGCATTTAGTTAAAAGTTAATGATAATTCCATTTCTTGTCATATTTAATTATTTTTTAATATTGATGGCATAAATATAGAACAAGGCATCTTTCCTGCTCTATCTTCTCTTGAGCAGTGTAGGCTATAGCTGTTTCATATCTAGAATGCGATTTCCTTCCATGTAGATTACATTCCCGTCATCCACACATAATCACTAACCAGAGCAGCCATGTGAAGAGTGAGAAGAGTAGTTCTTTTCATGAAAAGAATGAATGTGCCTCCTATCGCAGAACACAGGATCAACCAAGGAGAGCACAATGTCACAACATCAGAGACCACAGAGGACATCTGTATGATGGGCATGTGGAGCGGCTGTCTCCTCTGAACAGATAGCAATGGTCACTTCAAGAGAGCTGTCTGACAGTGAGGTGGCATTTTAAGAGCAGGGAAATGACCAATATCTGTACAAGGGATGATTAGTGTCCAGGGCAAAGGATGCCTGCTGCCGCTTCTACCACTTTCAGTGTGTCAACAAGAGGCAGCATCATGATCACAATATATTTGTGTAAAAGCCAATACTTGCTCACTGTTCAAATCCAAGGACTAGTGCTGAATTATCAGTAACCACTTGCCAGGCTACTCAATGGAACTCATGCCCAGGTAGAAAGCTGTGGGCTGACCCCACAGCAGATTTCTTAGAGTTCTTTGGAAATCTGATCAATCCTGTGGATGGGACATTAAGATCAGAGAGTGCCCCAAACAGAAGGTTTGCATGTACAACCACAGGCACAAAGATATCTTGCATCTATATAGTCTGACTGAAACATTTTTAAAGAAGTGTGTTATATTTATAGGCTTCCTAATAATTTAGAATTTCTGTGATAAATTCAAATTATTTGTACTTTTTTTAACCTAAAACGTATAGTCTGAAGATTTTCACAAAATCTTCTATTTTCGGAATGTTACAAGAATTTATATTTTGGAAGATTATGTTTTCAGAGTTTCAAGTTTCCTAATAAGTAGTCTACTCTACTTTTTAGTCAATTGCATTCTTTTAAATTTATGTTCACGCTTGTTACCTTGTATCACATTAATAATGGCCAGCTTTTATTGAAGGATTAATTTGTAATGCCCTCACTATACTAAACTTTCTCATAGGTTTTCTAGTTTAACTCTCATGTGCACATTGTATATAGGTGCTAATATTATACACACTTGATCAGAGTTAAAATGAAGCTTATTCTCCCTCTTCTTGTATATCAATCATATCTAAAACAAAATAACATGATTTTCATGAGGTGGAGAAAAGAGACAAGGAAGAGTAAAACTTACCCAAAAATAACCAAATTTCCAGGATTGAAGCTAAAAAGTTTATTAAGGAACAACTAGTTATCCCTAATCTTTACTAAAAATGTTAAAAATGTCAATTAAAGAGCTTGGTGTTTTGTAGCATGATAGGCCAATAATTCAAAATACTTAAAAACAAACATTTACATAGTCAATACATGGTAAATATATAATATCAAGTAATTAAAGGTATGTGAAATATGGATGATATAACATGATATTTCAGCAAATGACTTGATACTTAGGCAAAAAAAATTAAAAAATGAAGTTGGAAACTTAACTAGCCTTTATACCAAAACCAACTTCAACAACCCAAATATTAATGATAAATAAATAATAATATAAAAGCCTGTAGAAGAAAATGTAAGAAGTACAGAAAGAAGGTAGGTAGAAATCCTAGAAATAACAAGAAGGGGAAATGAATAAATTTGACCAAATAAATTTTAATAGCAAGAAAAATGCAGTAAACCAAAAAATTACAAAGTATTTGTAATATATGAGATAGAGCCATCAGTAAGCTATGTACTAATTTTGAATTATGAATATGAATTTCCAGAAACCTCAAATATCTTAATTAGGAATTTGATAGTAAGTAGTCATGTAAAAATAGGTCTCTGGAACTTCATTCATTCTCCTGCAGAACAAAATAAAAGATTTGCATTTTTGCATGGATTCCCTGTCCATCAAGTGGATCCCTGGGGTTTTTCAGGGGCAATTAGATCATAACTCAAGCTTCCTGGCTGCGAGGCAGGGGATTCAGAAAGGAAAGAAGCTGTTACAACTACTGAAGATCTACCTGGATAGGGAAGCGGCAAAATCAAATTATTGTTTACTCAGATAATTAATTTTTTCAAGGTAGCTTGAGAAACAGTTTATGGGGAAAAGAAGAGGAGAGGATGGGTGAGCGGGAGGGCATATTAGAAAATTCTACATAAGCTACAAAGCCTTCATGCTGAGGACATCTATAACCACCTCTTTGTTCTTACTGGTGCAAAAATAATGAATGTTTAATGAAATGGAACACTTATATAAACAGCTACCTGTCATTTAGAGCAAGTGAAGTGTTTTCACTAAAAACTAAAAAGTGACCCATAAAATTGCCAGAAGACTTCACCTCTACCTATCAATGTATTTTAATCAGAGGTGATTTTGTCCTCAGATACATGGACAGACAATGTCTGGAGACATTTTTCGTTGCTACCAAGGGAATGGTACTGGGGATTGTAATGGGGATGGTACTGGGTACTGAGTATTCAGAATGATTCTACTGGCACAACGCATCTGGTTCAAAATTTAGTAGAAATGAAGTTGAACAGTCCTGACATATATCGTCCACCAATTTTATTGGATGGACTCAATTCAGTAAGGTACTAGTATACAACAGATACATTCATTTTTCCCCATTGGACATATTCTTGTTTTATTCATCTCTGATTAATTTGATAATTTTCACTTAAAAGACAATTTCATTTCAAAAACTAAATGTCTAATTCATTGTAATATCAAAAATCCTATCCAATTTAAGATTTCTCTCCTTTGGAATGTCTGTTGCTGATAACATCTGTTTGTCCCTTCAGTTCCATACTTCACCTTTCTTTAGCTGGTTCTGTTCCCCTAGCTGTTGACATGTGTGGCCTATACAGATGGACTCCCATGCCATCTAATTTCTGTTTGAATTTGGACAATAAATAGAATTGAAAAAAGAAGACAGGAATGAAAACAAGTGATATCCAGTGTTTTTCTTTCCTCACAGCTTTCCCATGGGGTGGGTAAAGGCCGACTGCTTCTCTTGATCATGGTTCCCATTTTGCAGTCCTCTCGACATGGCTCTATGGCACATTCTGGAAATGCTTAGTCCTTCATATTAGGGCTGATGGTTGTATCCTTCTGTTACTGACCTCAGGGTACTGTACCCAACCTGCTGTCTTCATTAATTCCTTCTCATTTTACCCAGCTTACCATGATCTGCCAAGTACAGACAGCTGAGGACTGGGCATTTACATAGGGGCAGAGAAGACTGAAGAGGTTCTTTTCTGTTTATTCAGCCAGCTCTCATAATTTTTACTCCTATTCTCAATTCTCAAAACTTTGAAGTCTTTATTAAATATTTTCTTCTGAACGAGACCCACCCCATATAGCAGCCTCCTTTGCTCCTTAATTTCTGAACTAATTGACAAAGAAGTGGAAAAAAGGATAAATAAAGACAAAACGATAATATCATTATTAGTGACAAAGTCTCATGTGAAGGATGAAAAATCAAACGGGTCAGTTAAGTGAACCCCAAACTAAGAAAACTCCCAACCCAGGCACAGGGTTATCTGCCCAGGAAAACTTTTTGGAGAAGATGAGACTTTCCCATAGGCAGTACACTCCAAAAGAAAGAAGAGAGAAAAGCCCAGCTAATCAATTCCCTAATGAAGTGAGAAGAGAGCAGAGAGAAACCAAGAATGTGACACTAATTGAGCAACCACCAAATGAAGTAACAACAGTGGGGAAAAAGCATTGTCTCCAAGGTTTTCTTTTGCTAATATTTTTATTTGCTTACTTTGATTTCATTCTCTTTTTTTTTCTTTTAATGCTTAATTCATTAGGCTTTACCATCAGATCAATCACCAATAAATCAACACTAACTTTTCCTTTCAATATTAGCACATATATAGTAGGAGAGTCCTTTACTAGCTTTACTAGAATATTCCCCAGTCACTCTTCCTTTCTCAGATTTGTCCTCAGAAGACTCTGAAATTATCTAGAAATTATCAGTCACTGCTAGGGTTGCTGCATGTTTCAGAAAATCCACACTAATTCTTGTTTGTGGTGATGTCTATGTGTTAACTTGATGAGGATAAAGGATACCCAGAGAGCTGGTAAAACATATTTCTGGGTATGTCTGTAAAGTTGTCTCTAGGAAAGATTAACAACTGAATCAGTGACCTGAGTAAGATTACTCTAACCAATATAGGAGGGAATCATCTAATCCATTGAGGGCCTAAACAGAAAGACCAAAAAGAAAAAAGGAGGAAGGGAAAATTCTCTCCTTTGCTTTGCTGAAACAATCATCTTCCCCAGTCTTGGATATCAGTTCCCTGATTTTTGAGTTCAAACCAGAGCTTCTACCATCAGTCCATGATTCTCAGATATTTGAGTTCAGTCAGGATTACACCATCAGTTTTTTCTGGTTCTCCAGTTTGCAGACAGAAGATAGTGGGCTTCTGAGCTACCATAACTGGGTGAATCAATTCTTATAATGAATCTCATATCTCTCTCTCTCTCTCTCTCTCTCTCTCTCTCTCTCTCTCTCTCTCTCTATATATATATATATATATATATATATATTTATGTATGTATGTATGTCCATATCTATATCCTACTAATTCTGTTTCTCTGGAGAACTCTAATGAAAATACTTGTATATAAAAACTTTCATTCTCTCAAATAGAAATTGTCAGGAATCAAACTCTCTCCAGGTCTCTGCTTCAACTCAGACATACTTCAAGATAGCTGTTATATTCCAAACTATTGCATCTGCTCTTTGGGGAGCTATATAAATGGAGAAAACAAAAAAAAAGGTGAAAAGTACATGCCACATATAATCTCAGGAATTTTTCTTGAAAATACACACTTTTCTGCTTATATTTCATTGGCCACTTTCTGACAAGGCCATACTTGATGAGTAGTAGGGAAACTGGAGAAGATAGTCATTCCAATAAGGGAGCAAATAAAATAGGGGACTTCATTATTAAAAAATAAAACAAGAATATGTTTTAGTATAAGAAGCTATCAGTTTGTCATAAAATTAATTAACAATATAAGCTACTTCTTTAGCATTAAAATTCACTTGTCCCAAATTATATCATATCACTTTTCTAGTATAATTAGAGTACTACAATAAGAAACTCTGACAATAAAAGCCAAACAAATATTAAGAAAAGATGAAAACAGTTTTGGCAATATAATACAGAAGTATCTTATTAGTGTATGAGAAAGGCAGGAAAGTAATTGATTTACCTAATCAGAATGCTAGTAAGTTTTACAGAATACATAACCTGCAAACTTAATTGACATCACTAGAAATCTCTAGCTATAGATTGATTTGGGGACTGTTATATTTGGCACATCAGGAGAGGTGGGAAGGACATTCTCCTTTGTCTACCATATCTTCTCTCACAAAGTAGTTCTGGAGAAAATTTTAAGTATGAAAGCCATAATCACCTCTCTCAATTACTTGTTTTTATTTCTCTCAACATTGGTATATTCCAAAATCTCTTAGCTACCATTTCATCTCAGCTTTGAGTTCCTAAAACTTGGTGTGACCTTTGGGGTGAGATTTGTTCGTTAATGCAATTGCCACCATTTCCTGTGAATTGGCACCTTACTTAGTCCTTCTGCTCAGTTGCTGCCACTACTAACTGTCTTTCTGTACTGAACTACTGGGGAGAGGTAATTTCACAAGCTCTTGCTTCTACAGAATTTATCATTTCTCCATTTTGACTTCCATACTGTCTCGGGAATATCCATTAGAGCAAAGGCAAACTTTCATACCAGTAAGAATGAGCAGGTCACTCTGAACCACAGCCAGATATTTGTTTAGTTTGAATTCCTGAGCCCATGAATAAACTACACGGCTCTGAATTGTTCCTCCAGAATCTCTTTTTAGGTTCTGAATTCAGAATGGAAATTTAGACTACCTTCCTAGGTTCCACTATAATGACAAATCTAGAGAGTCCCTAGGGCTCTCCAGCAAATAAGAAGCTTTACCGACCACCTTTGAATTAAACATAGAAAGCATAGTTCCTTCTTCTGATGTTTAAAAAAACTCATAATTAGAGAGACTTTCTCATAGCTGGAATTTTGCCTTACTTTGTGTCTGCCTACAGAAAGTTCTGTCAGTCACATCTTAAAGTCTGAAGCCCCTACATCATAAAGACAGAGCAGTTTTGTTGACTGAGGCTTACTCTCTGACGGACTGGCTACCCTTCCTGAGGTCTGTGCCTTTTGTGAGGCCAATATAACCTGAGTTCTGCTGGCCAGACTACCTGTGCTTGGACCAATATGCAAGGATCCCTTTGCAAGACCATATGGCTGGTCAAAAACATCTAGTCTGCAACAGGTATAATAAAACAACACAACTGTAAAATTAAAACATTTTGTCTATACTCAATGGCATGGTAACACCAAAAGACAAAAGAAATTTATATTTGTGTATAGTATGTTCCCTAAAATAAGGCTCCCTGTGACTTATTTCTTAATAAATGGCCCGAACTAACAGTGAAATGATGGATTTATGTAGAAGTCAAAAAAAAATGTGAGTTTGCAAAGGGTATTAGGTGAAGTTCAATTATCATTTTTATTTTTGGTTAATGATATAGTTTAGGAAGCAAAGAAAATGGGCTTGTTCACTGTATTCTACATGCAGACAATCTTACCACTAAGACACAGCAATATTGTGAAGTGTAAGAAAAGAGGGAGCAAGATTGTGGGCAGCCCATTCCCAAAGAGAGAACAAAAATGAACAGGATAGGATCCCAGGGTTATATATTTCCAAATTTGCAAATCAAATAAGCTCTTCCCCTCCCACAAAGTAGAATGATAAAGGAAAATTCTAAAAGCTGGATGAGAAGACAAGAATGTTACACTTTTAAACACTGGATTAGTGAAGAGGGAAATAAAAATTGTGCTCCAAGCAACAGAAACAACATTTTGGTAGCCCTCAGACCAGGAGAAGCATGGCATAGAAAAGAATACAGAGAACACCTTAGAAGTTGGAATACATACAGTAAGGGAAGCTCTGGCCCAGGATGTGGGAACTGTGGGATGCTTGTGTCCAGTCATCTAGGTCTTACTAGTTTCAACCACTGAAGCAGTTAATATGAGAATGGCAGCTTGATCTTTCTCTTAAAGTCAGTCAAGTTATTATGTGTTCTCATTTAGGAAGCTAATTTGAGCACCTTTCTAATTTGCACAACTTTTTTATGTATATGTGTTGCCTTTTGCTTATTTGAAAGAACTTTTTGCAGTAGAATAATAAAAGCATTTCACATACAATGAAAACAGAACTTCCTTAAATTACCCATTCACTCTTCACTCTTCATTGATTTCCATACCATGTTATTGCATATTAGATGAAAATAAATTCAATTTTTCCATACTACATATACTGTACAAAAAATATGTACTGTACAAAAATAAGTCTTTGAAATGTCAAGTTTTGATAAATATGTTCATAAAGTTTCATAATTAATTCAGAAATAGTAATATAATAAAACTTATTTTAATTGTGCATTTCCACACTCCCACCCTGAGGAAAAGTCTTCGAGAAGAATTTAGGTGCTTCTGAAAGAAAAAAGAAAGAAATCATGAAAGTTATAATTATGCTCCAAAATATGAAGGAGATTGAACATTATATATTCCTTCATTTGAACATTTAATGATGGAGACATTTTTAAGACAAGAGATGGTAATTAACCAAGTAACAATACATACTTCAATATAATATATATAAGAAAGTCCTAATTAATGCTAGTTGTAGAATGAAATCATTATGTTCAGTGGAGAGACTATAATTTCAGTACATCTGGTGTATCATAGCATGCTCAAGGTTAATTTTTTCTCTCCATTTGGCTAAATTTATTCTAATCGTCTGTGATATTCATTTTGGAGTTTCAGAATGCATCCTTATACTCAAATGATTTGCTTGAATAAAGAATTTCTCAAAGTATACAGTTATTTTCAAATACTTAACATAGCCCTCAATATTCATTGTATTAGTTTCCAGGAAACCAAGCACTATTTTGCAGTACATATAGGGCCTAAACTTAAATTAAAATATTAATTCTCAGCATATATTTGCTCCACAGTAATCACGTAGCACACAAAAGCTTTACACAGCAAAATGTGTTTTTGAATTCTTATTTTGAGGTAGTTTTTAATATTACAAATGAATACTTAAGATTGCATCTGCTAAGCAGATGGCTAAAACCAGCAGCAAATGAAATCCATGGAGAATCTCATCAATTATCATTGCAGTTAAAGAATGTTTCAGTATAGTTCCATACATTGTCTTCTAAAGAATGCAAAATATTTAATATATTCAATAGCTAATTCATTCAATAGTATTTATTGAAAGAATCCTACCTGGAAGTAGTTATAACCAGACATGGAATAGGGAGTTGTATCACGTCAATATTGTAGATTTCAAAGTCTTAGGATTTTATTTTTAATAAGCTGAGGACCAAAGAATGTTTTAGGAAAAGGGTGACAAGTTAATAGTTCACTTTAAGAAATATATTTAAATTATTTATTAAATTGAAAGCTTAAACATGAAAGGTAAATTAACACCAGTTGAGATAAATTCTTCTACTTCCAGATCTATGCTGAAAGTAATATATTTTCACTCTTTAAACTTGAGGAAAATATTTTTTTAAATCTTTCCTTTTCCTCAGTAAGAATAATAAACACCATAGTTTTGATCTCTGACAATGATATTTTAAGTATCACCAGATTTTCAATAAAGTCTTCCCACATTATTTTATAATTAGAGCTATCAACTTGAATACTTTCTGAGTGTCCAGAACTGTTTTAAGAAGGACATTGCATTTTAAAGGAAGAGTTAAAAAAATAAGTATTCAGAGTCAGTATAAAAATGTATTTAAAAAAAGTGCTCACTTCATTTTGTAGGAACTTAATAGAGTACTTATACAGATTTGAGTGGTTTTGTCATTGGAGAATCTTCTCCAATACCTTGAGCTGATTTTAACTAAACAGTTATATTTATCCAAGTAAAGTACATGTGTGTGTGTCTGTGTATATGTATGATTAAGGAGAGGGGAGAAAGAAAGTTAATGGAAGTGAGAAAGGAAAAGTGTATGAGACAGAGCAAATAAATATACACAAAGACTGAGAGGGCAATCTACATAGAGTGGCAATATTCTATTTATGGCAACAAATTTTGAGGAATTGAGTGGCAGGGAATTAATCAAGAATTGCAAATTAGGTATAAAGAGTCTTCTATTATACACTAGGGGATTTGGAATTTATCTTAAAAGTTTCTGAACCACAAAACATTATAAACAAATGACATGATGATATTTCCATTTTAAGATATCATTATGGTATTATGTCCTTGATGTTGGAAGGTAGAAGCTGAGAAAGTGACAGACCAGACAGGAGGATTTTTCAATCTGCCAAGTAAGAAACTGTAAAGACTTACTTGACAAAGTACATGGAATGTAATGAACACTACAAAAAAAACATTAAAAAGGTAAAATTGGAAAGACATAGTGCCTAAATGGATGTTAGTAGCAAGGGCAGGTGATGTCATACTAGACATTTACATTAGCAGCTTATTCAACTAGGTGTGTGTGGTATCCTTAATTATGATGGGAATCAAGAATGAGGAGAAAGTTTTCAGCTGTAAGGTCAGTAAAATGAGGAATTTTATTTTAGACATGTTAAGTGTGATATGTTAATTAAGCAGGTAGATTTTCAAATAGACATCATATCTCAGGAGAAAGATTGGAGCTGGAAATATAAACAAGAGTTTAATATGGACATGGGTGCTATATGTGAGCTGAGATCACTTACTAAAAGTACAATAAAAAAGAATAAAATTGATGCTATAAAAATAGAATAAACGTTTTAGGCAACTAAAGGGACAGGAAAAGAAAGGAGAAACCTGAATAGAAGATAAAGAAAAAAAAATAACCATGAGATAGAAAAAAGGTAGGCGAATACGTTGCCTAACACACTGAAGATGACAGTATCAATCAAGAGGAAAAGGATAAGCACAATCCCGAGTCACTTTTTCTTAAAGGTAAATCTTGTATTTCCAACTAAAGTTTATTATTCTGGAAGCCAGTGACCTTGTTTTTACAGTCGTTTCATCTACAATACATTGTAGATGAATGTATGTGTGATGAGTGATGAAAAGTGCTGTGCCTCTCCTCTGTGACTCAGTAGTTCAAGCTATCAGCATAGGACAAGGATTCAGGATTGGAGTCAAGACGTGGGGCAGGAAGATGAAGAAGAAGAGAAGCAGGAGGAGGAGGCTCCTCATCATTTTTGTTGTTATTTTTTTATTGTAGTAATTATTCTATATATTAAAATAATTTCCTATGTATAGGTTCCCCATTTCTTAGATATATTTAAATACTTCATGATCCATATATTTTTAAGCTAAATTTAAAAAAATATTTAAAGGATATATGTTTTATATATGTGTGCTCATATGGAAAAATATATTTAAAATGTTCTCATTCTTAAACCTGAAAAAAATAGAAAATATTATGTTATATATAAATAGAAAATATTCTATTATATGTAAAAGCTTTTAAACCTGGGAGAGGGAAATAAATAAATATATATATATGTGTGTGTGTGTGTGTGTATACACACACAAGTCTGTATGACAGGGAAATCTAGATACATTTATCTCAACAATAATAAGAAACTCTCATTAGTTGTAATTTTCCTCATTTGTTTACTGAGTATGATTTGTCATATTTAGTACTTATTTTCACATATGGATTCTTTATTTTATGGTTAAAATATAATAATTTTAGAAACTGAATATATTATATTTACTTATTAAATAAATATACAAATTGTGAATAGTTTGGTCACATTTCCTTATAGACAATCAAGATGTTATAATTCATCAAATTCATGTATAATAACAACTTAATTATGTCAAATAGAATGCTAGCTAATATTCAGCAAAAGCCTCATTAGCATTTTTAAACTAAGTACTTGCACTATTGCTTATTTAATATTTAACTTGCTGAGATTATTCTTGCAAA
Organism: Solenodon paradoxus; assembly: GCA_004363575.1. NCBI lineage: Eukaryota > Metazoa > Chordata > Mammalia > Eulipotyphla > Solenodontidae > Solenodon > Solenodon paradoxus. The sequence goes on from RJWH01000055.1 coordinate 142,443, forward strand.
TAAGTATTGCTAACAAGATTAGAAGTGACTGTTTTTGTTTTAGAATCATTCTGTTCAAAGTATTAAGGCTCTGGATTTGGATGAAGAGCCACAATTGACCTTTTATGATAGAGTTCTAATAAGAATTTGTAACCTCAAATGCTCAAAGGGACTGGTTACAAGATCCAAGAAGGACTGATATGCTATACCACTCTGGGGGTCCGGTCAGGGAAATTGTGTGCAGCTGAAGAAAGAGCTACTCAGCTTCAGACAACATTTGTTTCTCCATGTTGTCTCCTTTTTTTTTTAAAGGAAAGGTTCAGGCAGAAATGAAGTCAAGTAGGCAGGCAAGTAGGAAGGGACCGGAGAAAGAATCATTTTATTTTATTTTTATTTAGTTGTTCACATTAGTTGTTGCCCCCAGACCTGGGACTTGAACCTGGGTCCCTGAGATATACATGAACAGCGCTCCTTTAGAGGTAGTGGAAGAAACCACTACTTCATTAGGCTGCGCCAATCAAGTTTTCTTTTTAACACACACACATACACACACAGGTGTGTATATATAGATAGATGTATATACATATATACACACATACACATCAGAGAATAGGAATATTTCTTTGGGGAATAATTCATACTTACGCATAAATGTAGACATGAAGTTTTGTCTATATTGCCTGCTCTCTTCTGTTCTTATAGTATGCTTAGCTTTCTTAATAGATTTTGGCATCTGGTTTTTTAATTAAATAATGCCTTCATTCTAGTTAACATGAGAAAAGTTTGACTTTGTAATTGTAGGGTTTCATTGTTTATATTACCACTTTATTTTAATTGTATATCTTGAAGAAGGGATTATAGGAATAATTTTGAGATACTTATAATTACAGTGGCATTTAGGTTAAATAGTAGAGAACATATTTTCCAAGCTTAAAAGCACATTCAATTCTCCCAGAGTGGGAGAGATATTTAAGTATTAAATTGGAATGCGTGTTGTGCTGTTGAAGTTGTTGTTGTATTTTTGCTCAAAAATTTTAAAAGGACCAAACAAATTTTATTACCGAAAGAAAAAACATTTAAAAGGTTATTAATATATTAAACCAGTGTTTGGTAGGCTATATGACTTATATCTGACTTTATAATGCCTGGTACTCATCAAATTTCACTCCTGTAAAAGGTCTCTCAGTTCTTTGGTGAAAGATAAAGAAGAGCTTGTCTACTTTAGTCAATCTGGTGCTGAGTCTAATTATGAAATAAAGACAACAAGGTCTGCATTTAACTTCCCAAGATGGAATGTGGAATCGTCTACTGGGAATGTTCAGTAAGTTTAGTAGAAATCACAATGTCCTCTTCCTCAGAATATGCTTTATTAGGAAAGGGTGCATTTAGGGACTTCTCCCCCCTCACCCCCCACCCCAAGTTCAATGTTTAAAAATTTGTTTCGGGGTTTGTGTGAGCTGGTATTATTCTCTGTACCTTTCATTATGATTTATAGGCTACATGTTCTTGACTCCTTCCCACTTTCTTTTTCATTCCACCGGGATATGCCCTATCTTGTCCTGCTTTTTCCATACTTGCTTAATTCTTGGTGCTGAGAATTTTCATTCACTCAAAACTTTTCAAACTTCTGTGCCTGTCCTCAATGTTCATAGCTCACCACATTCACAGTTGGAGCGTTAGAGTTGGATAGATTTGGCAATTAAACTCACAAACCTAAGCTACTCCAAACCCAACAAGCTGAAACCTTTTTCTTGTCCACATGCCTTTTCACATCCTGCTAACTTGGCCAGAGGAATGGGTTTGTATTTCAATTCCCCTGTTTGGACTGGAAACTTCCTATGAAGCATAGACTTTTGGCTATGATTTTCACAACTTAACTGTTGTCTCAGCTTATTTGTAGGGATTGTTTACAGTACCCACATCAATGCTTCTGGGTCTTCTTTGAACAGGAACAGAATTCTAGGAATACAAAGAGGCACTTGCTGCCTTTTAAGTTTGCTTTTAAGTTTGAGATATTGTGGTTGAGAGATTCCCATCTCAAAGTCCCATACCAATCCTTCAGATTGGATAGCATGGTTAATGAAAAAATCTGGGGCGATTTCAAATTTTGTTTCTTGGAAATAGAAATGGGTTAGACAAATTGGCTAACATAACTAGTTCCAATCCAAGCTACTAACTAAATTCACTCAGGTTTACTCATTTTTCATAAAGCCCATTTTAAACTCAGAGGTGAGCAGAACTAACATAATACTCTTTATATAGTGAGGAAAATTAAGTAAAACACACTTTAATAAGTATCTTAGCATAATATATTTATATTACATAATTGTTTTATATGTCCAAATATTTATAGATAGATAAGTAGATGGATGGATGGCTCCATCATGAGCAATTAGATATTCACATGTCTCATCTCTACTTTCTCCCATGGTAGGGATATTTACCTTTTGCTATTCTCTTTCTTTCTAGTCACTTCTCAACAAAATAGTAACTGTTTCACCTGAAGTAAAAAATGTGGAAGAAGGAGAAGAGTGATGGGTAAAACTATTTATTTAGCTAGACAATCCACTCTGATCATGCTGATTGTTGAATGCTGACTTTTTCCCCTGTGAAGTGCTTTTAAGGAAAGCTCTCCTCATCTTGGCAAATATTCAGTGTGATTATTTGCATGCCAAGGCACCTCAGGTTCCACCTTTTTTATTTTGATGCTTCATAGTCTCTCCAGAAAGTCAAATTAGAAGGGACACATAATACCTTCCCAACATTTCTTTCTTCTTGGTGCATCACTCTTGTGTCACAGATATATAAATGTATCTCTTGTCCAGACAGCATAATTCAGACCAGAAAATCCCAATAAAGTTGCACCATTCTTATTTAGCAGCCAAGTGATATTTTTTATTCTCTTAATTTACCAGGAAAAAGTCAAATCCCAACCCATAATCCATTTCAACTATCATAGGCAGCATTCAGGCCCCAAAAGTTTGTTTCCCAAGTTCAACTAATACATTTAAAAATTCTCTAAGTGTCCCTTCTGAAAACTCTCTAGCTTGTTTATATCAGTAGCCTGTAGTAAAACTGGCTTTGTTGAAAGTCATTTTGCTTGAAGCTACATTTTCCAAAAACCTATCACCACATTAGGTAAGAGTTTACTGAAAAATAACTTATTATGATCCAGTCATAATCATTTACATGGCTAATATAGTTAATTCTTCAAAAATATCTTGAGCAGTAGTTATTACCATCCGAGTTTACATATGAGGAGCCTGAAACTCATAGAGTTTAGGTTATTGTTAAAGTTATTAGCTGGTTGGTTAAAACAGAGCCAGAATTCAACCCCAGTTTTCAACTCAGACTTGAGTTCTTCCACTTGATGTTTTAATTATTGGTTGTTTTAGAGTATAGTCTATGTGTGGGACTAGTATCTTTTTAGTATTCTCATATTTTTCCTAAAGGATTATTTGGACTAGAATTCAAATCAAGTAAAATATATCAGGGGGATTTTTGTTTGGTTGGGAGTAGTTTTGTTTTTAAACATTGCCCAGTATACTTTATGAATAAATTATTAGCATTCTACTATCCAAAATGCTACCTATAAAACTTTGGAGTATACAGAACCATCACATACTCTAAAAAAGAGAATTGCTGAAGAGAATAAGTTAGTGAGTATTAGAAACATATAATTCCAGTTGATTCTCCTCTCTCTCCTCTCTCCCTTTGAGAAATAAATGTCCAACTGAAGAATACAATCATGAAGTTTTTGATTTAGAAGGTAACTTGAGCATGTACAGCAAAATCTCCATATTCTACAGGGGGAGATTATGAAAGAAGGTTAATGGTAATGGTAATCTGTCTCTAAGATAACCACCAGTGATCCTCATCTTCTGATATTCATGCCCTTGTGCAATTTCCACTCACAAGGAATAAAATTTGACCTCTATGGTCAATGAAATACTTGAGATGTGACAATGTTTAAGACTGGGTCACAAATGTGTTGAACATTTCGTAGTGATCTCTTTAATTACTTACTCCAGTCTGTACAATTATCATGTTTTAAAGGCATTCAAGAAGCTCCATGGAGAGGCCCGCAAGGAAAGTTCACCTTTTTTAGCACCAATTTGCAAGATATGCTCAAGCCTTCAGATGACTACAGGTCTTCCTGACATAGGACTGTACTTCATGAAAGATCCTGAATCGGATCTACTGAACTCAGTTGCTCACAAAATCTTAGCTTCTATATCTAACCTCATGAGATATTAAGTGACAATTGTTTTAAGTCATTTAATTTAGGGATGAATTGTAATACAGCAATAAACTCTGTAATTAAAGGACTTACTCTAGAACAGAGGTCTTTAGAGACAAACAGATTTCGGTTCATCTCTTAAGCTGCACTTTGATGTTAGATTGTTTGTTTTTTTTTCCCATGACCACACATCATTCTCACATACTTATATTTGCTCCATTTCATCTTAATATTTCCCTCACTCCAAAACAATTCTCATAGCATAAAATTTTCCTATCATACTTCCTACTTTAAAAAAAACACAATTTTTCTCCTATTCAACATTCTTTAGTTTGCAACCCATTTTTAATAACTGAACATTTGATATGTGTATGGTGAAAATAGTTAATCTGATGACTTGCCAATTGGAGTGATATGTATAAAGAACTGTCTTGTTGAACTTCATCTCCCTCACCCTCTCCCTCTCTTCCCTCACGTCTTCCTCTCCCTCTCTCTCTCCTTCTCCCACTTTACAGAAATTTCTTAGCTGTATCTGATTCCTCAGTTCTAATATTCTGATACCCATTCACTCATTCTGTAGTCTACATATCTCTGAAAACATATGCAATAAGAATATCAGTGACCTCCATATTGCCAAATCTAATGGAAAATTCTCAAGACATAATTTATTCAACTTTTCACAGCATTAGACAAAATTTATGATTGAAGTCCCCTTGACTTATTTTCTTCACTAGGGTGGCAGACACCACATATTCCTAAATTTGTTCCTACCTCATTATGTCATTTTACTTTCTTACTGCTGACCTCTAAATATCAGAGTTCCCAATATTCAGTTTGGAATTTTCTCCCTTATCAGCATTCACTCCCTCAGCAAGGCTTTTGACTAAAACTCTCAATACAGATTTCAAGTACTCAATGCTCACCAGAGCTCCAGGTCGGTTTATAAAGCAACTTACTTGAGAGCTGCACTTAGATGTCCAGTAGACCTGATGTTTAATATGAACAAATGCAAACTCTTGATTTTCCACATTAAATCTGATTTTTCTCAGATTTTTTCCTATCAGAGAGAGTGTAAGTGAATCCAGTCCTCCCCAGACTTTACTTGAGTATTTATCACTGGAGTCATAAATGTGTTCTATGATTCTTATATAACCCCATCCCCTATTTATACAATATCTACCTATTAAATATGTTCTAAATAAGTCTCTTGTAATTTTTGTAGCCACTGCTTTGCTAAGCTATCTTCGTATATTCCTTGGACTATTTAGTACTATATTGATTCTAATTGATCCCTTTGCATCCTTTCTGACTCCAATGCAGTCTAATTTACATACAGCAGTGAAAAGAATTCTTAAAATTCTCCAGTGACTTCCCAATGTAGTTAGAATAAATTTTTTTCCATGATCAACAAGGTTCCGAATGAGTTACTGTCTGGCTCTAACGCTAATCTCATTTCTTCCCTGATTCCCCTTCTAGTTCACTAATTCTTACAAGCAAAATCTCACCTTTAAGACTCTTACTGCTGCTAATGACCTTCCTAATGTATTTACATGCTTTACTCATGAATCGCCATCATATAATTTTCAAAAGACTTCTGAAGAGACTTTTCTTAATCACGCTATCTAAAAATAGCATCCAGTTCTCTAACCCACTAAATTTATCCTGATTTTATAGTCTTCATTGTATGTTCAACCTCTGTCATATTATGGTGCTCATTTATTTTATTGTTTGTTTTCCCCAGAAAAACATATACTTCATGAGGTAAGGCCTTATGTTTTTCTTCACCACCATATTAATAGTGCTTAAACCAATGTCTGACACATAGTGTGTGTCTATAAATTATATTTTTGAAAAAATGAATGAATGATTGCTTGGGTCCTCAAAAGTGTATGTCAAAATCTAGGTTTTTAATGTTCATCAGAGTATCCCTAGCACTGGGTTATTTAATAAACAAAGGGTGCTCCAGAAATAATTATCAATTAAGTAAAGGGAAATATGATTACCATGGAAACAAATATAAATCCAAAGTGGATGCTAATGATTCAGCATCATGAATTCCTCTGAACACCTTGCCTCCTCCATAGCAAATCCTGAAGAGTATAAGTTTATAAAGTAAATAAATGTTGTAATGACCAAATGAATGGACTTCACAAAAAATATATAATGTAATAGATAGAAGAGATAGTTATCAATCCCACATATAGGAATATATTGAAAAAGATAAGGATTATGAAGGATTGAACTAGTTTTCTAGGAAACAATAATGTTTTTCAAAAGAAAATAAATAATAGAATGGTTGAGGGAGAAGCTATCTCACATAAGATTAAATGAGTTAAAACATAGTGGTATTAATTGGATAACATTTAGAAAAAAAAGTTGTCACCAGAGAAGGAAGAATAAAAGAACAGATTAAGTGCACTAAAGAGTAATTTCACATTATTTTACCATCAGGATGAGGTAAGCATGTTTCCATGCAAAGATTGTGAAAAATGATGATGCCAATATTTTGCAGTGAATATAACTTCTCTCAGGCAAAACATTGAAACTAACCAAGACAAAATTCTTTCTAGAGAAAAAGTATGATTTAAAATCAGATTTTTGTCCTCTATATCTTGTCTCTGGTTTTATATTTGAACCATAAACATTATAATGATAATTAAATATTGCAATTTAAATAGGGACTTTCATGGTCTTTTTAAAAGCTATTGATACTAATCAATGCCAATTTAATCTAGGAAAAATAATAGTTTGTGGTATGTAGTCTATGTAACTTTTATTTTATGACTTACAACAGTTAAGAAACATTAATCTGTCATTTTTTCTAATAGCTTTTCAATATTAACATATCTCCCATATAATCATTTAGTTTAAGATATTTTTCTTATGTTACCCCTTGAATAATAAAAATTTTGAAACTCAAAATGACACAAAATGTTGTCAGAAATAAAATTACATATGATACTGAAAGTGTGTTTACCCAGTAGCAGAGAGTACTTTTTAATTTGAAATGGAATGTACTTTGGAAGTCTTCAATTCTAATATTTTCTTAGAAATAAATAACAAGTTCAGAAAACAATGAAATATAAGTGATGTGTTCTCAAAGAGTTATTAAGAATATAAACTTTATTTAAATTTTTAATTGAAATAGGATGTGATATACATAATATATATTATAAAATAATATTAGCAACTCTGAAGATACAGCATCTGGATCTAGAAACTAATGTATTAGGGTATAGTATGGATACAGACATATCATAGTTTGTGTGTAACTCATATTTTATGTTTCTTATTTGGTAATATGGGACTTCATTTTTATATAATTTAAAGGAAATTAATGTTTTCTGTATATTTTAATATGCATATTCTCAATTTTAAATATATCAGGATTTTAATTAATTGTGTTTACATATACTGAAATTACTACCCTTGTAATAATTTTACAAGTGAGATGAATGACAAATGTTTTGCCTTTACTCTATTGTTATATCAAATAAATATATAAATTTTTAAATTCACAAATAGTGATTCATTCAGTTTTTAACTCAGTGCAAGGTAAAGTTAAATGATCAAGGTATGTTTTACCTATGTTTTCTTCTATGTAATATGGTTTCATGATTTGCATCTAAATCTTTAAATCATTCAGAATTAAATTTTTGTATGGTTTTAGGTGGTGATTTATTTTGAACATTTTGCATGTGGCTCTCCGGTTTTCCTTACATCATTTGTTGAAGAGATTCTCCTTTCCCCATTGTGTGCCCTTGGCTTTTTTGCTGAAAATTAATAGTCCATATATGTATGAATTTATTTCTGAGCTCTCAGTTGTATTCTATTGACCTGTACATCTGTTTTTATTTCAATACTATGCTGACATTATTATTACTGCTTTGCAATATAGCTTGAAGTAAGTGATTGTGGCACTCCATTTTTGTTCTTTTTCCTAAAGATTGGTTTTGCTATTCAGTGTCTTTTGTAGTTCCAAATAAATTTGATGATTTATTGCTCTATTTCTGTGAAGAATGTCTTTGGGATTTTATAGACATTGCTTAAATCTATATATTACTCTAAGTAATATGGTCATTTCAACAATGTTAATTCTTCCAATCTATGAATATGGAATATCTTTCCATTTCGTTGTGTTTTCTTCTATTTATTTTAGCAATGTCTTAAGTTTTCAGATTATAGATCTTTCATTTCTTTGATTAAATTTAATCCAAGTCATTTCATTCTTATTGCAGCGATTATAAATACGATTATTTCCTGAGAGTTTTCTTTCTGTGAGTTTGTTACTTGTATATAGAAATGCAAGAGATTTTCAAATATTAATTAGTAGCCAGTGACTATCAAGGGAAATAAAATCCAAAATAAATATATGTGATTAAATCAAACTTAAAAGCTTCTGTACAGCAAAAGTAACTCTCATCAAAACAAAATGACATCCTACTGAACAGGAGAATATAGCTACACATTGTCTATCTTACAAGGAGTAAATATGCAATATACATGAAGAACTTATAAAACTCAACAACGGCAAAATAATCCAATTAACTGAGCAGATAAATTGGTCAGACATGTCTCCAAAGAAGACAGATGGATAGATGAAAAGTTGTTTCACCTCTTTTGTTGTTAGGGAAATGCAAATTTAAAAAATGAGATACCATTTGTGAGAATGGCTATTATCCAAAAGACTAGAAATGACATGAGTTGGTGACACTGCAGAGACAAGAGAAATTTTATAAATTGTTGGTTGGAATGTAAAATGGTGCTACCATTATGGAAAGCAGTATGGAGCCTCCTCAAATAATTGAGAATAAAAATACCATATGATCCAGTTATTTCTCTTCTGTATATTTACTCTAAGAACACAACATTCTTTTACAGAGCTATATTCACCCTCATATTCATTGCAGCATTATTTACAATAACTAAGCTGTAGACAAACTCAGTACCCATGGACAGATGAGTGGATAAAGAAGATGTGGTCTACTTATACAGTGGAATACTACTCAGCTACCAAAAAGATTAAATTTTGTCATTTGTAGCAACATGAATGAACATAGAAGGAATTATTTAGTAAGACAAGCCAGAAAGAGAAAGGTAGACATCAAATAATACCACTCATATGTGGTATATAGAGAAATTAAGCAAACAAATGAACTAAAGCAAACAAAAATAGACTTTTAGTCAATAAAATGAAATTAGTGTTTGCAGGAAAAGAAGCAGGAGGGAGGTAGACAAATTATATAAAAGGTATCAATTGTATAGTGAAGGTAAAACAACTGAAATGGTGGTGAACTTAAAATATAAAGATGTGGATTTACTATGATGCACACCATAAACATATATAATGTTATAATGCCATTTCCTTCAATCAAATTAATTTTTAAAAATAAAATAAAGTCAAATGATCAAAGAACCTCAAATAATACTCAAACCCTTAGAGACTGAGATTCTACCTAAGGCAAGATTTCAATGAAATACAATAGATATTAATTTTGTTTTATTAAAAAAAATCTGAAATATACTAACCTGAAATGATCAAATAAGATACAGAGGTGTGGGTATTTTTTTTCTTTTTCTTTTTGAATGTATAGCTAACTCTCTCAGATAATCACTTGCAAGCTAGGTGATAATTGGTCATTTGTGGTATCAGATTTGCTAATCTAAAATACTTCACTATGTCATTTATTCCTTCTTTAGGTAGGAGCTGTCACTTCATTTTATAAAATGATCAGCTAAAATGAAGTGAATTGCTCAGATACATACCTGGCAAGAGGCAGATAGCTGAGGAATCAGATCTAAACTTCTGACTATGGATCTAAAGTAGTTTAACAGCATCACATGGTTTCCTTATGATCCCAATGTTCTTATAGTGAAACTGTGCCTAGCAGGGAGTACAGAGAAAAACAAAATAGTAAAGATTTAACAAGACAGATGTATCCTTCGCTCTCCTCTAAAAAGCATTCTGCTCTAGAGAGTTCTTGGCCAGAAGAACCAATGGTTCAATTCCTGAAGCAACAGCTCCTTCTCTTTATGTTTTGACTGTGTATGTAGACAAGTCATCTTTATTTTGTATGATTATAAAAATATATAGAAAACACATTTACATACTTTATAAATGTGTGTATATATTTCTCTATATAAACATATGATTCTGTATATTATATAGATACATATTTTTAGATTTATCTAGATAGATGCATAGATGCAAAAAAAGGAATAACATTGAAATTTTCTACTTTCAATATTTAAAATTAGACCTCATTTCAGGATTTTGGTTATGATAAAACAATATGTTTTTGCATTATCCTTTAACCAAAGTCAAGTTACATTCTTTGAAACAAATGAGAATCCTCAAATTCTTTCATTCATTTTTTATGTTACTTTCATTTTATTTGCCTGTCTTGGAAGAATAAAAACACAGTAATGCTCCCATTACAGTATGTAAATAGGCAGTGAACATCTTAAATTTGCCTGCGATCCCCTCTAGTCCCTGCCTCTTTAAAAGCTGTTGGGAGAGTTCAGAGAAAAGTAGAGCTTTCCTGACTGAAGGGATGCTAGAGGCCTTAGATAATGTGGCTGCTCTTCATTTACATAGCCAGGCAAGATGACCCCAACTTCTAAATCTGATTTCTGTTTGGGGGGTTTTTGTTGTAAATTATTCCTTCATCCTAGGAAATCAGAAATGTTAATTCCATATAGCAGGATCCATTTTGTGAAGACCCTACAGAAACAGGTGGGGGTGAGAAATTTATCATACTTACTTACATATTTATAATATTTACAATATTTTCCTGAGTTCACAATATATTTTTCCATCCAGGACCAATTGTTTTTTTTTTTCCACTTAAATTGCAGAATTTACATGCAATCCTGGTAAATACAGAACAATTTCTATGAGACTGAGATTACATTACCTTTTTGTAATGTGTAGCTTTTTATATTAAAAACATTTAAAATATTACTGACCTGGAGTTTTAAATGGGTTAAATAATCCAAAAGCAAGTACCAATAGCACAGATTATATTTAATACTAGATCATTCTGTTAGACATTCTAATAAAGATTAATTCTATGTAGTCTAACATAGTCAAGCAAACTCAGTTCTAACTTCAATGTGCCACATGGAAGCTTTAATTAACCTGTCTTGTGAGTCACTGAGTCTTTATGAATTCCATTTATATTGCATTGTGGGAATATGACATTTACTTCTTCACACCATTTTGACTTTATTCATTATTACCATAAAAAATTTATTGAGCAAATGTCACTGAAAAAAAAAGCCATGGCCTAGTAGTGGCCATTCCTCCAGGTGGCTCGTATTGACAGCTAAAAAAATAGTAATATAAAGAAAAGGCCTGGAGTTCCTAATGTGACCTTAAACACCCAGATATGGTACTCTGGTTTTGTTAATTAAGTGACTTGGAAACATATGCAGCAAACTGAAAGAGCAAAGCCAGCCTGATCATTTGTTAAAATCCGAGAATGAATTTTTGCCTTCAAATTCTCTGGAGCAACATAAAATTATTTTTTTTCATTAATAATCAAATTTACACTTTCTTAACTTTGATATTCGTAGTACAAAAGATGTTAAGTTTATGCTTGACCTCTCCTAGGTACAATAATATATGTCAGTGGCCAGTAACGGTGGTGCATCTAAGCCATCTGCACAGCTCCAATTCCCTTAGCACCTAAGAGAGAAAAGGTTATTCTGTGTATGTCCAGAGCGAGACAATCTCTCAGTACTTACAGAAACTTCTGAATGCTTTGTGGATGCTAAGAAAAGAAAAATATTATGTGTTTAATGTGCTGTACTATGACCTTATACTAAGATAATCTTATTTTCTTAAAGGATAAAAAGAAAAAGCAAATAGATTTTTAAAGAGATAAAATAAGACAATCTCAAAGTGCTGTTCAAAGTTAACAACAAGTATAATACAAAGGCTGGAAGAATTGATTATACTATTTGGTTGCTCTCCTGAGGAAGATAAAAAAGCTGGGAGAAGCTCTATTACACTTTGCATATAGAAGCTGGACTTGGAAACAATATACTGACATCTCTGTCTTGCAGATAACTCCAACAAGCTGATGTGCTGAATCAACTATTATCATTTAAGAATTTTCTGGGATTGACAGTTACATCATGTATCTTAATTGTCTCCTCTTTGCCAGCCAATTTTAATGGAAACAAAATAAAATTACTAGAAGAGAATAAAGATCAAAGGCTAAAAACAAAAGAGTCACCAAAAAGAGAAAATATAAAAAATGTTTCACCGAACATACAAACAGCAAGGGGATTACTCTAATACTAGCTCACTTATAAAAGAAACCTGTGTGCACTACCATGTTTAGACACTTCGCCAGAAATAATAGGTGAGTGCATATAAAATTTGATGTTTAATGTTATCATTTATGAAAACTCCAATTAGACTCTGTCTTCATTAAGTTGATAGAACAATCATGCTCACCATTGACAAGATAACCACAAGCTCAGTAATAGTGATTTGAATGATTAGTAATTCTTAGCACCCATGTAAGAAGGGGTTTGGTTAAATATTTTATTTGTGTTTTAATTCACTATTGTCACAATTCCAAGCTCATGAGCTCTTCAGTTCCCAAAGAAAACAAACAGTCTTTCAAGCATATTCTGCTCTAGGCACTCCAAGGGCACTCTATGCCTCGGTCCATAAAAAAAAACACCAATATTTTTAAAACAGTATTAAAATTTATTAAAATGTATATAAGAAAAGTTATAGAAGCATCAGAAAAAGATGAGTAATCAACTTTTTGGATTTTGACTTATTTTACACTTCTCTTTAAATCATAAAAGAGACTTTTATGTCTCTTGAAGAGTTACGGGGGTCTTGAAAGAGAATGGATGGCTTTACTTTAGTGATAATCTAATTTTAGTAAAGGAAATAAATATAAGAAATAATCTTAATTATGTCATTACTTTATAATTTTATATCCTCCCTACTTATATTGATAATTTACAGTGACTTCAAGTAGAATCAGTTGTGATATATATATACATATATATATATCTGTATATATATGTATATATAAATATTTATATTGTCAGAAGACAATAGAACCAGACTGAGATGTGTATACTTGGGAAAGGCTAATAATTTGGCATCCCTTGAAAGTGGTTTTCTCTAATTTTTAAGAAGAAATGCTAGGTACTTTGTGAGAAAAAAAGTATTAATTCAGATTTTACCTTTCTATTTTCCTAATAATTCAATTCAGGCCCAAATTCACATGACTCTTCCAGTAGTTAATTACTAAACTATGTAACTCTATATATCTATGTATATGTTGGTCTCTTTCCTTGATTCCTAACAAAGAGCTCCTAAAACCCTTATAAAGTTCCTGAACTATGACAGGAACATCCATTGTTCTAATGTTTGGTCTTTGATCCTGTTCCTTCACAGAGCTCCTAAAACCCTTACAAATGCCTAAGAGTTACGATCATTAAGAACATCTTTTGTTCTAATGAGTTGACTCTGAGTGGGCTCTTAAATGATTCCTGATCATCAGAAAGAGCAAATCTTGAGTATAAATGTGGAAATTTCAACTGCTTTTTACTCTCCCCGACTTTTCCAGAGAGGGGAGAACGACTGGCAATGGATTTTGCAATTGATCATGCCTATATGAGGTAACCTTCATGAACTCAATGGTATAGATCTCAAAAGTTTCCAGGTTGGTGAACACAACCACACCAGGAGAGTTATACACCCCAATTCCATGGGGAAAGAGGTTCCTGTTTGGAACCCTCTCAGATATCACCCTAGTAAACCTTTCATCAGACTGTTCATGAGTTATCTTTTAATAATAACTTAATAAACTTGTAAATGTTAGTCACTGTTTTACTGAGTTCTGTGAGTGTTCTAGCAAGTTAATCAAAGCCAAGGAGTGGGTCACAGGAACCTCTGATTTATGCTGATGGGTCAGAAGCACAGGAGAGAACCTAGACGTAAAGTGGTTGGTCTTGTATGACTGACTCTTAATATATGGGATCTGACACTACCTCTGCAGAGAATTTTTTGGTGAAAGGAAGCCCACACTCACATATTTGGTGATCAGAAGTGTCATAGCATTGTTTGCGTAAAGGAGAAACACTCGTGGAAGATTGGAATTGTTTTCTACATGCCATCTATTGTTATTTGACAATCTTAGTTGGGTAGCCCATTTTCCTCAAACCTAAAGCACCTGTATTCCTTGCAAATACAATTACAACTCATCTATAAAACCATAAATTAAATTATTGCTACCTTATTGTTTCACTACAGTGACGCTTTGCCATCTTTTAGAATGTCTTCCTGGGCAGTCTTTGCCAGCTTCACTAATACAGGTCCTAGTTCCAAACTAAAGGATAAGCTACACATAAAGAGACCCCTGATCCTCCAAAGAGCAAACTCTTTGCTAGTGACTTAACTCTTCAGTGAATTTTATGCTCAACCTCCCCATATATTTTATGAGTGAACTTTCTTTTCATGCCTAATACTCAGTTTTTTTTTTTTCTTTTTTACTTTGAACAACCATTAGCTACCTAGTAGTTCCTTTGGGTCTAGTTCTGAAAAGTCTCCAATAAGGCAACCATATACTGAAGTAAAAGAAAAGACACGGAGAGGAATTTATATGAAGAATCATCATTCATGCCATTAAGACAAACACTTAGTAGCAGCATGAACCTGCTGAGATATGTGGGGATAGGAAAAGAGAGAATGATTTCTTTATACAATGAATCAGGCCAGGCAGAAAGAAAGGTAATGAACGTGGATAGATATTCAATTATCAACTTGATATTCTGTATTACTTTAGGGAGGTTGTGTTTTCAAGGTTTGTTTGCCTGAAAGAAAAACAAATAAAAAGACTTTCAACTTACTCTAACAAAGCAAAGTTAATGGAAAGAATACTTATTGAAAAAGATTACAAATTATGAATGGTAAAAAGTAAGATGTTGCTCAAGGAGGAACATCAACAACAAAAAATTCACAATGAGAAACACTAAAGAAAATGCGTTTTAGAATGTTGATAAAGGAAAGTAAGTGAAACAATGTCTAAAGTAAGGGGAATAGGCTTGCTGACCAGAAAAAAAAGTTACTGTAAATATACCTACATTAAAAAAGGAATCAGGTGGATTCTTTAAACAGAAACAGAAAAGATATGAAGACTGACTGATGTCTTACTTGACTGGCAGGGATAGGGGATATTGACAGGCTACTAAACACATTGTCCACAGAGACTTTGGAAACTAATCAGCACATAGAATAGAGTTTATTAAATGCTGGAATTGTATTGATGTATTCAGTTCTGGAATTTGAATCTATGATACTTAAATATTAATCACACTCCTCACTAGGATATGGTATTGCCCTAAGTCACTGAAAACAGATTATTTTTAAAAAGCACCTTTAATATTTAGTAAAATGAAAATGTATGCCTCGTCAGAAAACATGTTACACCTATTTATTGTTCTACATTAAAAGAAATGAGGTTTTCAACAGATCTGAAACTCCTCAACTCAAATTTCTCCATCATAATTGAGTAAAGAAAATGCATATTGGAAAGCTAGTCACTTACTCCCAGTTTTTGAGCATGCAAATGTCCGTAAGAAAAAAATATTGTCACCCACCTTCAATTCCTGGGGGACCAGAAGTCCTTAAACACTAAAATAAATTCCTATTCCGGGAAGCCCCATTGGAAAGCCCACAGTGGGGGATCCCTTAGGACAGAACAGTTGTTCAGAGATATGGTGATATGGAAGAGAATGATACAAATAACCAGTGTTGCATCTGCTCCTGACCTAAACCCAACTATACCTACCTCTTCTATGTATCTGGTACCCACAACAGGACTGAATTCTTTTTAAAGGGAGACATACACACTCGGGTTACAGAAACAATTAGAAAATTAATTGGAAACAAATTGTTTTAAGTGATTACATTTTTCTGGAAGAGATTCTTGATGCTAAGACTAATACATAAAATTAAAATATCAGGTAATATATTCAGTGAAATGACTCAACTTGATGGAAAAGCTTGTGTTGAAAATATTTCTGACATTTTGGCATAAACATGCTGTACTTTTTCATAATAATATAATCCTTAAATTCAGTTTAGGCTCTGTTACTTTTGCATGTATTCCAAGCAATCTAAGGATTAACATGTTTGCTTTTTTTTGTTTGCTTATTTGTATGTTAAAGAAGTTACAACTTCTAGAATATCATCAGTTACTCTCAGAACAGAATTGTCAGTGTCACTTTAAAGATAAAATCAAAGAACCTTCAAAATCTATCAGTAACCAAGCGATACCCGGTTACCACATATAATTAGCAATTGCAACTTGCCAAATTAACCAAAATTTAGATGACTTGTTATAAAAGTAATCAGTTATTTTCTCTCATGATCCTTTAGTTCAATAGGAATTTGGGGAAAGCATTTGTCTAAGGCATTAGCTTAAAGATTCAATATTTACTTCTCAGATAGTTATTACTCTATCCAAAATATGTAATCATCCCTTTGAAATTATTATAAAATAACTAAGATACTATGTTTAATATATGTCATTTAATCTGAATGAAACAGTGTGGTCAGCATTAGAAGAAATCTTAGAGAAAAGTATTTTATTCTCTAAATTTCCAATAATGAATAAATTCCTTTTCATGAAGGAAAGCACAATCTACCTGTGCCATACCAATCTGATCTATATCCACTATGACTTGCTTTGTTTTTCCTTATTATGACTCTCCTTCTTCCAAAAACAAATTTTAGGGAAATTTATCACTTAGATTCCAAACATGGTTTTGACTTGAGTGAATTTAGTGGTATTGGATCATATCTGTTATAGGTGTAGAAAAATCATAAATTAAAATTCAGTCTATGATTTTGCTTGTTCTAGATGACAGGGTTGTTCTATTTTTAACCTCCTTTAGTACTTCAAAATTATAATAAATCTCTCTAAATATAAAACATTTAAGTGGAAGAGAGATACAGTTTGAATACCATAAAATACTGAAAGCTGTATTTATGACAGAGAATGTAACAGACTAAAAGAAAAAGATTGTATGTAAAATTTAACATATTTGTCACACATATCATTTCTTAAACTGCATTCTGAGTATTCCCAATTGCTCCTAATTTTTCTAGGACTTGTCCCTAGTATTTCAACCTCTATATGTCACTCTCAATCCATGAACAAGTTGTATTAGAGATTTCACACTGCTTCTTAGACCCTTTCTCATCATCCAGATTGAAAATACCAAATCTGCCATAAAGGTCGTTGTTTTTGGTAAACATGAATATGCCTGATCCCAAGTTTCTTTTCTCCATTTTCTCATTGCATAAAATTATTAAAATATGCTCAAATTTTTCGTGTGATACCCTAAAGGTGATTATTAAATATTTTCTATTTCATGCTGCTTTTCCTGTG
This sequence comes from Solenodon paradoxus, assembly GCA_004363575.1. Taxonomy (NCBI): domain Eukaryota; kingdom Metazoa; phylum Chordata; class Mammalia; order Eulipotyphla; family Solenodontidae; genus Solenodon; species Solenodon paradoxus. The sequence goes on from RJWH01000055.1 coordinate 160,095, forward strand.
AGAGAATGGGTCACTGGTAGGAAAAAAGTCAGGTTTCTCTAACACACTCAAAACTACATTTTGCACAAGTCTGGGATTGAGGCTCCACTCTCAGCTGCTAACATGACTGTGGTAAGAGCTTAGCTATCTTCTCACTTACTGTTCTGCATAATTAACATGCAAGTTTGATCTTGAGGTCCAACTAAGTTAGGCCAAAGGCTATCCCCATCACAACTGTATTCCAGTCAGTGACAAGGAAGAACATAAGAGAAGTTATTTCTTTTAATAGCCATGGTCCAGAAATTGTGCCACCAGGTTCACTAAAAGGAACCTAGTTTCATGCCCTCACTTTGAAGCAAATGAAACTGTCACATCGTTGCACATATGAAATTTTCATTCATTTAGAGAAGCTGGAGGTCATTTAACAGGAAACAACCTGCAGTTTCTGTTGGAATTTTAGAATCAGATAAATTTGAGCTTTCATCCCATCTCTGTAATGTATTGACTATTGGGCCTTATGAAAGTCTAAAATCTTCAGTATCCTTTTCTGATCTGACTTACTTCAAGGAGATATTGAGAATATTGAACCCAAAGTGAGTATGCTTGGAATATGACATGTACTTGATAAATGAGAATTAATAGCAATAGAAGTGAAGTAACAGAGAGATATAATATTAAGAATTCTGAATGGAGTAGGAATTATACTCAGTGAACACCTACTGGTGAAACCTATGGTTGGAGTGGGAAAGACAGGTGAAAAAGATCTTGATTATTTAGGGTGCAGTTGACTATGCTAAGATTATAAAGACTAAGAGTAAAGTAGATGAGTGGAATATTGAGAGTTAACTCAGCGTTGAAATATATCCCTAATTTCTTCATTGATTTTTGTTTCTTCTAGTCATTTATAACCAGTCATCAGAGGTCAACATTTTATCCACTTATATATATTAAATGCAACACTAGGCATTAATCATGATTTTCTGATACTGATTGAATCTGGAAATTACTAATCAAATTCAGCAAGTTCAGAGAAGACTCAAAAATCAAACCAGATCTTCTCTTCTTCCCTAACTACTAACTTGTAATAAAAACTGATTAAGCTATTTTTTTTTACTAATAATGATATTCAAACATAATATAAAAACAGAGGTACATTCAGAGTTATTGGTAAATAGGGATTTCCCCTAGAGTTTTTAGCAGATGGCCCAGGGAAAATTCTAGGTAAAAATCCAAGTAGTCAATACTTGGTCACCCCTTTCAAAAAGAACAAACCTGTTTTAACGTATGGGGTACTCTGGGTTTTTTTTCTTTTTTATAGTCAAAATCTTCATTACCATTTTGGAGAATAATATGAAGTACTTTGTCACAAGAGTAAGGTTCTACATGCTAGACTCATAATTACTTTTTGGATCTTGTAAACTATTCTTTTGTATTAGCAATAAATGGTAGTTTCCTCTACAGAAACTTTCATCTTCCACTGCTTTACTCATTTCTCCCCAAATTATTCACTTCCCTATGCTACACATTCTCTCTTTAACACAGTATATAAAAATGTTGATGCATTTTGCAAAAGTTACATTAAAGAATGAATGAATATTAATTATATTTGACTGAACAAACAGCTATGAGAGGAATCTAAGTAGAGATCATGTAATCATAAACAAGATGCTAAATTATAGAGTGGAAAGAGCTCTGTGCTTAAAGTTTAAAAATTTTGAATTAATTTCCCACTTCTAAAACTCGAATTCTACCACTAGAAAGAAGTTTTGGGGGTAAGGGGGTGGGGGAAGCCAGCTCTAAGCGTCAATGTCTTTTTCTGTAAAATGGAGATGTTATTCCTTATTAAAATCCAACTGAGATAATATGCATGAGAACACTTCATAAGTTGCAAATTGCAAAGCAAAATATGACACTTGTTAAATCCAAATGAGTATGTTTTTATTGAATTGCACAGATCTGTTGATGTGTGCAATAAAATGAGTTTCCTTTACAAAAAAGTTGTGTGTGCTGGGTACTAGTACAAGAACATGATAATATTTTCATCCTAGATGCATTTTATAAATGACCATATAGATTCTTAACTGCGAGAAACTGGTGTTCATACATACATATATAAGTATTGAACAAATTAAATCAATTAAAGAATAGGAGAAACTGTCTTAGACTTTTGAAGTCATTGCCTCACATTTCTTAGGTTTGCAGTAGGTACTAAACATGAGGTGTTGTGTCATCTTGGCTTTTCCCATTGTCCATTTCCATAACGAAATTCTTTTAACATCAGCACAGTATATATAATTCTTTGAGGCAAAATTGTTGTTTTTTTTTTTTAGAGAATTTCTATTTATTCAGTTTGGTTCTATGTAAAAACTTGTATTTATACAATAACATCATTTGGAGCATAAAATAACCCAAAAAAATCTCTATTGTTAAGATCTCAATTGTATTGTCTTTTTTTATGGAAAGAAACAAAAACAACTTCAATTCTTCTCCAAAACATTCTTGTATAGCTTGTTTCCTTCCATTATTATAATGCATGGTCTTGTAACTTTGAGATCAAAGAGACATCCTAACCTTATCAAATATTAACTTTGTAATCTTAGGCATATTGATTAAATTTTAAAACAAATTTCCTATCTGTGGAAGGGTCAATTATCCCTATGTTATGATATAATAAATATAAAGTGAAGTGATTAGAATGTGAAAAAACGATTAATATAAAGTAGAAATTTTAATTATACTCATAATATTAGGAACAAAAATTAGATGGCAACAGAACTGTGACATTATAGTAAAAGTCAGTCCCCAAATGTGGTTTAATTTGAACAACTTTATCAGGATGATTTATACCACAGGCTAAGAATTCTCAGCTCCGCAGGCAATCAGATAAAATACTTGTGGATTAATATAGATGCTTTGCCTAAGATATAGCATCATTTTGTCTCCAGAGAAACTATTTTCCAAAAAAAGTTGTTGTCATAGATCATTACTGCAATTACTCATATCTTAGTCTAGCATAACTTGAATTCCTCATTATATTTCTCTTCTTTTGTGCAAAGATTTAACCAATTTGTAAATCATTTTATGAATATTGAAAAACATGAGATACAGACATAATAATTACCAATATTAAACACAATTACAGATGTCTAATATATCTTAGATTTGTTTCTACTGATGCAAACTCAAGAGAATTGCATAGTCATAATATGACTAATCTTATCACCAAATGATTTAAGATTCATTATAGGCTTTTACTGAATAGATCCTGTAGTGATCCCTGACTTTTCTCAAAGTTTACCAGCTTATGGATATTACTTTAATGTCTACCTCCTATACTGATTATTATTAATTAAAATTAATGCTGTTTTTAAAAATCAATTTATTGTATCAAAATGCTAGAAGGAGTCATTCTGGTTTTGTCTGAAATATTTGTACCTTATAACAGCACTCTTTTTCTTCTCTCAAGATTCAGAATTTTTTTCTATAACAAACTTAACCTCCTATAACTTACATCTGTACAGGTTAAAATTCATTTCTAGCATGGAGGTAGATATGTACTATTTTTGAGGGCAAGCTATTCAATGCTGATAAGAATTTTACTCCAGATCAATTGTCTAACATTGGGTTATACACTTCTCTGTATGTGTCTCAGATATTAGCAATCTTGGCCACCATATCACAATTTATCTGACATATAATATACATGCTCTATTAATAAACGTGGATACATTTGTATAGATGACTATCTTTGTATACAAAACACAAATTGAAAATACATGTATTTCCAATAAATACAGGTATCATTTTTTCCGCTATCAGGTCCTCTCTAATGTGAGATGAGTAGAGTGAATTAACTACCATTTGCTCATCGATTTTTCAGCTTTAAGAAGAGAACAGTTATATGACAATACAGATTTGATGCAAATTATTTCTATTTTTATCCACTCTATGACTGGTCAGTAACATTTTCAAAGTTTTCATTTTTTATATAGTAGTTACATTAATTAAAAAAGGCAAAAAAAATTTGACATTGTCTAAATAAATTGGTGTTGTACATACTTTATTGTATACAGATGTTGATTTATGATGGTACACATCTTAAACTTATGTAATATTGTAACGCAATTTTTTTCAATAAAATTAAAAAAATAAGTTATTTTGATTTGAAATATAGTTCTTGATGAATTAAGCTATTGTCCCCCTACCCTACATCTACTCTTTTTGGGTGATTTGAATACAGAAAAAGAAAAGCTTATAAATTGTTCTGAACTTTATTCCCAGCACAATGGCATAGCTTGTTACCATATTTTCCACAAAGAGTGCTCTGTGGTTTTAGAATACAATGCATAACGTACTTTTGTTTGCTGAGTAGATATTTAAATCTAAATTGAATGAATTACTTCACCCAGTAAGAAGAGTGAAGCCAAGTAGCATCTTTCCCACTTTCTTTCTTCTGTGACAAGGCAATAAACCTCTTATACTTGTCTCTTCTAACATTCCTCTTCCACGTTCTTCCTCTTAGTCTAGTTTAGTTCCCAGAGTTACAATTGGACTAACTTTAAAAAAAATTCAATAACAAAAAAAGAATCCTCTTTGTAAGTCACTGGAAATGTTTTGTTTTTCTTGAAGTCCGTGGAGATCCTGGAGACTTGGCACAAAGGAGTGAGAGGAAAGGTAGTAACTTTTATTGGGTTTGGTGACTACAATTTTGCCTAAATCAAATTTCTCTTCAGATTATTAATATCTGTTCAACCATTTAACAGCTAATATGTCCTTCAAATCTTCATAGGACATTAAATATATAAATTATGTTCACAAGATGAAAAAGGTGATACTGGTGCATGCTGGTGGAGTAGTGATTGGGTGTAGTCTCCAGACATACTAAGGTCTCAGTTTCACTTCCCAGGGTCAAGGGGAACAATCAAGATGAGCAACTAAATAAAATAAATCAGTGCTTTTTTTCTTCTTTCTCATCCTGCCTGCCTGCCTCTGTTCACCTTCATTCTTCCTATACCTTTCCTTTAAAAAAAAGTAACAAATTCACCACTTTCCTTAATTTTGTCAGCCTTACATAGATAGCACCACAAACACGCAATCTTGTCAAAAATTAAGTTGAAGTGTTGATTCATTTTATTCACAAAATATACTCTTTTAAGCAACATAAACCCTATGATTAATCATATAATCTTCTGAAATATTTCATTTTATTAAAAAGAGAAGATATGTTACGATTTTTCCATCATTCTAAATGCTAAATGATAGATAAGAGTAAGTATCTGTAAGCTGATTCAGCAATAAGAGATAGAGATAAGGGCGCCTGATGGGCTCTAAGTGAGATTTTATTGTCCCATGTGCAAAGCTCTTTTCTGAGAAGAGACAGAAAAGTGCAATCTGAGGGAAGCTGTGAGAGAGAAGTTTTTAAGAGGGCAGTCTCTGGCTAGCATGGAGGGGCCTAGGAGTGGAATTCCGATAAGGCCACTTGTCCTGCTGTTGATTAAGGGGTAGGGAGTCGATGTGGGGGAATGTTAGGTAAGCAAGGAGGGGTGGGAGTGGAGTCCTTGAGTTGGGTAAGCAGGAAGGGGGTTGAATAGTATCTGGTCTTGTTTTAGACTACAAAACGTTCCCTTTCTCATGCTTGGCTGAAAAGTCACAGCTTTCAATTTTTTGTTTTTTTTCCTGTCTTGCTATCCTAAAAATTATTTTAAGAATATTGATAACATAAAACAAAACAAAACAAAAACACAAGTTTATAATGGGATGCCATGCAGGCAAAAGTATTGATTAGAACTAAGAATTCTAATAATGGAAAATTGCCTCTTTTTGCAAATGGCCTCAACCTGTGTACTAACATATAAATATTAAAGTCATGCATGTTTATCATGGCTTTTAAGAAGAAATAAACCATGTGCTAGAGTAAAATACACATATAAGATCATTATGCTCAGAGCTTAGGGTTATTTAGAAAGATGTAAATATAACCAAGACCTCTCTGTTTCTCAACAAATGCTTCTAAATTCTTGTCTTCCAGGCAAGATGAAAAGGCTTAAGGATGAGATATGTCTCATCTCCCGTTTTGCCTTGCATTGCACTAAACTGAAGAGAAGACATCAGTGCATATTTGTCAAGCACCAATTTCTCTTGTTTAGATCAGATGAGGGATAAAATAGTTTCGCCTGCCAGAAATAATTAGTATCTTAGGATGTGAATTTGTCTTTCATTTTTCTGAGCTGATCAGTTTATGGAAAACCAGGGCTATATACCTGTGCAAAAAGAGACAAATTTAAACAAGCTCAAATTTTATGTCATTGTTATCTTGCCTCACTTAAGATATCCAATCTGTACTTCCTGCAACTTATGAGTCAGGGAATATTCCTTTGTCTCACCACATTGCAAAAATATATAATACATATCTCATCATAAATATAACAGTTCTCAATATCTAGGTCTTTAAGTATAGAAATGTGTTCCTGATTTCTAAACTTTTACTACTTTTTTGATGCCACAAATAGGGCAGTGGTGTCCTTCCTTTGATAGCAAGAAAATTCCTGTTGATTTGTGAAATACTGCATAACTTAAATTTCTTGCTCTCCTATTCCCATCTTGCCCCTAGTTCCTAAGATTAGACATATAGAAGAGTTATAGTATCTTAACTGCAATTTTTCTCTTTTTAAATATGATGAAAAATCTTCTAAAAATATCTAAGGATTAATCTCTTTTGTGATTATATCTAGGATAGTAAATTGCAGGAATACATAGATAAAATAGAATTTATAATCTGATGGAGTGTAGGCATGACTAGAGAACAAGTTATAAGAGATAAAGGATAGGGGCATGTTCTTGTGGTTCAGGGCTCTGAAACACTATTGTGTAAACCCATATAAAGTCTAAGAACCCAAGTTCTCAGTCCAGGAATTGAGGGAGAAATCAAAATAAAGCAAAGAAAGAAATAAAATGCTTCTTCCTCCTCCCTCTTCCTTCCTGCTTACCTGCTTTCATTTTTACCTTTATTTCTTGCTTGAGCGAAAGAAGAAAGAGATAACAAAAATAGTGTATTCAGGCATGAGCCAGTAAAACCTGGATTTGGGCTCAGAAAACTTGTCTTGTAGAGCCTAAGTGCATAGATGAACTGGAAACATCAAAATAAAAGAACTAAAAGGGCTAAAATGTACTGCAACACAGCTAGGCAAAGTACAGCTCTATTCCAGAGCTAACTCTGATAAGCTCTCTGTCCTTTAAGAGATATTTACTGATTGATACATCCCCCGTATTTTCTTTTCTATTTCTCACAATTACCTCTCCCTATCCCTCATTAAATGATGTGACCTCAATATGCTTGGAATCACTCCCCTTATCCTATGAACCTCACTATCTAGTTTCTCAGGTGCTTGGTTTCATTCTAGGTGACTTCCACACAAATACATATTAACTTGTCTTTTCTGGTGTAATCTTTTGCTTCAGGCTATGATCTTTACCATATTTTTTTCCTAACTTTTTAAAGTAATTTTGCTTATAGTTTCATATGTATGTGTCATAGCTCACATTTATTGAGAAGGAAAAGATAGAAATGATAGGAGTCAATTAAGCCTGGCCAAGGATAGGAAAATGGTGAAGGAATTCTGCAATAAATCCTAACCTAGAATTTGTCAACACACATGAGTCAGTGCTGAAATCACAAAAGATACCCTCCTTTTTTATCAGTCATATTCAGTGAAGAAACAAGTGAATGTGGTTTATGGGAATGTATCTATGGAAGGAAAGATATGCAATTAATAGTAGTGATAGGAGAGATTTGGGTAGGAGAGATATTCTGTAGAATAACAAAGCAATGTATTAGAGCAGACTAGACTAATCTATGATAATGATAATCCCTGAATATCAATGCCCTAACTGTGTACAAATTAAGATTTTTCACATGTATCTCTAAATCATACTGAGTGCTCTCAAACTTGTAATTCCTCACACAGCAAGTCACCACCATCTCAAAGCCATTTGCTTTCAGTCACAGTAATGAGATTGAAAGAAGATAGTGGAGAAAGTTTATGGTCACACCAGAAAATGATATCTATAACTTCTCACTGTTGGTCACATAAGAACTGGAAAATTGAGAAATAGGGTAGGTTTTTTGTGTGTGTTTACAGGAAGAGAAAATATAATCTATCAAGCATCACTACATATAGCATCTTTTTAGCAAATCACTGAATATTAGAATTACATGGAAGTACAAAATTTTATACACTTTGGGTTTTTGTTTTCAGCAACTTCATTGAACTACAATTTTACATATCACAAACTCTCTCATATTAAATGCACAATACAATGAATTTTTGTAGTAAATTGAGAGTTATACAATCCCTACCATAATCCAGATTTAATACATTTCTATCAACCCGACCAGGTATCAAAAACCCATTTGAAATTAAAAGCATTCCCCATCTCAGTCACAGGCAACCATTAATCAGATTTCTTTTTTTTTTTTTTTTTGGTTAGTTCATACAAATGTATTCAATACAATACATGAGGTTTTGACATTGTTTCTTCTAACAGAACCATGTATATGAGATCTATCAATGTGGTTGCACATATCAGTAGTCGGTTCCCTCTTATTGTTGAATACTATCCATAACATGGATATACCACTTTCGTTTATCTATTCAGCTTTTGATGGACATTGTTCTCTATTTCGGCCATGGTTAATAATGCCACTATGAACATTTGCATACAAACCTTTGTGCAGGTGGTGTTCATTTCCTTCTTTCAGGTAGATATTTATAAAAAGAAATGTTGGGTAATAATGTAAATTTAAGCTTAACCTTTTTGTTTCATGTATATTGGCTCTCTGCCTTTGGGTATGAATTGTTACATGTTTCTTATAATATTTTTATCTTAGCAATATTTTTCCTTTATAGTCAATATTGTTTGATATTAGCATAGCCACTCCAGTTCAGATATGGTTGTAATTTCAGTGACTTAGCATTCTCAATTATTTTATATTCAATCTTTTTTTATATTTGAATCTAAATTATATCTCTTTTACATATCATATATTGGCATCCGTCTTTCTATCCAGATTGACCACAATCATCTTCTGAATGAAATGCTTGATCTATTTATATTAAATTATTTACATAATTAGATATGTTTCCCATTTTGCTATTTGATGTCTATATATCTTATGTCATTTGTTTCTCTATTCCTTTTTTAGTACTTTCTAAAATCCATAAAATAGAGTAAAATATAGAAATTGCTCCACTCCTCCCTTTCTTGGATGATCATTATCACATGTATCCATCTTTATATTTTACAAGCCAAACAATGCAGTTTAATAACCTTTGTTTTAGTTAGTTACCTTTAATTCAGTTAAAAGAAGGAAAGAGAATGGATTATTATACAGCTGTGGGTGTGTGTTTTATTTTTTAATTTTTTGTCTATGCTGACATTAAAAACTTTTGCAGTACTCTGTTCTTTTTTTTTAATGGGTAATATGTAACCCTCAAGAGTCATTTATTTTTTCACCCCAAGGACTTTCTTTAGTATACGCTGTAAGCAAGTTGTCTAAGAAATTGTCTAACAATTTTTTTAAGTTTTTATTTATCAGGAAATGTCTTTTATCTTGTCCAGTTTTTGAAGGGTAGTTTTTGCTGGATATAGAACTCCTGGTTATAGCGAAGGAAAGAACTGGAGTGTTGGTAATTAAGTTAATATATTGTATATAGATATTGATTTACAGTGGTGCATACCTTATACCTATATTGTGTTATGATGAAAGGATCCTCAATAAAAATTTAAAAAATTTATTGTGATCAATTTGTTGTTATTTTCAGCCATTTGAAAATATTGTCCCATTTCTGTCTAGCTCCTATTGTTTCTGATAACAAGTTAGCTATATTACTGTTAGTTATATTATGTATATATTATATATTTATGTATGACAAGTTAGTTATATTACTGTGGTTCTCCTGTATGTAATAAATTATTTTCCCTTATTACTTTCAAGATTTCAATGTTGTCTTTGTCTTTCAGTCAGGTAACTATGATGTATTTAAGTTTGACTCTATATGTTATCTTGTGTTTGTGATCTTTAACATGTAGATTAATGTTTTTCAAGTTGTCATAATTTCAGCTAATATTTCTTGAATATTTCTGTGTCTTTTTTCTGTTATCTCTTTAAGTGAACACTATATTTTATACAGCTGCTGAAAATTTTGTAACATACTTTTTTCATCTTTTTAGATTCATAATATCTATTGTTCTATCTTCATTCCTTCTAAACCTCTTTTCTATCAACTCTAGCCTATTTTTGAGTTCCTATGGTGAATTTTTAAAATTTCAACTTATACTCCAACTCCAGAATTTCTACTATCAATTTTATGAGTAATCACATTGGTAATTTTCTTTGATTCTTTAAATATACAGTTTCCTTACATTCAGTGAACACATTTATAATAGCAATTTTTTTTGCTAAATTTGGTTTGTAGGCCTTCTGAGACAGTTGTGATTGATAGATTTTTTTTCTTTTCATGTGCTTAGATAATGCTTTACTGGTTTTTTATTTCATAATTTTTCAATAAAAATTGGTTATTAGGTAATATATTGAAGCAATTTTGAATTTTTCTTTCTCCTTAAAGGAATATTACTGTTACTATAATTTTATTTATTTACTTTTGTGGAATAATTCTATAAATTCTGTCTTGCCAATAGTTTATACCAGTGATATTCTGCTAACTTACTTGCTGTAGTTATTCTTAGGTTTATTTTTAAGTCTGAGTTGCTAGGGGTTACTACTGGGTCATAAGAACAACTTGTTGTTCGGTCAGTGATTGGTTAGAGGTTGTACTTAAACCCCTCAAGTCAACAACTTTCTAAACTTTGCTGATAAATTTGTATATGGATTGGAGAACGCATGCAAATTTTACAGAGTTAACAAATGTTCATAAGCTTTCTGTACCACAATGTGCCCTGTTAAGTCAGGGTGACTACATAGTCATCCTCTTGAGCTGAGCACAGGCTTCCTGAATACCAATGATATGAGACACATCATGTCATTCTATAGATGTCTTATTCCTTGTATTTCCCTATTAAATTTCTGTATGATTTGCTGATTGATTACATGTTCCAATAAGTATCACAATCTTAGAATAATTTCAATATTAGCCTTTCAAAATAAATGGTGACAAAACATCATCAACTCTGTTTACAACTGTCACAGAGTTTTTTCTGTCTGTTCCCAATCTATTCATCCTTTCCAGCATTAAGGATATTAGTCTTCATCAATCCTGTTCTGGTAGAACTAGAATTCCACAGATCCTGTGGGAAGTGATCAGTCTCCGACTACAATGCTGCAAATTATTATCGAGGTTATGGTGGTTCACTTTTAAATCTTGAATGTTTTTCTATTATTTTGATATGCATTTGGTGAATATTCATAGTACTGAAGTGGTTGTTTTGACATTTTTAGCATTGTTTTGGGGGAAGGGAATTTGTGGAACTCCTCACTCAGACATATTGGATTTCCCCATTCTGACCATTCAAGTTTAATAAACTCAACATAGATGTTGGCCTTTTTTCAATATCTCTTCAGAAGAGAATTTTCCATCCAGTTTTCTTATTGACCTTTATAAATATTACCTCTCGGAATGTGTAAAGTCCTTCTGGGTGGTTTACTCTTTCTGTATTTTCTATCTCAGGTTGCTAACATTGTTTCTTATGGGATTCCAAAGTGCATAGATGGTGTTCCAGTGGGGCTTGTGGAGAGTTGACTTTTCTAACCTGTGGGGATATAACTGCCTGAAAATAAACCTGACACTAAGGTAGTTACATCTTAGAGATGAATACAGAAGAGCTAACACAGAACACATTATTTGATACTGGATAAAGAGCCATCTGAAATTCTTAACCCTGGTTTTTTCTAGGTAAATTAACAGATACATTCCTTATGTTGTGAACTATATAGGCAGGACTTCTGTCTTTTTTAATTGAAAGAATTTCTTTCTTCTAGTACCATACCATGCTCTTTAACTATACTTATCAAAGTTTCACTATTGCAGTTATACATGTGATAGGTATTTTTTCAGAATGCAAGTTATGAAAAAGAAACATTTTTTCTTCAGCATTTCTGTTTCTATAGGATATTTGTATTAATTTTCCTCTAGCTTCCAGTCACCCTTGCTACATTAGTGAAAGCCCCATTGTGAACTATTATATAGAGGCAATATCCTTTGGGAATGGACAAAGAGAGGTAAACTATCTTTCCTGTACTCTAAAGATCAGCATGAAATATGTGAACTAGATTTGGCCAATCAAGTATTTGCATTCTCATCTTTATATCATGGTTTAGTGACACAGAGACAAAAGAAGAGTTAGAATTTATTTAACAGTGTTATCAAAGATTTTCTTAGGATTTGTAGCATTACCCTGACCCCCAAAAAATGTTTTGTTGGTTACTTCTCTACTTCATAATGCTATTTACATTATATTCATTTTAGGATACTGAAATTGATTATCAGTCTATATTTCATTTCACACTCACCATCGAATTTCCGGTATCTATCACCACCACCACTACCTTTTCCCAACTTTCCTTCCCTTCCCCCTCCCTCCACCCCTACCCCAACCTTCCAAATCATAATCACAGTCCTGTGTCCTGTTATTTTTGTTGGACTTTGTATGTTGATTTGTTTCATTTAATTATATTCCACATATAAGTGACACAATTCTGTATTTATCTTTTGGATGTATTTTACTTGATATGATCCCCTCCTATTCCATTCAAACTGTTGCAAAGGGCACAATTTTATTTTTTTTAATAGTTGTATAGAATTCAGTTGAGTATTTATACCAAAACTTCTTTATCTAGTCATCTGTTGATCGGCATTTAGGTTGATTCTATGTCTTAACTATTTTAAGGTGTGCTATATGAACATACATGTGCAGATATTATTTCTGATTATGCATTTTACATCCTCTGGGTATATGCCTGGGAATGGGATTGATGAATCAAATGGTAGACCCATCTTTATTTGCTTGAGGAATCTCTATATTGTTTTTTAGAGATGTTACACCAATTTGCATTTCCACCAACAGTATAGGTTTCCTTTTTCTCCACAGCCCCAACAACACCTGCTATTTCCAGACAGACCAATCTCATCAATGTAAGGTGGTATCTCAATACAGTTTTATTTGCACTTATTTGATGATTAATGTAGAACATTTTTTCAGGTGTCTGTAGGTCATCTATGCATCTCCTTTAGACAGGTGTAAATACAGTGCCTGTTCTGTTTTGTTAAGGTGTCATTTGCTTTTTTGTTGTGAAGTTTTGGACTCTTTACATATTTTGGAAATAAAGCTATTATTTGATATGTGTTATGAAAATCTTCTCAAATTCTGTGGATTGTCTAATGTGTCTGGTATCTGGGCAGTCTGTGAGCTGCCCATACTGGAGCTTTTCCCTCAGGCTGGGGTCGGGTGGGGGGCAGTTTGTACATGTGCTTGCTGTGTCCTGGCCAGCTATTAACTGCCCACGCCAGAGCTCAGGAAACATACTTTCCCTGAGACAGTGGTGAATGGTACACAGAAGCCTGTGGTGTCTTGGTGGGCTGTGAACTGCCCCTGCTTGAACTTGGGGAGAGAGACTTCCCAGTAGATTAGGGGTGGGGGTAGCGCACAAGCACTTACGGTTTCTGCACTGTTCCTGCAGTCTCTTGCCAGCTGTGATTACCTCTCTGTCGGTTGGGGTGCAGAGCACACTCAGTCACTTCTACTTAGTCAGGGGGCAGGAGTATGGCGTCTTCATTGTCTCCATGGTATATATTCTGTGTTTTGCCTAATCTAGGCCACTAGCCCACAGTTCCTTCCCAGAGTTGCTTCTTCTTAGATGTGGGGCTTTCTATAATCATTCAGATGTATAAAATATGTAGGGTCTGTTCAGAGGAACATAAATTCAAGCTGTTCCCTAGACAGGATAAGAAAGGGTAAGCCAGGGTCCACCTATATTGCCATCTTGAATCAGAAGACTGATTTTGGATTTTATGTCCAGGTCTTTGATCCATTTTGAGCTAATTTTTTTGCAAGGTGATAAAGAGTAATTTAGTTTAGTTTAGTTTTCTTGTTTTTTGTTTTTTTTTTTAACAGATGTCTTTCCAGTTTTCCTGACCATTTTTTTAAATAGACTTTCCTTATTATACCATATGCTCTTGGCACCTTTGTTAGAGATTAACTGTCCATATGTTTGTGTTTTTATTTTTGAGCTCTCAATTTGAATCCACTGATTGGTGTGTTCCAGTTCCATACTGTTTTTATGACGATTGCTTTGTAGTACATTTTAAAGTTGGAAAGTGAGTTTCCTCCACTGTTCTTTCTCCTCTTCAGATACCTTTGGTTATTTAAGATCTTTTGTAATTTGATAGGAACCAGTATTTTTTGTCCCATTTCCTTGAAAAACATTCCAGATATTTTGATGGGGATTGCACTAAATCTATATATTGCTTTGGGTAGAATGACCATTTTTACTATGGTAATCCTTTGAATCCACAAACATGAAATGTTTTTGCATTTTGTGTCTCCTCTTGTTTGTTTTGTTAAGTCCTGTAGTTTTCATTGTAGAGGTCTTTCAACCCTTTTATTAAATTTATTCCCAGGTATTTGATCTTTCTTGGTGCTGTTGTGAACAGGTTTCTTTCTTAATTTCTTTTTCACCTTCTCCATTGTTTGCATATTAAGAATGCTACTGATTTTTATGTGTTGCTTTCATATTCTTTTACTTCATTGTATTTGTTGATTAATTCTAGCAGAGTATTTTTTATGGAGTCTTTAGGATTTTCTAGGTAAGTCATGTCATCTGTAAATAATGATAGTGTTATTTATTCTTTTCCAATTTGGACACATTTACTGTGCTTTTTTTGCATTATTTCTTTGACTAAGAATTCCAGGACTATATTGAATCATAGTGGTCATATGTGGCAACCTTGTTTTATTCTATATCTTAGGAAAAGGCTCTCAGTTTTTCATCATTGATTATTAACCTAGCTGTGAGTTTTTCATATATTGTTTTTATTTATTATTATTGTTAAGGTATATGACATTTATTCCTATTTTGGCAAGGGTTTTTATCATGAATGTGTGCTGAATTTGTCGAATGTATTGTCTACATCTATTGAGATAGTCATATGGTTTTTCGTTTTCACTTTGTTAACACGATGCATTGCAATGATTGATTTGTATATGTTCAATCCTTGCACCACTAGTATAAATCCCACTGGTTGTGATGTATTATTTTTTTTGATGTGCTGCTGAATTCTGTTTATCATGATTTTGTTGAGGACTTCTGCATCTATATCCATCAGTGATATTGGTCTGCAAATATTTATTCATATGTATATATACATATATATATACATATACATACACACACACACACTGATTTAGGTGCTAGGCATTGCTAGGTGCTGAAGATACAAAAAAACAATCCTGTGTGATTGGTAGGGAAGAACATCTGGGTTCAGAGCTACACAGCACACTTGGAATTGGGATTCTGGCCATGGTGGAGTGAGTGGAACTACGGGAAGAACCGACTCTTCCAGGGATTGTTAAAACAGTGGAGAGCCCACCCAATGGGACTAGAACACAGAGCCAAGAGGTGAGGATCTACACAGTGCAGAAGGAGCACCAGTGTGCACTGGTGGTTTGAATGGGACACCCAGCGAGAAAATTATACTGGGCACCTCCATAACCGGAAGGCAGTGAGGGGAATCACCCACTCACAACCCCTCACACCATATTGCCCCAGAGCCAAAGATCCACCACTGATAATCCCACCCTTAGACTTAAAGGAAAATTGTCTTCCAGAGGGAGAAACTGTCGATTCTACCTACTAGTGCCACCTTGCAGATAGAAGTGAAAATGCAGCCTGATTGCTGATTGCTGGCCAACAGTAAAGTGGTCATTACGGTTGGGAGCTGATAAGCTAGGGGAACACTTTTGCATCCCACAGACAAACTTTATCCCCATAGACTGAATTTTCAGGCAGTAACAGAGGAACTTCACATATAAGAACTTCAACAAATCCAACCAGTGGTGACACTGCATAACTCAAGAAGTCCCAACGTTCAAACCAAGATCCAGACTTACTCTGTGCAACTCAGTACCCTACATGGTGTTATCACAGTAAGGAAACCCAATCCAAAGAAATACAAACAGAATGTCAAACAAAGCAAAGACACAGAAAAATATACGTGAAATGATGAATCCAATCAAAAACACAGGGGGAAATCTTAATACAACAGACACCTGTAAATTACCTGAGGATAAATTTAGGTCAGAAGATGTAAACATACTTATGAAAATCAAGAAAACAATACAGGAAGAACAAGTGAACAACAAAGAAGACAGAGAAGAAACAAAGCAGCTCATAACATATCAAAGAAATAAAGAACACAATAGCTAGCCTGAAGAATTTAATAGAGGGACGCAAGGATAGGGTGGATGAAGTCACCAATGGAATCAGGAAGCTAGGGCAGAGTAATGCATTCACGCAAACCAACAAAGGGATAAAAGACAAAAGAATTTAAAGAAATGAAGACAGCATTCAAGACCTATGGGATAATAACAAAA
This sequence comes from Solenodon paradoxus, assembly GCA_004363575.1. Classification (NCBI taxonomy): domain Eukaryota; kingdom Metazoa; phylum Chordata; class Mammalia; order Eulipotyphla; family Solenodontidae; genus Solenodon; species Solenodon paradoxus. The sequence continues at coordinate 176,679 of RJWH01000055.1, forward strand.
GAAACAATTTCCCATTATAGGGGTCTCAGAAGGAGAAGAGTTAGAAAAGGGAGGTGGAAATTGTATTTGAAGAACAAATAACTGAAAATTTCCCTAATCTGAACACTGAAGCAAGCCTCCAGAGCCAGGAAGCCAAGTGTCCTTAATAAAAGTAATCCAAGCAGACATAAAAAAAAAAAGGAAAAGAAGAAGAAACCAAAGGGTCACATTGACATATCCCTTTCATTCATATTCAGCAAACTCTGTGCTTCACCCCTAAATATCCATCTATTTCCTTTTATTTCTACTACAAGCAACCATTTTCTCTCACCTGAATTACAGTAACAACCAAGTCAAACACTCTGTAGACTCCCGGGACCCTAACATTTTAAGGTTATCTTCACATTTTAGTCAAGTGGTATTTTAAAACCATTAATACCCAACTTATAAAACACTTCAACAGATCTCTGCATTCAAGCTAGATACCTAAATTCTCAAAATTAGTCGTACATCCCCAGCTTCATCTCACATCACCCTGTTCTTAGTTTTGTCATTTTTTCAGGCCCTCCCTACTAGCCATCTTCTTCCCACCATAGGGACATGAAACATGCTATTTCAGTAACTGGAAAGTTCTACCCTTTCTTTTTTGCCTAGATAAGCTCTATTCATTTGTCAGCCTCATCTTAGGTTGTTATTTCATCAGGAAAGCCTTCCTTGATTTCCATGATGAGATCGAACTTTCAAATTAAAGGGATTCCTGGTATGATGTACTTTGTCTCAAAGTAATTTTAATTACTAGATGGATGAAAGACAATTGAGATACTGTTGTCCTTGTTCGCAGAGGTAATCAATGAAGGTAATTTCTAGTTCTATAATTACGTGATTTTATACATGCACATTGAAATTACGGTAGCTGAGATCTTTGCTATTCAATTTTGTTTAGCTTATTATGAAATAAACTAGTAAAAAAGGTAAAAACACCTCTATTCAAACACCGCACACCACTTTTGATTGAATTTTCTTGTTTCTTGTTCTTTGAAATTGATTTAAAATGGACACTCAGATTTTTAAGCACTATTAAAAAGGAAAAAATCTTTTACTTCAGAAAGCACTGGCTTCATGCCATTAAGATAGCACCTTTCATTCATCCTTGTTTTGCAAAACCTAATGTCATCAATTCATTTGCATAAATGTGTAATCAGGAAAGAAGTTAAAATTCCCTTTTCCCTTAAATGGCCTATTTTGGTTGGGGGGAGTCAGTTTTTTTTGTTTGTTTGGAAAAGGTTCAGTAATGATTCTAATAACTGTAAAGATTTTTAAGACAAATTCTTTTTCTCCATGGAAAAAAGCATTTGCTCTCTTTTTTATGAACATAAAAATGTTAAATAATGTGCACAATAATATGAAGTGTAGAAATGATTCTTATTCATTATGTTTAAAGAGGACAAAAAGAAATGTAAAGTCAAAGAATGAAAAGGTAGCACAAGAAATATAAGTTCAGCTGCATCAAGGGCTATGTCTCATGGTTTAATGCATTTATTACAAATTCTAGATTGATTCAACCATGACACAATGGAGATGCTTCTAGAAGTAGACAAAATTCTTATTCATTTTGCAATTCAGAAACTACAAAATTACTGAGTTCCAGCTGTGCCACAAAATGACTTTTATTCTTTTCTTCTTCTCTTTTATTGTGTACCTGTTTTGGTACTCACTGAAAGCCTGGATGCCTTGCACTCCAGATAAAGAGCTCTACAGTGTGTAGATTAAGCGAGACCAGTAATTGCATCTGTGCTCCCATCAATTTTCCTTAGTTTTCAGACGTCCTTTCTTTTTTCCTTTTATACACTATTCTTTGCATAGCTGTTGTATGTCAGCATTTTACAAATATTATATTATTTGATGAACCCATTTGATAAATATTTAATTGTTAAGTTCCCCCAAAGATTTCCAGATTTTTTTGTTTAAGAGCCAAAAGAGTTTATTTGGAACTCTGAAGCAGGAGAAGGGCTATTGGTTGTTTTTATAGGAGGATAGGGTTTGTTGCAGATACAAGTTGCAGATAAGATTAGGCAGGGTGGGCTTTCAGATTCAGGGCATGTTACTGCTGCAATTCAGTGAGAGTCCAGAGGCAAAGAGACTGTTAAGAAATTCATTAAGATGTTAAAACAAGACTTTAGTCAAAACAATGAGCATCCTTAACAGAAGAGATTGAGATAGTGCCTAAGATCTGCAGCTATAAGGAAAGACTGAGACAAAGGCCAAAGGAGAATCCCACCCAAATACCACATACAGCAGATCCTCCAGCACAAAATGGCATTACCCATGCCTTTTTGGAGGCCATTATGGTATCTGTAATAGGAAACTCAGAAAACATACAGAATGTATTCAAAGACCTACATAGTTTTTTTCTGACTCAAAGTTCTACTGTTCTGCTGTTGTAGAAGAGAGGAAAAAGCACCCCAGTTTCTAGCCTCTGAGGCCCAACAGTGGCCACCCAGCCACCAGGCACCTGAAAGTCTAGACTGGCTGGAAGCTACTGACTAGATAAAAGGGACCCCTTTCTGAGAATGAAAGCCTATGTGCATTTTACAATTATGTGAATCCTGTGTGTTATTCATATGAATAATTCACAAATGAATAACTGAATTACATTTGTAATTACTGTTCTAATTCACACCTTCCCCTTTCCCTCACCAATAAAAGTGAATCCCAAAAGTATTTCGGGTCTCAGATTCTATATCTGGCCCTCGCGTAATAAAGCTATCTTCACTACTTCTAAAAGAGCACTATTTGGATTTTGTCAGTTGAGAGAGAGCTATTACACTGTGACCAAAAGAAAATCATTTTCACAATTATTTCTACCACTTATTGTTTCAATGGGTTCCTTTGACGTAGCATCAAAGGAAATTGCAAATAAATTTGCAAATTTACTGCAGATAAATCAGTGTGATATATTTTACCACAGGATCTACTTTATGGAAGTTAAATGAAGTTAAATCACAAACATATACCAAGATTCATAGAAATAGGAAATATTCCTACTTGCACAATAAATGTGAAAATATTGGATGATGAACAACACAAATCATTGTCAAGTCCATGTCTAAGAAAATTAATCAAATCAAAATAGCTTTCAATAGCTTAATATTGATAGAATTTGATTCTGATATGTTTGACATAATGTTTATTCAAAAGAAACTATCAAATATAGGATTCTGACAAATGTAAAGCAAAGAAAAATCAGGAATGGTAAAGTTGTTATGCTTCCAGAAACAGACAATTTGGTTAACCTTTTATATGCAAATTGAATAAACTTTCTGAACCAAAATGCATTTGTAATTAAAATACCCATTACTTAAAATGAAGAGTACAAAATGAAGAGTTTTTAGTTTAAAAAACATAGTTAAAAATACTTTGTTTTAAATGTTGATTAGCAAGGTCCAATACTTGAGCATCTTTGCCTAATACATTTTAAGATTTCCTGAAAAGGCATGAACACCCTTGTTAGACTGGCCCAGGGACAAAAGCAGCAGCGGCCATACCTGGTAAAGGTGGCTGACATCAGACTAAGAGATGGAACCCCCATACCTGGATTCACAGGACCAATCCCCATTCACGAGGTATGAAGCCGGCGAAGTACCTTTGCTTAAAGAGTGCGTTTTCCTTTGTTCGGCACGACTTCCCCAGCCCTTGTTCTGCGGACTGGGGAACCTTGCCCGGGTTCGCAAACCCCAGTAAAGCCCTCGCTATTTGACTTTTTGTTTAATTGATTTTCTTTCCTCATGGAGCCCAGAAAAAAACCTTTCAACCCTGAATAAAATCTGTCAGCACATTGTTTACAAAGTACTGTCTCTTGATTTATAAAGCAAAACCAGATTCTTAGACTTTAGGGTACATAGGAATTACCTATGAATCCTGAAAAAGCTACAGATTTCTGTATACTTCCTGGGGAAATTCTGATCCAACAGAATTTTTCTTTTTGAAAGCAAGAAAATGTGGTTTAACAAATGTTCCACATGATTCTTATGAAAGTCCTCCTGCAACATATTTCCTAGAACTCTTGTTTATTAAAACCTTGACTGCTTCATGAAATAAGCGTCTCCTTCCATATTATATGCATTCTTGGCAGTCCTTCAATATCATACTAATCTTTGTAGTGAAAGATTCACGTAATGGCCACATTTTCAATTAAACACAATTCTATTCAAATTTAAATCACACACACCATTTATCACAGTTGATAAATCTTCTAGATAAAAAACTTTTATATTCCAATCCAGAGGAGTGCCTCACTTTAGTGATGAATCAAGAGATCCCTATAATGTACTTGTTCCAGCTGTCATGAGAGTTGACAGAATATATATATAATCCTCAGATGCTGGGTGTGGAGAGTGAGAGCAGGAACAGAGGTAAGAGATTGAAACCAACCTTGATGTTAAAACAGAAAAAGAAAGGTGCCATCCATCAGGCTGTGGTTTTTGATGATCTAATTCTCATATTTTCCAGATTACAGAATTCAGTTTTCTTAGAATGGCTCAAATTCTTGGAAATTATTCAACAGTAGCCACAGCAAAGCAAAGATACTATCAACAACATATATTGAAAGAATGAATGATGACTTATTACTGCATTTTATGAAGAACAACCTATGTATTTTATCACATTCTAATCTCAAGAGCATTTTGTGAGATGAGTAATATTATGCATATTTGACAAAAAAAAGAAAATTGGGTTAACCAAAAGCCCAAGACATAGGCGAGTAAACCAGAATCATTATCTACAAATGTACTAAGAGAACTCTAAGTAGCAAAATGACCCTAGAGTATTTTCTTTCCACTAAAAAATTTATGTGGGAAATAAAATTAATCAGAGCAAGGAGAGTTAGTTGAATGAACCTAATAGTTAATGACATCAAGCTATTATAGCCTGAGGCATCCATGAAGAGTGCTGGGAAATGCTGACAAATTATTCTTCCCAGAGTTCCCTTTCTTCATGCTATCTTCAAGAATATTAATGCCACTGATCCACCTATTTTTCTTTTATATCAATTCTGCTCTAATTATACACTCTTGGGCCTACTCCCCAATCATCTAGATTAGGTGGGCCATTTTCAAACCTCCAGAATAAACTGAGACACTATTTCACAAGATGAGTTACTTCGTTGGATGAATAACTTACCAAGTTATTTATTCTTGCTACTATGGCTTTCAGGAATTAATATTTCCATATTTTAAAAAACTACTCTCCAACATTCATATGCTTATTACATAAGAAATCAGAACAAAGTAATAACTTACTCCTAGGTAAAATGTAATTCAATAAATTGATAAATATTTATTGAGGGTTGATGTTATATTAAAAGCAATGTGCTGAGTGATTATTTTAACTTAGTCCGTATGATAAGCATTCCTTTCTAATACTAAACTGTGCTGAATAACAGAAATTGGATGTGCCAGGAAATTTTTATCAATTCTCCATCATTCAACAAAAATTTGATTAGGGCAATAAATACCTCTAATAAGCTTATTTTTTCTGATTTTTTGTCATGAATTTTTATTTTTCGTTAGTTTCACCATTACAGAAAAGTTTCTAAGTACAGAGTCCCCATATAATCCTTACTCTTTAACCCCTCATGTCAACATCTTGTATTACTAGGGAACATTTGTCTCAATTCAGGAATGACACTGATATGTAATTGTAAACGAAACATACTTTATTTGAATTCACTAGTTTTTTCAAAATGTCCTTTTTAGTATTTTCTATGGGATCCCATTCAGTATACTATATTAAATATAGTCATCATACCCCTGGTTTGTGACAGTTTGTGAAATTTTCCTTATTTGTGATGAGATTGATAGTTTTGAGTAGTACTGGTCAGATATTTTGTAGAATTCTTCTCAATCTAAGCTTCTCTGATATTCTTCTCATTTTTAGATCGAATTTTAGATTCTATCTAAATTGCCATTTTTTAAATTTTCATGTCCATATTCAGCTTTCTCTGTTTTTAAAATTAATTTCTTTATTGAAGCAATGTTGATTTAAAAATAGTATATTTATATGTGCAGTTTCAGTCTTTATCAAATTTTTGAATAAATACAATGCCCTCCACTAAATAGTAATCCTTCACCACTGTCCATTGGACCATCAGTTCTCATTGCTCCAAAGCCCAGGGGCAGCCTGAGAACTGTTGTCAATGTCCAAAGGTTAGTTTTCTGTTTATTTGCTTTGCTTCTTTATATTTCACATGATTGGCATTATTTGATATTTGCCATTCTCCTCGCTTACTTCATTTAGCAAAATTCCCTCCGGTTCCATCCAAATTGTGAGATTATTGATATTTATCTTTCTCCTTATTTATTTCATTTAGCTTAATCCCCTTCAATTCCAAGTTGTGCAAATGACAGGATTTCATCCTCTCTGGTGTTTATTATTCCATTGTGTAAATATGCAACATCTTCTGTATCCATTCATCTGTCAATAGACACTTAGGATGTTTCCAAATCTTGGCTAATCTAAACAGGGCTTCAACACTTATGGGGATTCATATATCTCCTTGAATTAGTGGTGTAAATGCCAGAATTTGGTTAATGAGATTATATGGAAAAACATTCTCAGTTTTTTGAGGAATCTCCACACTGCTTTCCAATTTGGTTGCACCAACTTATGCCCTCACCAACAATGTAAAAGAGTTCTGCTTTCTTCATATCTTCACCAACAATTGTTGTTTACAGTCTTTTGAATAATAACTATTCTCACAAGTGTGAGGTGATATTGTTGTTTTGATTTGTATTTCCCTAATGACAAGTGAGGAGGAACATCTCTTCAAGTGCCTCTGGGCCACCTGTATATCTACTTGGAAGAACAATCTATTCAGATCTTGTGCCCATTTTTTGTTTAGGTTGTCTGTTTTTCTATTGTTGAGTTTTATGTGTTTTTTTATATATATATATATATATATGCATGCGTGTGTATATAAAAATATTAAGTCCTTGTCAGATGTATAATGTACAGTGCAGTCAGTAGGTTGTCCTTTCATTTTGGTGATTAATTCTTTAGCTATGCAGAAGCTTTTCAACTTGATGTAGTCCCATTTGTTTTTATTTCCCTTGCTGCTGGATATCAGTCCTCAAAGACCTCTCCAAGGCTGATGTCATGAAACATATTGCCTAGGTTTTCTTCTAAGTACTTTACAGCTTCCAGTCATTTATCCAAGTCTCTAACTCATTTTGAATTAATATTTGTGTATAGTGTTACAGTGGTCTACATCCATTCTTTTGCATGTGGCTATCCAGTTTTTTAGCATCATTTGTTGAAAACACTTTTGTTTCTTCTTTTTATGCCCTTGGCTCCTTTAATGTAAATTACTGATCTTATATGTGTAAATTTGTTTCTGGGGAGCCAATTCTATCCCACTGATCTGTGTATCTGTGGAACACCAGTACCATACTGTATTGACAAGTTTTGCTTTATAATGGAGTTCAAAATATAAAAATGCAAATCTTTATTTTTTATTCTTTTTTCTCATAATCGCTTGGCTATTCAGTCTTTTTCGATTCCATACAAATTTTAAAATATTTGTTCTATTTCCTTGGAAAATGTCAATGAATTTGGATAGGAATGCATTGTCTATATTGCTTGAGGTGAAGAGTTCATTTTGACAATGTTAATTCTTCCCAAATATTAGTAATGGAATACCTTTCCATCTCTTTGTAGCTTCTTTTATTTCCTTTAACAATATCTTGCAGTTTTCATTGTACATGTCATTCATCTCCTTTGTTAACTTTATTACAAAATATTTATTTTTATTTCTTTTGTAAATGGGATTTTATTAATTCTTTCTTCTAACATTGTTTACATATGAAATAGGTCACTGTTTTGTATAATTATATTGTAGCTTGCCATTTTAAGTGCAAATTAGAAGGGGAATCTTTAGAGTTAGCGATGATATTATCATGTAATCCGGCATACTGTTAGTATTATATTTTTCCAATTTTTAAATTCCTTTTATCTTTTTCTCCTGTCTAATTTCTAAAAGATTTCTTGCATGATGTTAAGTAGCAGTTGTGAGAGTGGGCACCTTTCTCTTGTACACGATCTTAGAGAAAGTGCTTTCACTTTTTCTACATTGAGTGTGATATTAGCTATGTGATTTTCTTATATGTCCTTATATTATACTGAGGTATGTTTCTTCTTTCTCTATTTCTTCTTTATGATGAGTGGGTGCTGAATCATAAGATTCTTTCTCTGCATCTATTGACATAATCATGTTATTTTTTTCCTTGATTTTGTTTATATGGTGTATTATATAAAAAATTCTCATTGTCGAAGCATCCTTGCATCTCAAAAATAAATTTACCTAGGTCAAAATGAGTGATTCTTTTAATATACTTTCAAATTTATTTAGCTAATTTTTATTGAGGTTTTTTACAGCTATGTTCATCAAAGATCATCTATTATTTTCTTTTTGTGGTGTTCTTGTCTGATTTTGATGTCAATATAGTTTTGGTTTCATTGAAAGTATTTGGAATTGTTCATTGATCTTCATTTTGGGGAAGAGTTTGAGAGGCATAGTATTGTCCTATGAATTTTTTTGTAAAATTCATTAGTAAATTTATTGGTGGTGGGCTTTTTGGGGGGTCGGGGGAGACTTCAGATTACTTCTGCAATTTCCTTGCTTGTGATACATCTACACGGTTTTTCTGTTTCTTCCCAATTAAATCTTGGTAAGCTACATAACTCAGTATTTGCCTATGGCCTTTAGATTGTCCAGTTAATGGCACGTAGCTGTTCATAACATTCTTTTATGATTTTTTAAGCATCTCTTATGATGCTTTCTGAATTGCCTGTTGTAGCATCTCCTCTTTCATTTCTAATTCCAGTTAAAACCTTATTTATTTTTCCATAGATATCCTAGCCGGAAGTTTTTCTATTTTCTTTAGCTTTCAAAGAACCAGACTTTGCTTTTATTACGATGTTCTGAATTTTCTTTTTCTTTTTAGTTCATTTATTTTTTCTTGAACTTTTTTATTTCCTTCTACTGGCTATTTGGATTCAATCGTTCTTTTTATAGTTGCTTTTTTGTTGAGTTAGATTATTTATTTGTGATTTTTCTTGTTTCTTGAGATAATCCTAGATTGCAATAAACTTCCCTTTTGCTGTTACTCATAAGTTCTTGTAGCTTATATGAACTTCCTCATTTGTTTCTAAGTAACTTTTAACTTCTTTGCTTTCATCTTCTACCCAAAAGTCATTCAGAAGCATATTATTCAGTATCCACACATTTTGGAATATTTTACTTTTACTTTTTTGGTTAATTTATAGTAATATATCATTGTGATTGGAGAATATACTTGGTATGATTTCAGTCTTTGTAAATCTGTTGACACTTCTTTTTGCCCAAAATATAGTATGGCCTTAGAATGTTCCATTGAGAATTTGAGAAAAATGTAAATTCTGCAGTTGTGATTGGAATGTTTTGTGAATGTCTATTAAACACATAAATTCAAATTTGTCATTTAAGGCTATATTGTTTTTCCTGTAAATTTCCTGGTGAGCTGTCCCTTGTCATAAGTGGAGTATCTCCTACTTAGTGTGTTTCTGACAATATATATTTTTAGTTATATTAGTAATTTCAATTTGTGCCCATATATTAGTAAGTTTTATATCTTCCTGATGAACCACTTAACTATTATATAATGCCCACTCCTATCTTTTGTCACCTTCCTTAGTTGGAATTCTTATATATCTGATATAAATATGACTGTCCTTGTATTTTTTGGTACCATTGATTGTGAAAGGATTGTCTTCCAACCTTTGATTTTGACACTATATTTGTCTTTAGAACTTCAATGAGTTTTCTTTATGCAGCAGATAGTTGGGTTTTATTTTTTAATCTACCTGACCACACTGTGGAAGATGAGTTCAATTCATTAACATTTAGGGTGTTTATTGACAGTTTGCTATTTGTTTTCCTGTCATTGTACATTTTTTCTTCTTTTGTTCTCTTGTACTTTGAATAATTTTTATTGTGTTTGTTTTCACTTTATTCATTTTCTTCCTATGGATTTAAGTTTTGAGGCTAACCTAGAGTTTACATATATGTCTCTGCTTATAACCTTTCTAAACATAAAAGCAAGTTACCCTTTAGCTCATTCTAAGAGTCCACATTTTTATTCTCCTCCTCTCTATATTTTATATTTTTGGTGTCTTGTTTCTAAATGGTTTTCTTTTCATTTTGTAGAAATCCCATTTGTATTTCTTGCAAAATTGGATGAGTAGTGCTGAATTCCTACAAGTTTTATTTGTCTGTAAAACTCAGTATCATTCCTTCAATTGTGAATGATAACCTAGACAGGTAGAGCATTCTTGGTTGGATTTCTTTTTCTTTCAGTACTTTGAATATATCATGCCATTCCCTTCTGACCTGTACATATTCTACTAAAAATCTGAAGAAATCTTATGGGAGATGTTTGTATTTTTCTTGTTGTTTTAAAAATTCTCTATCTCTTTAACTACAATGTGTTGTAGAGTATGTGTATTTTAATAATTCATTTTTGGGTTCTCCTGGAACATCTGTAGCTGGATGCTTATTTCTTTTCCCAAGTTAACAATGTTCTCAGCTATTCTTTTTTTTTTTTTTTTTTTGAAGATGAGTAAGCAGGCAGGCATATGCCACAACATACAAATTACAAATTTGTATGTTTCTTCACCCAAGTAATATTTTTGTATTTTATTTTCTTATTTATAAAATCTTTATATGGTGACTAGAGGACTAAAGTGAAATGAATGTGAAATGTCTAGTATAGTTTCTAGTAGTTCAGCTTAATAAATGGTGGTTATTAAGATGTGTCAAAAAATATAAACAGACTTCCTACAATTACCCAATTCACTAACAGACCTGGATGATACAAAAGTGTATACAGCCTTTCTTCAATAACCAAAAATGGACTGTTCTTGGAACACTCAAGTAATTTATGTAAATTGATGGTAATAAACTACCATATCATACCAAACTGTGGTGCTCTACTTTCAGGAGAAGCCTATAAATATATGATCTTCAGATTTAATGGTTCTTCAATTCCCTTTCTTGCAGGAAATGAATAGATGGGTAGATGAAAACACTTCAGTAAAGCAATATTTAAAGAAAATCAACAAAAAATAAACAGGAATCCAGGTCAGACAATTATTTAAAATCTCTCTGCTTATGTATTCATTTATTGCTCTGTATAATCCTGACTGATGCCACCTCATAATCTAATACCGGCCTGCATGTGTCTTTCTAGATATCTAGGATACTTACTAGTTTTGGATCCTCAGATCTAATTAACATAACTGCATTATTTAAGGACTAGTGTGATATTCTTCTCATTATAAAGATCAATATTTCTGAAGAATTTATCATAACAGTTGTCAAGATACTGCTTCCAGTGTTAGGTAAAGCCAAATTACTTACTGTCTTTAGAAAATGGGATTGAATGAGCATGTGTCAAGTCAAAGTTACATACCAACTGTCAGGAACTGAGTTATTTTCTCCTAAAAAAAGATGCCTTATCGTTGAGATTGTTATCATCATCTAATTAAGTCTGTGATCATACACAGTCTTTCTTGAAATCTGTCTAGCTTTGTCATATGCCAATCAGGTACATTAAGAAGTAGTGTAATAAGAGTCACTACCTCTATATCTTCAAGTTTATATGCTGAAACTAAATCTAATATTCCCCCTAGGAAGAATAATTTATATTAGTTTACAAGTGTTTTGGTTTTGGTTTGTGGAAAGAGGTAGCTCTAGGTACTTATATTTGACTCTTCTTCCTCTTATAATTATTACTTCAGCAGTGAACCAATATGGAAATTCTGTTGCTAAATTATTGATTCCAAACATACATATTGGAAAAATAATGATAGGATAGCTATGTATCCAGTGGAACCATTTTGCAATATGCTTGGATCCTTTTATCACCGTACAACAATAATCCACTGGGACTATGGTCAAATTTGGATTCCCAGAAATTATCATCACCTTAGAACCACATTTATTCTTACTTTTGGAACCCTGTATGTTTTATTTCCTCTGATAATCTGTCACTTTAATAAATGGTCTTTCAGATGAAAATCTGGAGGAAGATTTACAACCTACACTTGGTGATGTTGAAGGATCCTTCAGAAATGGGATTAAATTCCTCCTCAGTTGAGGACCTTAGTGTCCATAAATACTTAGCTGGGAAATACAAGGAAAACTCTTAAATTAGACCCCATGCTTATATTTCTTCTACTTAAGGTATCAAATCATATTGAGAACAAATTTTATGTTACTTTCTCTATACTATAATATTCAGCTATTAAATACTAATGTGGATGCTTCTATGATGATATTTTGTAGACATAGTCAATATCTGCAATGTTGTTAATCATTTACTATCCTTTAATGAAAGAGATTACCCTTGGTAATGTGGGTGGGCTTCACCAAATCAGCTGAAGACCTATGAGTAAAATAATTTTCCTTACAAAGAAATCCCGTCTTAAGACTGCAGCATCATCTTTTCCCTGAGTATTCAACCTGGTAGCCTGCCTTACAAATTTGAAAATTAAGAACAAATTTCTTAAAAATCTTTTATACTTTCCTCTACCTCTATCTATCTATACTAGCCTCTATCTTTCCCTCCCTCTCCTACTCTCCTCTCCACATCTCATTGACCAAATACTCAGCCAGAAGTTAGTTATAAGACTGTCTTGCCTAAGATCACTGCAAGAAGGAAAGGAAGGAAGGAAGAGAGGGAGGAAGGGAGGGTGAGGGGAGGAAGGAGGAAGACTATCTAAGAAGTAAACATCTTAAAGAGAAAACTTCATTATCAATGCGAGAAAAAAAAAAACATGCCAGAATTCAAATCCTTAAAAAACAAAACACAAATGGTTCAAAGAAGACATGAGGAGTTCCCCAGAGAAGAAAGTGAATGACACTGAACATGACAACCTAACACACAAAGAGTTAAAAGAGTTTGTTATGAAAGAACTGAATGATCAGTAAAGTGCACATTTAACTACCCAAAGGGAAATCCAAGAACTCAGAAAAAAATATAGATTATAAAGACTACTTCAGAAAGATTAGGCTACAAAGAACGCACAGAGTTGCGAGACACCAAAAATACATTCAACAAATTGAAAACAAACATGGAAATTTCCATAAGCAGACTCAATCTTGCAGAGGAAAAAAAATCAGAAATTAAAGACAAAAACATAGAGGAAACCCTCAGGCAAGAGGGTAGAGAAACAATATTGAGGAAAAATAAGGAAATTTTGCAAAAAAAAAAAAAAATCAGACACCGTGAGAGCAAACATAAGACTGCTTGGCTTGCCCAAAGATGAAGAGAAGGAAAAAAAGAACATTTTTTGAAGAACTAATAGTAGAAAACCCCCACACCTGACATAAAAATTAATAATAAAAGTCTAAGAAGCTGTTAGAGCATCCAGATTCCTAAACACAAAAAGACCTAACAAAGACACATTATATAGTAAAATTGTCAAAAGTCAACAATAAAAAAAATCTAATACTTCCGAGAAATAAGAAAAACATAACTTGAAACACTATACCCATCAACAATCAACAGATTTCTCAGCAGAAAGTTTACAGGTCAGAAGAATGTGGAATAACATATTCAAAATACTTAAATGAACAGAAAATTATCTGCCAAAAATTGTCTACCCTGTAAAATTATCATTCAAATATGATGGATAAATAAAGGTATTCAATGATAACGTTAATAGATTTTTCCATCACTAAACCTGCTTTCAAGAAGTGTTGAAAATGGTATTATAAGAAGAAAAGCAAAAACATATAACCACCAAGTACTGAGAATTTTGACAAATAGTAAGGCAAAAGCAGAGACTAAGTCAGGACCATCAGGAGAGAACAAAAACAAACTAAAGAGGGAAAGAAAAACATGAAAAGTATGACATTGACTCAAAAAACTCTAATAGATGAGTTAAGCTAGGGATGAAACATAAGCTAAATACAAATCGATCATTAGAGATACATAAATTGAGAAAGAATCAATATTGAAAACCATTCGAAAGCAAAGGAAAATGGAAAAGTAGAAGCAAATAGATATAAAACTAACAGAAAACAAAGGCTCATAAGACAGCAACAAAGCCCCACATGGCAATAATCACCCTAAATATAAATTGACTGAACACACCATTCAAAAGACACAGTGGCTGCATGGATAAAAACAAATAAATAAATGCATCGATATTATGCCTAGAAGAAACCAACATCAGATCCAGACAAACATAGATCGACAGTGAAGAGCTATGGAAAAATGTATCAAAGCAATTTTGATAAATGGAAAACAGAAATTACAATATTAATATCAGACAAAATAAACTTCCAATTTAAAGGGGTAACATGAGGCAAACAAAGGTACTACATCATGGCCAAGGAATTAGTCCTTCAATAAGAATAACTGCAGTGAACATATAAGCACCCAGTGCAGAACTAACTAAATACATAAAACAAATACTAAAAGATCTAAAGGGAGACTTTGACATTAAGAAAATAATTGTAGGTGATTTCAACACCCATCTTACATCAATAGAGAGATCAATCTGTCAGAAAATCAATCAAGAAATAAAATCCCTAGCTGAGGTAATAGATCATATGGAACTAACAGACTTATATGGAGATTTATACCCTAATAAAAGATTAGACATACCTGTAAAATGCAAATTGAGCATACTCTCAGATAGACATAAAACAAGTCTTAATAAATTTGGCAAGGTTGATAATAAAGATAGCTGCTTCTTAGAAAAATATAGATAGCTTCTTCTTAGTTAAATAAGGGTATTTAACAAGAAATGAACAAGAAAAACAACTGAAAGAATCACAAAGAAGCAGAGATCAAATAAAATGTGTCTAAGAAATTATTGTATCATTAAAGACAAAATTTTAAATTATCTGGAAACAAATGAAAATAGAAAGATGAGCCATCAGAACACCTGTGATGTAGCAAACTCATTCTAATAGAAAAATCTATAGTGATGTGAGCATACCTCAAAAAACAAGGGACATCATAAATTAAATATCTAACCACACACCTGAAGGAACCAGAAAAAAGAACAAATGAAACCAAAAATCAGCAGAAGGAAAGAAATAACAAAAATCAGAACAGAATTAAATGAAATTGAAAACAATAAGTTAATTTAAAAAATCTACAAATTAAGGGCTGGCTCTTTGAAGGAATGAATGTGTTAGACCACTAGCAATACTCAAAAAGAAAAAAGGCGAGAAGAACAAGAATCTTATACTAAAGGGGGAATCCACTACAGAAATTTAAAAAATACAAAGGATCTTAAGAGAATACTATGAACACCTAGATGTCAAAATATTTGTCAAAACAATAAAATAGATATCTAGACTCCAGCAACCTTCCAAAACTGATCCAGGAAGACATAGATAACTTGAACAGACCAATCACAAGCTCAAAAATTGAAGAAATAATCAAAAGTGTCCCTAAAAGCAAGAGACCAGACCCAGATCACTTCACTAGTAAAATCTACCAAATATTCAAAAATGACTTAATCCCCACTCCCCCTAAACTCTCACACAAAATTGAAAGGTATAGAAAACTCCCCAGTACATTCTAGGAGTCTAACATTACCATGATTGCAAAATCAAGGAAGGACAGAACAAAAGAAATTATAGACCAATATCACTGATGAATATAGATGCAAAAATCCTCAAAAAAATTATACATCATGACCAAGTAGGATTTATTCAAGGGATACAAAGATGGTTCAACATAAGCAAATCAGGTAATGTAATACACCACATCATCAAAGGATTAAAAAAAAGTAAAGCTGCCTCAATAAATATTAAATTTAAAGAAATCATCTATCAATAGACACAAAGAAAGTATTTAATGAGATTCAATTGCCATTTATGTAAAACATTATTGCCAAATGGTAATAGAAGGCATAGACCTCAGCATAATAAAAGTCATCTATGATAAGCCCATAGCTAAATCATAATGGTAAAAAATTAAAAGCTTTTCCCCTAAGATCTGGAAAAAGACAAGGGTGTCCACTTTCACAACTACTATTTAACATAATTCTGGAAATCCTGACCAGAATAATAAGGCAAGAAAAGGAATTTTAAAAAAAGTTGGAGGTGAAGAAATTAAATTATTATTATTTGCAGAAAATAGAAAACTCAAGACTCCTTTTAAAAAAACTGTTAGAAATAAGAAATGAATACAGCACAGTGACAGGATGTAAAATGGACACAAAATTCAATACTATTTTATATGCAAGCAATGAGCTAGGTGAAAGGGAAGTTGAGAAATCCTATTTCAAAACTCAAAATACTTGGAATAACTTAACAAAGGAAAGGAAACATCTACATTGAACACTGCAGGACACTCATAAAGAAGGTAGAAGAAAACATAAAGAGAAGGAAGAATATTCTATCTCATAGTTTGGAAGAATTGACATAATTAAAATGGTCATCTTACCCCAAACAATATACAGATTTCATTCAGATCCTAACAATTTTTTTCAAGCAACTTGAACAAAGAATACTAAAATTTGTATAGAAATCAAAAGATAAAAATATAGCCAAGGTTATCTTCAAAACAAAAACATATAAGTAGAACAGTGAAATAAAATTGAAAGTTCAGAAATAATACTATACATATATGGGCAGCTAATTTATGACAAAAGAACCAAGAATATACAGTAGAGGAAAAAAAAAGACTATTCAACAAATGATGCTGCAAAAACTGGACAGCCATCTGCAAAAAAAATATACTAGATTATATGTTGAAGCCATACACAATAATTAACACAAAGTGGAGCAAAGACTTTGATGTAAGACCTGAAACCACAAAATTTGTATAGAGGAAAACATAGGGAAAATGCTCCATGGTATTAACTTCAGAGATATCTTTGGGGATGTGGCTTCTATGTCAAAGGAAACTAAAGTGAAAAAAAAAAAAAAAAGGAACTACGTCAAAGTAAAAAGTGACTGCAAAGAAAATTCCACTGAAAACAAAAGGCAACACACTGAATTTGAAAAGATATGTGTACAAAGTATGTCACACAAGAGTTTTTTAATCTCCAAAATTTATAAAGAGTTCATGCACCTCAACAGCAAGAAAGCAAAATTCAGCCAAAAAGTTAAACAAACACCTTTCTAGAGAAGCCACACAGATGAACTACAGACACAAAAAATGTGTTCTGCATCATTCATCATCCGATAAATGCAAATCAAAACAATGAGATAAAATCCCACACTGTGATAATGGCCTTTATCAAAAAACTAGAAACAAGTATTGGAGAGGGTAAGAATATAAAGGAACATTCCTGCATTATTGGTGGGAATGTAAACTAGTATAACCTTTTTGGAAAATATTATGGAAATTTCTCAAAAAATCAACATGGATCCAGCAATCCTACTTCTAAGCATACACCCAGAGAAAACAAAACCTCTATTCAGAAAAATATAAACACACATATAGTAATAGCGACACAATTCACAACATACAAGACATGGAAACAACCTAAATGCCCATTAACAGATAACTGGATAAAGAATCTCTGGTATATATATACAATGAAATTCTATTGCAGCTGTTAAAAAGACAAAACCATGAAATTTTCTACAACTTGGATGGAACTGGAGGTGATTATGCTAAACTAAATAATCCAGAAAGAAAAAGGTAAGAACAATATGTTTTCACTATGTGGGATATAAAGAAACAAAGTAAATGAAAAGATAAACCTCTACAAAATTCACTGGTTTCAAAGCTTTGGCTATGGAACAAGGGAAAATAGAAGTTAATAAGGTGGTAGCAGGAGATGCTGGGACTCTGGTGGTGGGTGTGGTGTGTGATGCATGCAGATTGAGGTGCAAATTCAATAGCCTAAAAACCATATAGCAATATGAATTAATAGAAAAAATTAAAAGGAAAGTTTTACTAACAAAGGAAAAGGTAGCCACTAAAGGTATATAGGTATCATAAAATATAAAGACATCAATAAACATATTAGTTATTTAAAAACCGCTCAATAATCTCTCTAGTTCTATGAAAAACTAGGTGTTACTTTTTTATGAAAATAACTTAGGTGTAATGAGTTTTGGAAAAGTTCAATGGAAACAAATTTTGGTGCTGATTCTTTACATTAAAAATATAAATAAATATAGGCTAGCAAATAATCCCCAAAAGATTTTTTAAGGTTTTATTTAATTTCAAAGATATTTGTATCTATTTATCGTCTATCTCTCTATGTATCTATCCTTTGAAAAACATACAACTATTCCTATATTAAAATTTGACCACTTTATAATGGTTACTAAATATATCTTTACATTCATAAAAACACTTAGTTGTTTTTCCATTTCTCTTAAAGAAACACATTAAATTTTGAGAAATAAGATAAGCAATTGCTATAATGGAGCTGTTAGAATTTTAGATTATTTTATGAATGTTCTAAATCCCTTGTAAAATTTATTTTGAAATAAGGACTTTCAACAAATATGTTTGAAAAAAATATATCAGAGAAGTATTTTTTCTATAACAATAAAATCACATTATCAGTTCTGGAATGCATTCAAAATCCTTTCATATGTGGTCCCATCAAAGTCAAATATGCAGTCTTAGAGTCTTAGGTAAGATCTCAAGAAATCCTTTCCCTATTGTGTGTTAAGGAGCCCATCTGGACATCTGAAGACACTTTGACAGATCCTCATAACGTACCATACCACTCTTAACAGCATTTGCATCTTTCAAAGTCATCATCCACTAATCAATGTTTGGCTCAGACTTAATAGATATTTAGGAATGGACAGGAAAAGTAAGGGAAGGAGAAGAGTTAGACTGTTTAGTAACATTTCCAAGCATGCTAGCCAGACAACATGCTTGATGGAGTTAGATTGTCGTGTTCTTTCTCTTCATTCTTCTTCACTCCTAGGGCTTTGGTTTGGGAAAGACACATTTATCAAAAACTTCCACTACTTGATTGCATATTTCTTTCCCTTGTGATTATTCAGTGATTGGAACAGTTAGGGTTTGTCATTATTGGAAATTTGTTAATTTTACACTGATAGTTTCCACCAAGAGAAAAATGACATTCTTTAAAAGGCAGGATTGAGCAATACTTTACGGAAACATTGTGTAAGATGTTTTGTTCAAAAACATGAAAATCTGGCAGCTATTATTGAGTCACTTGGTGAATCAGGGAAGCATTGCTTAATTGTACTTATCAGTTCTCAAAGGCCTTCTTGACCTTGCCTAATAGTTCCCTAATGAGACTACTGATAAAATTTCGTTTGGTTTTCCAAGTGTGTCAAAGCTCCTAATAACATCCCTCAGCTCCAAAATGCATGATTCTCTAGTTTATCTTTTTGATTCTCGTTACTCTGGCTTCTGTCCCCTCAAACAACCCTGCCTAACTAACCTTGAGAAAAGTAATTACATTCTCACTATTGATTAGGAAGGATCCATTAATTATGTGTAGCATGTTCCACTATCAAACTTTCAGCTTGTTTCACCAAAGCCAAGTGAGTCCCATTGCCATGTGCTATATCAGCCATTTGGTTAATGATCTTCTTTATAAGATGTTGAATTTTCCCCCAGTTCCGTATTTAATGAAAAATGCTTTCATATCTTAAGGTCATGGATAGAACCTTTCATGAAGCCTGCCTTGAAGTACATTTCTTTAATGTAAAGAGAATCATTACTGAACAAATTGTGCATATTTTTTTCAGGAGCCCTGAGTGATTCATATGTGCCATTAGGTAAAATCCTGAGATCACAGTGCTTAAAGTTCAAATACTAGTTGTAGTCAGAATCAATTGAAAGTAACTGATTCTGCTCAATCATGAATACTGTCAGTTTATTCAAAAGAGAGATGCTTCTTGAACATTGCCTTTTGTGTGAAAATAATTTGCCTGCCATCACTTTCAACAACTGAATGAAATTTCAGTTTTCTTTACCTCCTGAATTTTACTTCTAAAAGCTAACAATCTCTTTTGATGAAAGCTTGCTATGAACTACATGTAACAATTTAGATATAATTAATATATCTGAATGTTCAAATAATATGAGATGTCAAACCTTTTACAACTGATATGTTATTAATATGAATAAATCCTCCCTAGAGCCATTCAGTTATGCATTAATATGTACATTATTAATATGTATAACACTATTGCCAAACAATTTTTCCATTAATACTTATTTTCAATGCATTGATGATGTCCAAAATATTGAATGAGTGGGTTAATAAGCAGTAGATAATAGTGTTTTTAAGAGAATTAAATTATTTATGATATTTAAGATTCTGAGAGTAAATTTCAAATATTTTCAGACTTAAGATCAACTGATATTTAGGAATAACAAAAATAGAATGAGGAAAATTAAAATTAATAGGAAAAACTTTGATTAAAGTTCTGTTCTCTACAAGTGTAATCATTAAAATTTCATATTATTACTGAGAAAAGTTCAAAATTAAATGATTCAATCCTATGATTTTGTTAATCAAAGAGACCTCTTACAGATTGCTTTATTCTTTCATTTTAGTATTT
The DNA here is from genome assembly GCA_004363575.1 of Solenodon paradoxus. Taxonomy (NCBI): domain Eukaryota; kingdom Metazoa; phylum Chordata; class Mammalia; order Eulipotyphla; family Solenodontidae; genus Solenodon; species Solenodon paradoxus. The sequence continues at coordinate 197,239 of RJWH01000055.1, forward strand.
CTCGTCATAGTGGATTATATTCAAGTTAATTTAGATTTTTCTTAGAATTTTTTGTGACCTATTTGACTGCAGGTTACCTGGAATAGTTAATCAACCTCTAAGAACCAAGTCATTTATTCAGTTTTATTACTAGATAACAAAGTATAAATATGACAATATTTCATGTAATTTGATCAATTTAATCAAAATATGTAAGAAACTTCTTATTGAAAAGTCTTCACTCATCTAATCTGAAAAACTTTTGTCAAATATCTGTTGCTCACCATGAACATAAAGAAACTTGGTGTTGGAATTTAGGAAGTTATTTTTGAAATCACTAAAATACTGTTTAATATTATCTTTCCTTATTGGGAAGGTTCACAAAATTTAAAGCTTTATCAGCAAGTTTCACAAAATTTTAAAACTTCATAAAAATTATCTTTTTATCTTTATCATAATGTATTTTCTTCTCTATTTCTCACCCAGTGTGTATCTATCTGTAATTTTGCTTGCTTCTGAGAATTTTGATAATCACCTTATCAAAAAAATATAGACATTCTAAAAACCTTTGAAATCTTCAAAGACACAGAACATTTTGCTTAGTACTCCATGGTTTTGTTTAAATACATAGATACTAGTCATCACAGCCCTGGGCTCTGTATTCTTAAACTACCACAATGACTACTATTATTCTTCAAGAATCAAAATACCCAGAATTGTCCAACTAACTAAGCCATATGTGCTTGCCTTGGCTGCCAGGAAGCACAGAGGGATAACATCTGTTCCATTTCAACCATCATAGTTGGAGTTGAGATCCTGCTTATACTTCGTGGGACTCCCCAGAGCCATTCAGTTCTGTATTGACAAATGTAACCAACATCCACTTCAGAGCCCACTCTCTGTTTAAAATTATTCATGTCCCCATCCCTTATGATCAATCCCCAACAATTTAGGTATGGTTTTCAAATCTACAAATAACTGGCATATGATGATTTTTCTATCCTTATTTTTTGTCTTGCAATTTTCCCTAATCTCTTAGTCTATGGTTTAGCCTCATTTACAGTTTTCCCAATTTCACATGATTTTTGTCATGTGCCCAGAATGTCTAACTCATCCAGAATGTCTGACTCATCTCTACCCATTTTCTTTTCTTCTTCACTTACTGTTCCTCAAAACACCTCCACTTTAAAAAATCCTTCAAACCCAAAACACTATTTCATCCCATTCCTTTAATAGATGAACCATTCTATCCTTTGTATTATCATTTTTATATCTGAAATTGTGTTTTTGTTTTTGTATGTTTTCTGGTTCTTCATGGTACACTATGATATACTGTTAAAATGACTTTCAATTTCATAAAGCAGATCAATCCTTTCCTATTTTCTCACTACCTTTATTCATAATGTCATTGTTAAGGTCTCAACAAATTACATGTAAAGGATTCAAGCAGTTAACCAATTTTCTTTGTCTGCCTTTTATGTAATATGATGTTCTAAGCACAAGTGACCAAAAAGGAAAAAAAAGATAAAATGTTTAAGCCCATAAAGTTTATATTCCTATTTGGAAGAGAGACAATACAGAAACCAGTCAATACCTATGTTGCAATGTGAAGTGGTGAAAATGCTGTGACTAAAACAACGCATGATAGAGAAATATAGAGTAACATGAAGGAGAGAGAATTATTCAAGTAAGGTAGTCATAAAGAGACATTAAAGGAAATTATATATGAATAGAGAGCAGAATAAAATAGAGGAGAAAGACATGCTGATATTTCGGAGAAAGAAAACCATAGATACCAGTCTTTGAAGGAAAGCAAACTTGGTATTCTAAACAGCAAGAAGACTACCATAGCTATGGCAATAGATGTAAAGTATAAGAATAAGGTGAATTATAAAGAGAGAAATGAGGCACTGTAGGTCTTGATAAGGTGTTTGGGTTATGTTTTTATTTGATAGGCACTGGAATATTTTGAGTAGGAGAATGGTATTTTCTGATTTATATTCTTAAAGTTCACTGAGGATTGCTAAACAAAAATTTACCAGGTGGAAAAATAGAGACAGAAATATCATTTAGAAGACTATTTCTGTTTTCTAGATAATAGGTGATGCTGGTGGTTTGAACTAGAATAGGAGCTGTGGAGTTGTGGATTTTTTTAAAGCAGAAGGAGAAAAAGAGGACTATGAAACAAACAAGAAAAGAATACTAGTGGTGTTTCAGGAGCCAACAAAATGCAATGTTTTAGAATGATCAATATTTTTTCAAATGCTGCTGATGTAGATTTAGACAGTAATTTGGCAAGCTAAAGATCCTTGCTGGCCCCAACAAGAGAGTTTAGGAACAAAATCCTGATTAAAGTAACCTGAAAAAGAAAGGGAGGTTAGAATCAGAGCATCAAGCTTTAAACAGGGTCTCTTTTTTTCATTTCCTATCCTCCCTTATTATGTATGAGACATCAGCATATATTGCAAATGTAAATCAGATTGTGAGTTTCTGTTGCTTAAGACCAGATACTTCTATCACCTATAACGGCTACTCACAAGCCTTAACGTTGTTTTTTTTAAATCCTAGGTGTGTTTATAAAAAGTACATTCCAGCTCCCCTGCTATCACTGATTATAATTAACTTAGCATGGAACAAGTTGTAGTAAGCTAATTTCTAAATAATACCTTGTCCTTATACTGAAGATGAACTGAGATCCTTACATGATTGTTAGATGATGAGGGACAGCATAGAAAAGGGTTTGGGGCACAATAAAAACTATAGAACAGGATTGCAGATGTATAAGCAGAAAATTAACTGGCCAAGTCTAAGGCTGCTAAAAATGGTACAGTACCACCCAGGTAGGCCTACTGGGGATGGTCTTACAGAGGAGGCACTTCCTTGGTAACAGGGTCCTTAACCACACCCCCGAACAACTTCTGCCATACAGGAAAGGGGCTTACTGTCCCTATTACAGAAGTCACATCCAGAACAACTCCCACCTTCCTGGGAAGGGGCTGACAATAACTCACAAACATGCCCTTGACTGTACCCATCAAAAGAAGAATTCAGTCCCTCTGTTATAAAAGGGATTTCCTTAGCCTATACTTCATCTTTCTTCTATAGCTGTCTCTCTGTGGTGCTTGTAATAAACTCACCACCTGGTGCCTGGTCTTCAGGTGTCTTCTCCTTGACTTCTTTCTGGACCAACTCATCAGTGCCCAAGCCCACTCGTATCAGTAGATCCCTCAATATTTCCCCTATTTTTTCCTATGCTTATAATTTTGATTTGCCTTCATATTTCTGAAAAATTTCTAGTCATCCTTCAAAATTCTGTGTCTACTCCCTTTTTTAAGCAACCTTCATATTGTTAATCATAGAGCTCTGAAAACATTTGACAAATAATGGAATATCTACAACTAGGTTTGCTTTGCTTTTTTGTTAAAGCCCCAGGTGGTTTAAGTTTTTGCCTGTCTCAAGTGTTCACATAATGCAGTAAGATGAATTCCATTTATATACATCATGTTAGTAATTTTCCGCAAAAGAGTGTCATTAGCATTCTTCACACTACCAAGACAGAACCAAAAATTTTAAATGAGTCCGTTTCTAAAGAATTCCAAGCATCTCTCTGTTTTGCTTATGGAAATATCAAATGAGTTTGCCCTGGAGTGCAATAATGATAACAGGATCTGATCAGATGGTTTGGAGTGAATCAAGAGACTGAAACTGACCTTTAAAACTGGCCTGTTTTAACAATGGAGTTTCTCTCTTTGCTCATTTAAGAACCCGGAAGTCCTATTGCTTACTGTAATCCATCTTAAAGTTAGCATCTTTGGGATATTCAAAAAGAGAAAACTTACCTTATTCAGATTTAGTTTTGCTCTTGTTGAAGCAAATTGTTGTTATTTTTTTTTTAATTTCACTTCGGTCTTTTTTTTTTGTTGCTATTCTTTCAGATCAAAACTTCAAAGAGAAGATTTGATGCATCAGCTATTTGCTAGAGCTGAATTTTGCTTGCCACTAGGTTTTCTACTCTGATGCTCTTTGATTTCTAGTCTCTGCATCTTTTATGCCTTTAATTCAAGCATGTGGAGAAAACTGTAGTGTGGTCTTTGCTCAAAAAATTATATTCCATCATATCTAGAATCTTAGGATGTTTAAAACATTTTTCCAAGTCTGAAAATGCTTATAGGCTGAAAACTCACACAGAAATTAGTAAATGCGTCTTTATTATATTCTAAATAAAGGAATTTTTTAGTGTTTGTCTTTAGAACCTACAGAAATCAATTTCATGAGGGATACCTCAGACTAAACATCAACTTTTACTGTTACTGTTTTTCTATCACTTGATTTAGAGATATTTATTTTTAAAAATAACAAAATTAGGACTGGCAATGCAGTATTGTGATCAAGATCTTGGAATTTATAAATAAATACACATCCTGGGGCTTTTTGCCACTATAACTATATGGTCTTTTGTCAAACGAATGATAGTTTATTCTTTTCTTTTGTAAATGGGAATATAATAAGGCTTATTTTGTATATTTATATAGTTAATATTATCATTTAGTGCAGTTCTTAACTCATAATCACTTAACAAGCAAATGTTATTATTACTAGAGAACTTACGTGGAAATTGTGTGACCTTGCTGGACTGCTGCAGTGACAAGGACCTCAGTAAAATCAGCTGCTGCTTTGGCCATAGAGAATGTCCATCAGGAAGTCACTGCCTCCAAGATACAAGTCACAGAAGGACTGAGAAAAGTTCTGTTACCTTTATCATGTCTTCAAGAGGTAGTTAATGATAAAATACCTGGCACCGTTCTTCAAATTCTGATTCAGAGGGCAATGTTCCATCATAAGCAACATATGTCCACAGTATATATGATATATGTCATTGGATCCTTAAACAACTGCTTGGAATTTTACTCAACACATTGATTAGTTCTCTCTGAGCAGGAAACAAACCCAGCAAGGAAGCTCTCAGTTGTGATTACCCACAGATTTCCCATATGGCATCTTTTACTCTATCTTTTCTTCAGAATTAATAAAACAGAATTTATACAGAATTCTGGATATGAGTTCACTCCCAAGGTCATTTTTCCATGCTTAACAGCTATCCCTATTGTAATAATAATATATTTTTAATTTATTATTCATTATTAAAACCAAGAGAATTTTTGGTCTTTTCAGAATTTATGATTCTAATGTTGGAAAAGATCATAAATTAGATATAGTTCTTAGCAGCTATTAACAAATAATTTAAAATCCAGAATATACACATTTATATATTATGCTCTGTATACTTTAATGTTGACCAAATAAAGTCTCAGTGAGGGGCAATCAATAAAATTTGGGAAGAATTAGAAATTTCAATATCTTAACAGGCTCTTTAAGGTAGATATATAAAAGGAAATGAATATAACATATGGTTAGAAAATGATTCAGGAAATGTAAGGAAATAAAAACTAAACCAAGTTATTTCTATAACTAATGATATTCTTTATCCTTACTTCAAATGGTAGATTTTCTCAGATTACCAGTTACTGAGTCACAGCACGAATCAGCGACACTATGAATTAACAGCACTTTGTTTTATAATCCCTACTTTGTACATCTGTAGCAATCTCCTTTATTGAAACATATTAGATGGATGTAGTATACGAAGTCTTAGGAATTTAAGGCTCTTGCTCAGTTTCTAATAAATTGATGAACAGAACCTGAAAATTAACACAGCTCTACCCAGATTTCAAAATTCATGTTAGAATCTTAGATATTCTGTGTGCAACCACAAGAATTAATTTATAAGAGATGATTTTCATCTTGGGTTGTCCGATATCCAATTGATAAAAAGAAGATTTTTGGTCTGTTTACCAAGTGGTTTGGGGAAAATAATTTGATCTGATTGACTTCAGTTTTGTGTTTTTCTACCTACTGTCTAATAAAGAGGGTAGATTAATGGACGTTCCTGTCCCTTTAGTTAGAAATTGATGCTGTCATCTATGGATGAACTCTTCAAATAGAATGATTATAATAACAAAAGCAATAAAGACATATCTCTCAACTTATCTCTCATAATATATTTAGGTTTATTCTAATGATACAATAATGTATGTTCACCCATAAATGCATTGAATGAAATTATTTGTAGAAAAGCTTCATAATTTTATGCTGAATTCTTGAAGAGAACTAAATCATGTTTTCTTGTACATTTAATTCAAAATTAGTAAATTAGATATGCTTTACATTTTCTTTCAAAGACACTAACTTAAAAGTTTTAGCATAAAATTGACATTTTATATGTATATAACAGGCTATCTGCAATATATAATTACTAGATATTATATATTTTACAGCAGATTATCACTAATTAGAATGATATTGGTAAGCAGTTCTAGTTTCCTATAAATGTTTAAGCAAATACATGCATAAGGGACAATAATTCTAATCCAGGTGTTTTAAAACAATTTTAGTCACTTAGAAAAGTAACAAAAGAAAAAAAAATACTGTATCTCTTATTTATAGGTAAAGATTCAATTAAGAAACTAAAGTTTCATAATACAGAAAATCCATAATATACCCATAAGCTTAAAATTAACATTAAATGGTAATAAGGTATCCAGTTACCAAATTAATTTTAAGATCTAAATATTCATTCATTAAACAAAATAACCAAGACTGCCATATGTTAACCTTTACAGTTTTATAAAGGATATAGTTATACAGTAGACTAAATAGGGGAAAGTTTCTATGAAAGAAAATACATTTTTTTCATATGGTAAAAAAAGTACGATTACTAAAGTAACAAAGACTAGTATTGATACAATTATCTGTTCAGCTTTTCATATTAGTTCTTTTAGCCCCACTTTAGCTGTATTACTTTGAGATACAGTCATGACTCAGAAAAACTGTAACATACACAGTTGTAGTGGTAATTAGAAAATTTTTATTTATAACATAGGTATTTGCTTGTCTTTTCCTTCACAAGATTATAAATAAAAAGCATAATATAATTTATTCACATGATTTGCATATTGTTAAGAATGTTACCAAGAATAAATTCTAAATATAAAAAATATTGAAAAATGATAGCATTATTATTTATAAAATATCTATATATCTCTGGTAATTTCAAGCCAGTGTTTTCTGCAGTTATTTCAATGGTGGAAACATTGTTTCTACAACTAGATGATAGTTACAAGAACCGGCATTTTCAATTTAAATATTTTGAACTTCCAGTTTTCAGTTAAAAAGCATGGCAAGTGTCAAGCTCAATACAATGAAGAAAAGTTTTGTCCTATAAAACAGTTTAATGGAACAGTGCTAGCATGAGTCCTACATATCCAGACCTTGAACCTAATAGTGCATTCAGACAAAGCCAAAGATTAATGCTTAGTAAAAAGCAGATTAGCTCTAGACAATTTAATTGCAGTATGATGGTTACCATAACTTGGTACCTTAAGCCATTGTGATATTCTTAATTTTTACATAAAATAAATCAATCTTGCTTTTCTAAACTTGTCTGATGATCAGAAGGTAGAAGACCAGATTTTAAATTCAATTAGAAATTATTGATCAATATTGTTATACTTTATTTACATTTGTAAAGTTTTCTTTTCAAAACTCAAATATCCCAGATGTGTTACTGTAACTTATTTTGTGTTTTCAAAGTTATTAAGAGCACTACACAGCAATAATAGTAGCTAGATTTTATTGAGCATTAACTATTAGTCAGTAACTGTTTTAGCAGCTTCAATATTTATCAATTTATTTAATCTTTGCAACAGTTTTTGAGGAAGATATGACTAAAGTCTTTGTCCTACTCATGAGAAAATTGCTCAGAGATTGATTAAGAAATTTTCCTGTATAGTAAGAGATAGAGACAAGATTTGGATCCAAGTTTTCTGACTTTAGAAATCACACACAGGAAAGCTATGCATTCAGTAGCAAATTTCTTATCCTTGCTGAGCCCACCTTTCTTTTCCATGAAATGGGGATAATAACATCACATTAAGTTATTTTAAGGACTATTTTTTCCAGTAATGGTATAAAGGCCATCTGTGTTGTCAGAGAATATTGTTGTAAGAATAAGAATATACTTCAGGTAGTTGTGGTCATACAGGTAAACCCATAAAATATTCTGTGCATTTAAATCAGGTGGAAATAATTCAGACTTTAATGCCTAGGTAATAGAAAAGAGCTGGAAAGTCAAAGTAGGAGGTGAAGCAAACCCAAGATTAACAACAGTTATAGGAAGTTACCATAGTGAGAATGGCTGGACCTATGAGCAGACCTGGTTTCCTGAACTGAGCTTCAAGGAAAAGCAGATAGTGACTGGAGGCACAACAGAGGAGTGGCTATTGTTGAGGACTTCACTCAGTACTCGAGAGAGTGAGGAAGTAACCTATTTCTCCCTTCTCAGCCTCCTCCATTCTCTTCCTGGAAGTCAGTTAATACTGGAGACACGAAAATACAAATTGCAGAGGTCAGTTCTCTTCCCTTGAGATCAGAACAAAATATATGAAGAGTGAGGAGTTGATAAGAGAATAATAAGTCCAAGAGAAATAATAAAATGGTAAATTCTTACACTTAGCATAATTTAAGTTTAATTCTATTCCTTTCAATTTTGCCAAAAATGCTTTCTACACTCTCATGTCTCATTGTCTTGTCACATTGCTCTCTTAATATTTGAGTAAATTCCATCTTAAAATAATTTATGGTATAGTATAACCATATATTGAGAATTATTGTGATAAGTAATGTGATAACCTTAATTTCCAAAGTCCTAGTTTAGTATTCAGAGTTCTGGTGGTCTGTGTTTTATTTTGCTTTTTATTAATTATTTCCCACATAAAACTAAAAATGTGCCCCGTATTCCAGATTAACAGTGTAAGTAAATCAGTACAGAAGAGGAAATAAACTTATTTACCTCTAATACGGGGTAAGGACTTTTGCAACCAAAGTCTTATTTATAAGAGACAGAAAAAACATAATTAACTAAATCTATAATAGCTTTCTGTAATAACTGAAAATGGCTATGTATTATATAAACTATGAGTAAAAATCAAAGGCATGATCTTAAACTCTACTTAAATTTTACAAGGGACCATAATGCAACGTTTCTGAGGTCTGTAAATACAGATTTATTTGCCTGAATCTACAGATTCTGTGTTCACTTTTCATTATTTATATGTTAGCTAGTCTCCCCATTACAAAGAAAGAAAAAAATAGAAGTATAGTTGTTGCAAATTGGGTTTTCTAGAATGTAGATGTGAGTCACAGATTTAATGCAAAAACTTTTGGGGGGATGTAACAGGGATCATCACCTACAGGCACTGAAATAGACCAGCCTGTTTATAGAGATTGTTTGGATTGCTATTCACTTACAAAAGATCTTAGCTAGTCCTTCAAGTAGTTCTTCCACAGGGATGCTTCTTCACAGCTGTCCAATACTATGGCAAGGTTGCTGAATCTTTAAAACACAACACTGGTCAGTCATTAGTTGTCGGTTATCCCCAGGAAGAGGAATGACCTTTGCCATTGCAGCTGCATTCTATAGAAGCTAATTTCAAAGAACAAACTTGCCAACACTTGCAGCAACTGGAGAAAGGAAGACTTTAGTTCTCAGATGGGGAGAATGGGGTGATTTGTGCATTCATTGCAATAACGTCAATATTCAACAGGTACCTCATGCCAAAGAGAGAATAAGCAACCAAATTAATTAATTGATATAAATAGTGATATGTATTTTACAGCATATCTTTGCCTACCATATTCTCAATCTTGGATATAATTAAATATGTTAGAGAGTTCTCAAAGATGGTATGCAATAATCCTGGTCTCCTGGTCTTCAAGCTTCTGTGTTATTCTTTCCTTTGACTTGATCTAGAGACATACTTTTAACAAATGCAGTATGACTAAAATAATGTCAACTCAAGATTAGGATGTCAAAAGTTGTGACTTCCTTTTGTCCTTCTCTGTTGTTTTCTCCATCTCTGATGAAGTCAGCTACCATATTGTGAGTTGCCTTCTGGAGAAACCCATGTATTAATAAAACGGGAGGTGATCTCTGACAATGATCATTATATGGAAATGCTCACTTAGCAATAAACTGAGAAAGTGGCCCTGGATATATATCAGCAGGAACACCAATGCCTTTAGACTAGTAACCCACACAAACTAAGTTCCACTAAGAAGTACTAGTGAACTTAAAAGCAAATCCTGCCCTTATTGAACATTGAACGTGACTAAAACCTTGACTGTGAACTTTACAGGGACCTTCAGTAGGAAGATACAGCTACACCATTCCTTACTCACAGAAATTGTGAGATAATGTTGCTTAAAACCACTATGGTTTATGGTTATTTGTTTATGTGGCAATGGAGAACTAGTCAGAAATCATTCTCCTTTAATAGTATTTTCTTTCAGTGTCTAGAATTATTATAGCAAAGCCTTATTAAATTTAATTTCACTCATCTCTGATTTTTGTTATTTTATGTGTAGTGATGAGGAGAAAAACAGAATTCAAGGCATTTCTTTCTCGGTAAAATTTTGTGACACAAAAAGCAAATTAAATATTTAGGACTGAAGGGTACCATCCCAAACACTCAAACAAATGCCAAACTATGGTCAAAACATTGTCCTTTTTGATAGTTACAAGAGGAATTTGAAAACCTCCAGAAAAACAGTTCAGACTTGGTGCTGTATGAGGAAAAAGATGCCCTTGAAATGAGCAGGAACTAATAATGCAAAGTGGAAATCTTTTAATGGAATTCTGTGTACTGCATTGTGTTGTCCCTTCAACAATTTTTATTAAGGCAACAAAAATTATAAAATGCTTGATAAAATAATGTTTTTGAAAAAGCCTAGTCCTCTCAAAATTGTGGAGAATATAAAGTAGTCATCCTAAGCAAATGAAGAACGAACTGACATATGTATTTATGATTTAGTTCCACCATTGTCGCTGCTAGTGTAGTGCCTTGTCAGTATTTACAAAGACCTTAAGAAAGTATTCCTTGAGATAGTGTTTGTATAACTCAAACTTGGGGACTTACCCAAATGTATGCTCGCCATATTTACCATTTTAAATGGGAAAGCACCATATTTTTCATATTTTCTGACTGTCCCATCATAATTTAAATGCCAACTTTGTCCTACTTTTTAATAAACCAGGGCCATCTGCTTTGGGGCTACCTCAATGGATTGGGACTGGGGCTACTCAAGTGCTTCTTTTGCCCCGTGTTAAAGATGGCCTTTGCCAGTGCTAACTGCTGCAGGCTGCAGTTTCTACTGCTGTTACCACTCCATGTGAAGAAACAGGTGCCAGAAGGGAAGAAGATTTCCCCCATCCTACCTGCTCCTGTTTCTTCAAAGGGAGCAGAACACTGCAGTGTGGTCCAGCAGCCAGTTAATACTATGGGAGTTACTTCTGGCATGATGGGGTTCACCTCTGGCACTGTGAGGGCTATTGGGCATTTCTGGCACTAGAATAGTTAAAATGGCATGTGTTTTAGGCAGAACATTTAGAGCAGGGCTTATTGGGTCAATGCATAAGGTTTTCACCTAAGATGTCAAAGTTCCTTGAACTGGCCCTGGTCATTTGTATAAGTCCCTCTTAGACCACACATCACTATTATGTCATCCCTGATGTTATCAAGTAGTACTTACTTGTTGCTGGTCTGGCTATTCTGCTACTGCTCTTGATTGCTCCACATCTTCCTCTTGCCTTAGTTTCCAGTTTAATAGCACCATCTGATTTTTGCCATCTGAATGTCCCATTTTTGTCTCAAGTAAATATGGTCAACCTACTCAAATGAGACATAAAGTTATAAGAGAAAGTTATTGTTTAGTATTGATGACCCTCATGGTACTACAATGCCTGTGTTGGTATCCACAAAGAAACTGTGACTATACTGGACAAATTGTGAATATCAAGAAGCTGAAGAATTCATCCAGACTAGTCAAGGAAATGCTAGTTTAAAAGTTTTCTAATAACTTCAGCTCATTTAGTGGTGGAATAAATTCAGTTCTGAACATAGATTTTCTTCAAATTATATAGCCCTGTTCAATTTTACATGGAACTTAAGTATAATATTTATCTCAATTAAATATCAAATGTCAACATAAGTCAGCACTTAAGAATTGTGAAGGGTAGAAAAGTTAAGAAATTCTTAAGGGTAAAAAAGGTAGAAAGTTAATCCATGTGATTATACTGATTATTCTTATTTCTTTTTCCCAGGAGATTATATTATTAAATTTGGTATGTACCACAGTTTTATTCTTCATTTCCCTTCTTAATTGCAGTGCTCAATATTGTATAACATCTTCAAATGAGCACCAATGTAGGGGAATAAAGAATGCTGACATAAGCAGGCCCTAGCGGACTAGGTTTGATACACCAGGTGCAGTACACATAGATTCCAAAGTGCCTGGTCAAGACTGAGGACTAGGGGAAACAAACCGTGAGAACAACTAAGTAGAATAAATAAAGTGCTTCCAATTCTCTCTTCCTGCTGCTTGCCTGCTAGCCTTCATTTTTGCCTGCTCCTTCCTTTAAAAAAAAAAAAAAAAGGTAATACTGAAATAGTGAAATAAGCAGAAATTGTTAAATTATCATGTAATGTAGTAAGCAATGATTTGGAGGATTATAATGCAAGACCCGATGTGGGAGAAAATCTAGATAAAATGTAAGAGGGTCCAGTGTTTCAGAAAAGCACAGGTTTGATCTTTAGAATCTGGACTGTAAATGATGTATTTTCTATAGAACCTCAGCCTGAAAGGTCAATTGATTTTTTTTACTTCATTCAATAGCTGTCTCACTAAGTATTTTGTTCACACACTTGTTGCAGTGAGGAATTAGGATTGCAGCCTCCTAATAACTCACAACTACTGAACTGCATGAAGATTTCAGAATGAGGATTTCAAGAACTGAAAGATTTCCAAAATAAGACAAACTTTTAAAGTACAATAATGATTAATAATTGTTTATTATAATGATAATAGTTTATCCAAATCACAAAGCATGGCTAAGAGGCTATCAGATGCTTTAAATTGAAACAAGGTGAATAACTTTGCAGGTATAACAAACAAAATAATGATGATCAATTAGAATACTTTTATAGTTATAGGTTCTCTTGAAAAATGTGAAAGAAATGATCATATTGAAAGCTACTTTTAAATTTGTGGACATAATACATGATTTGAATCAGGAGCATCAAATTTAGATTGAGAATCTTAGAGCATCTCTGTACACTAATATGTCATTTTATGAGGCATTGTTTCAGGGGAAATCTTCAAAGTCCCTGTGGCTGAGTGAATTAAACATGAAGTGGGCAAAGGATTGTAACATGTCCTATAGAGAGCAACTTCTTTTAAGCAAGGGAAAATATTAAATGACTTAATGAATATCTCTGATGTTACTGCACCATAATGAAAGACAGAAAAATGAACAACAAAAAAAAGCAGGGATGTGTGTATAATAAATGTATATATGTCTGTGATATTTTAATTGATATACATATATATGTATATACTATAATTTCTCTTTTTAAACTCATTTTATAATTTGAAAATTAATAGCCCAGAGAAGAAGTGTTTTTCTTGAGATTAGCGCTTCTAGAGAAATATTCATGAATGTGGAGCATAGTTTCCCTCTTTGATGTAAAGGGAAATGTAATCCCTTTCTTTATCTATTTTCCTGAAATCACTAAGATCCAGCACAGTCAATTTAAGTTACAGTTTTAAAGAATTTTGTTGTTTTCCATTGGTTTCTCTTTAAACAATTATAAAAAAAAAAGAAGAAAATGGTGCCTTTTATAATTTCCACTTAAAAAGATTTAGAAACAATAGTAAAGGTCCATTCTGAAGTGAAGAAAAGGATATTTAAAGGCAAAGAATCAGATAAAAGTCCTTTGACGCTCTAGAGAGCAGCCTTATAGAGGTTAATGGGACCATTTCTCTGATCTGTGTTAAGCACAACCTGTTCCTTTCCTCTTTCCTTCACATACTTTCAAGCCGAAAACTATGATTCTTATTGAGGGAACACAGTGCAAGAGGTGACATAATTAACAGAAATGCAATGTCACTGGCTCCCCATATCTGTGTCAGTGATGAGGACCAGCTGCGTAACCTTTCATTTGGAGCAATGAGTTCTAACTTTATAACTTAATAAGCATGAACCAAAAAGTCATCCTTATTTAATCTGAAATATTGTTAGCAAATATAAATAATTAAAGAACAATTATAAGAGAAGAGTTGTCTTCTGTTTTAAATAGAAAAAAAAAGAGTGTGGGAGAGATACTATATTATTTACGTCATTGCATTTGCGGTACTAATTTTCAGTCAAGTGGAATGAAATAATAATACATATATGTATAAATATATAAATAAATTGACCTCATCATTGGTATAAAAGTATTCATAAATGCACTTAACTTGTACATGAACTTAGAGTTGGACAAAGAGTAATGTATAATATCCCCATGTCAGAGTTCAGCATGTGATATTGAAGTAGACCTTACAAATTCCATGATTAACAAAAATATATGCCTGTTTTTCTCTTTTATCCTTCCTTGAAATTTGCTTAGAATCAAACTTATTGCTGTGATAAGAGTAACTCTGAAGCAAGGTGCTAAGATAAAAAGTCAAGTCAGCGATGGCAAAGCAACTACCCCAGTGCCCAAAAGTCGTGAGCCTTCCCAAAACCCTTTTCCTATATTGCCTTAGGAACATCCAGACCTGCCCACTCCCTCTTCTTCCCTGCTTCCTGCATCGCTTTGGGCCATCCTTGTTGTTTTGTTTTTGTTTTTGTTTTTTTGGTTTGTCCTTTAAAAAGCTCCACCCACTCCATTCCACTAGGAGAGATGGGTTGATAATTTTTGGACACCACTTCATCCATTTAATCATAACTTGAATAAAAGCCTTATTTTCTCAATAACAATCTTGTCCTCTGTAATTGGTTTTCAGGAGTGACACTAAGAACCAGACACTAACAATATCACTAATAAATTAATTTAAAAGATTGCTTTATTTTCCCCAAGGTGAAATTTACCCAAATAACAACACCCATTAATATCAAAACTTTGCTTTTACTGTTATATCTCTAATGTCATTTTTACATAAAATTGACAGTCAAATGAAATGTGGTAAATTTAGAGTCTAAGTTTTTTGTTGGGTTTGTAAAATAAAATCTTTCACAACTTTTGAATCTGTAGAAAAATGCTTCACATTTTAAAGGAAAGTTTTTAAATACTTGCATCTGTCTTTTCACTTTTGACATAATAAATATTAACAATACAGTATTCTTTGTTTGCGTGATTATTCATTGATCCTTTTGAAATAGTCAATACCAGATTCACTTTAAGAACAATTATGTCCTAATTTGTTGACACCCTGACAACAAATTATTATTTTTTTATTGTAGTAAGTTATTCTGCTCATTAAAATAACCTCATATGTATAGTTCTCTCATTACTCTTATACATGTCAACACACTCTCCTGTCCAGTAGGCTCTGCCCTATTGGTAGCCTCAATACTATTGCAAGTGTCCAGGAGTTGATTTTATTTAGTCTGTTCCTTTGTTTTGTCTATTCATGTGCTACCTATGAGTGAGGTCATCTGGTATCTTTCTTCTCTTGACTTACTTCACTTAACATAATCCCCTCTAGATCCATCCATGTTGATTCAAATGACAGAATTTTGTCTTTTCTAAGGACTATATAGTTCTCCATCGTAAACATGTACCACACCTTCTTTGTCCATTCATCTGATATTGTTATTATTCTTTGAGATTAGTGCTCCCCTTTAATTAAGTATAATAAGCGCCCTAGGATTGTATAATCAGGAACTTATTTTTCGTTGTATTTCTTTTAGGGATCCTTATAAAAACCCATTAAAAGATTGTTGTCATCTCATATGTTCATAAGTGGCAACTAATAAATGAGACTTTGCTCTAGATATGGACTTTTTTTGCATTCAAGTATTTGGTTGGAATTATGGCATCATTTCCTGAAGAACAAGGTTCTTGGTTCATTGAGATCATAGTTCTACATGTACTAAAAGTGACTGCAAATAACTGAGTAAGGAACACAATCTAGGTTTCCCATTTGATATAAATCCTAAGCAGTAGGAGAATAATGATAAGAAGAAAGGTGCACAGTACAGTATAGTATATTTTAGCAGAAGACTCAGAGGAATTACATTTCTGCTTCCCTATATCTGTAGAGCTGAACTGTTTATACTGAATTCCATTGCATGCAGGAGAACAATTAAATTTTGTCTAAGAGAAGTTAAAAAATGATGATAATTGATTTCCTAATTGGCTTCTGTAATCCACCAACCTAGGAAATATTACATATATTTAGATCCTCAATAATGACTCAATGTAAGAGTGAATGACCTCTTAAATGAAATACATCTCACTTAAAGACGGGTTTTTTTAGCTACATGGACTTCCATTTTCACTTTCTGAAAATATGGATAATTTCTACCTTCTTCATTTAAAAAAAGTCAACATTCAAGATGATATCCTGGCACATGGGGGATGGAATATATATATATATACACACATATATATGCACATATATATATGTTATCAGATGAAATAACTAACACTAATATGATGTAACAGAAAAACACATTTGCAACAAGCCCTGGTGGCCAAGTGGGTTAGTCCATTGCAGGACAGTCCACATTCTTTAGCTAAGGTCCCTGGTTCAAGACCTAAGCCCAGGGGAAATAACCAAGTAAATAAAATACTTCTCCCTCTTCTCTCTTCCTGCCTGCACCTTTCCTTGAAAGAAGTGAAAAAGAAAAGAAAATATATTTACATGAGGTAGCATTTATTTTTCCTCAAATTAAAATGTGAGCAGTTTCAAGGTAAAGTGATATTAAAATAAATACATAATATAAAAGAAAGATGTATTCTTATACAAAAAAAATGTCACATTTTGGGGTAGGAAACCCACAAGGAAAATTATATATAATTTTGGTTTCTTTTCAAACTCAAAATTTTCATTACAAATAATATCAAAATTAGAATATAATTTCCCTGCTTACATGGGGTAAACAAAAGCATGACTTTTCCACCATTATCCTATGAATTTAATCTTATACATGAGATGTTTTACTGAATCTCATATTCATGTACAATTACCCCCAAAATAATTACCATGATAATAAAATATATTACTTGTAACAGATATAAAAAAGTGTTCTTAAATTTTTATGTCTCATGAAAGATGAATGGAGACACACTGTTTGAAATCATGGGATGATAAGACAGATACCCTCAGGACAGAGCAAGCAACCCAGAAGGGTCTTACGCCAAACTGCAGTTTTGACATTGGACCTTGGTTACTCCTTTTCATTAACAATTGGTGTGACAGGGAGTGAGGCTGACTGCTAGAACCAGTAGTGGAATAAGGAGACTGCATGAACTCTATCCAAACTCCAGAAACATTTTCAGAAAAATATACCGGAGAGCAGGAACCAGTTGTCTTTCAAGGGTCAAGGACAAAATCCAGGTGTTTTCTGTGAAATTAGGGTCCCTCAACACTAAACATCAAGAACAGTCTCCCACAATTATTTAGGGACCATTATTTGATAACAGATGAAGTGTTACATGGTCAATTAAATTTGTAAATATTTTAGCCTAAACTGAGAACTGTTTTTCTGGATACCATTAACTGGTAAAGCATAAAGTTTTTCAAATATATATGGATATATGCAGATTGAAATATATATATTTACATATATATACATATTATAATAAAAGTAATATTTATAACAATTGACAGCAACTGTGTGCCAGATGTGATAACCACTATGCATTAATGATCTCATTTATTCCTTATAGTAACTTTATGAGGAGGTATTGTCATTCCCATTTCATACACAAAGAAATCCAGGTTTAGCGAGCTTGAGAAATTTTCAAGTTTTCCAGTCATTCTGCTTATTAGTATCCCACTTGGTCTTCAGTCTGGGTCCACCTGACAATATGGGCAATATTAATGATTATAAGACTTATATAAGACATAATGATTATAATACAATGATTATAAGATTATTTCAGTCTACATTTAAGAGCTATCTTGGCAAAGGTAGAGCTGTCCACAGTTGGCAGAGTATTCATTGTATACAGTCACTCAAGGGTGGGGTAGGAATCGACAGAGTAGTTTCCAAGGTACGTTATGAACTTTAAGATTTGTACAGATTTGATTCATATTATTTTTCTATAACATTAGTATTACTGATAACTAGTATTCATTTATTTCTAATTTTTTAATTTTTCTACTAAAAATAGAATTTGTACCCCTTTAGTACCATATGGCTTTCTTATTACAAGCCTGAGAATGTACACACCAAGAATATAGACAGTCAAAAAAAAAGAAAGTCTGAAAATATACTTTAAAGAAGCTGTAAAACAAAACTGAAGAGAAATTTATTCATGGAACTGATTCAATATGTTAGATTTACCCACCTCCATACATTTTTATTTGGACCATACGCAATTCTATTTCTAGAATACTTAACTTCCTTTTTCTATTTGTAAAAACCAGGGAGAATTTGATTCAATTAAGAAACCTGGAATTGAAATACTTTAGTATATGCCTACTTTATTTAATTTATAGTAATGTATATCTAAATATCATAGATACTATTAATCCAAAAAGCATTAATATCCTATACTTGCATAATGCCAAAAAACTGGATGCAAATTAAGCATTTCAGTGCATCTCTTGGAATTCTTTCTACCTGATGTCACACGTACTGATATTTAATCATTCCCTAGTGGGGAAGAGATGACAAGATGCACACTGAGATCCCCGATTCTCTTTTCCTGGACACATAGGGCCAGGACATTTACAAATCTATTATGAAGTCCACTCAGATAAAGTTTACTGAGTTTTTACCAATTGAAACTGAATGGAGCAGACCTGTGTCATTGCAAGTCCTTTATCATAACACTCTCCCATGCATATCCCTCCATATTTTTCTTCTTTCATTTAGCTGGGTTCCAGCCCACAGGAGGAAAAACTTGAAAGCCACGTATTAAAATAGTAGAGAGACTTGAGTCTCTCATTTTCTGTATGAAGCATAAAAAGTAACTTTTTTACCCCCACCCACAAGTTTCCTTTCACTAATCTCTGTTGTGAACAACAAAAACATCTATTGTGTTGAGACTTTACATGTTAGACTTGATTTGTTTCTATAGCCTAGTGTATCCTAACAGTATAGCTAACTGGATATTTTCTGTTCTTGCGCAGATATTTACATTTGGTCCATTATCTTTCAAGGAATTTTCATTCATAAATCACTTGAGTAGCATCTTTGAGGGTCATGATAATAAGCCTCAAAGACCCCCTCTTTTAGGTAGTGGGATCAATTCAGGGCCCAAGATTGCATTTAGAAATTCATCACCCCTTCTGAGCTAAGAACATAACCTCCCAGGTTGCTTACAGTCAGTGAGAGCCTATGGCAAGAATATGAAGTCAGACTGTTTGCTAGAAAACTCAAGATGTCTGTGACAGCTTACTGACTTGAATACACCACAGTTGCTTTGCTGAACTGAACTTTCCTTACACTGCAGAGTAATCTAGGATATGTTCATCAATCATCTTTAATCTCCTTTCACCCCAGGTCAGATTTGCTCTGTGTTTGATTTTTCTAGAATTATCCAGCTGCCCCAGATTTTTGAGTGCCCTCACTGTTTTCTTTCACACAGGTGTTTCTACTGCTAAACAATCCTCACACATTTAACCCCTTATACTCTTGCAGGACCTGAACTAATGAGTCTATGAATAAATGACTTGTGTCATTTATTACTTAGGATCCAGTTTATAAAAAATTGTCTCTAAGAGCTGCTGTAACAAAATATCACAAACTGTGGTATGAAGGTCATTTATTGTCTCACAGTTACGGAGTCTGAAGTTTAAGTTCAAGGTGTTGGTAGAAATTTTTTTCCCTCTGAAGGTTATAAGGGAGAAAGTGTTTCTTCTTTCCCAGCTTCTGGAGGCTTGTTAGAAATCTTCTGTATTCCCTGATTGTATATAAATTACATATAAACTCAGTCTCTGCCTTTATCTGCATGTGAAATTCTCCTGTGTGCATGTCAATGACCAACTTGCCCATTTTTATGAGTATCAGTTATATTGAACCTGGACCCCTCCTAATGACCTTATACCTCTTAATATAGCCTATTCTAAATAAGGTCACATTCTGATGTACTAGATGTTAGGATTCCAACAAATCTTTTAGCGGGAGTTAGAGCGGGGATATATTCAACCAGTAACACAACTATTACTTACTCACTGTATTAGATTTCCCATATATTTAACAAATAACAGGTGACAATTTCATGAAACTACCTATTTGTAGTATACATCTCATCACAACAAAGTGCATAGGTTATCATAAGAATGAATATAAAGCATTGTCTTAACTTTCAAATAATTCTGTTAGAACATGACTAACTAGTTCAACCCAATAAACTTTTTCCATGATACAAATATACTCTAATAGCCAAAAGCTCATAAATAGACTTATTTGCTGAAGAGGGGGCTAACAATTTTTAATACAATAAAAGTCACTAACCATAAAATTTTACATGATACAATGTGGTGACTTGCACCTTTAATGGAAATTTGATATACTGAAAGTAATGTATAGCTTACTTTTTTGAAAATAGTGCATATTATTTTACAAAGCAATTTTTTTAATGCAGTTAGAGGTGGCCTACTATGTATAAGCTTCTGACCTGTCCCTGTTCCTTTCCCTTAACACTTAATCATTGGACACAGATAAACAGAACAAATGACTGTGCATGACCTTATATTTTCACAATTAAATGAAAGTTATAACATGCCATAAATCATCACATCAGTTCAAGCAAACCAGAATTCAATACATTCATTGAAAGCATCTTGGTATATCTTACAAATTTCAGACACTAAATATAAAACAATTAATGAAAAATGTTTCAATGAGTTCATAGTACAGAAGAAAAACAGTACTGATAGTAACTTGGTAAATGTGATATAAGATTGCATTGTATTCTATGAGAAAAATTCAACAAAGGGATGAAAATAATAGTATCAGTTCTGTATCTCTACAATCTCTATAAACTCTCCACAAAACAACAAATGAAACACACACAAAAAAGCTCATATGAATATTTAATGCTAACACCAATGTTTAATATTTTCAAAGAAATGTTCGAGAACCTCAAAGTAAATGAAGTTGGCCCATCGGAGTTCTACGGCTATAAACACCAGTCTCATAACTATTTGTTACTTTTATTTTAATAATGTTTAATAATGTGTGTGTATTCTTTAACTGAAGTTTATGTCAAGTTTTCTTCATTTTATGTAGTCATATTTACTGATATTTTATTTTGTAATTTCTTCCACTAAAGTTGTGGTTACTTTTAAAAGAACACAGGTAAAAGACATTTAAAATCACCATGTTCATTAAACAACTATTGTGCCTTAAGTACATTTCAGATACTATCGTACCTATAGAACTTGTGATGAAAAAATCTGCAAATGTAATTCTATCCCTGAAATAGTTCATAGCCCTGTGCTTGAATGAATCTAAAAATTATAAACTCAGAGGGAATAAGGAAGTTTAGAATAATATACCAAGACTTTGGTAAATGACAATCATTTATTTTTTTTAAATATCACACAGTTTGGAGACTAAAATACTTTAATGAAAGCAAGATAGTTTCACTGCATGTCAGTTTAGGAATTAAGCAGGTGAGCACTGAGAACAAGGTTAACACTGGCAGAGAAAATAATAGTTTTTATAAGAAAGGAAGACAAGAGACAAAAAGAGAGATAGAGATTGAGAGCTGGAGGGAAGGAGAGAAGGAACAAAGGAGGGAAGGAGAAAGAAGGGAGGAAGAAAAAGAAGAGGGAAGGGAGGGAGGAAGGAAAGGGAAGATAGGAAAACATGGTACAATTAGAGACCTAGAAATAATTTGGAGATTGGAGGCAATAATGCAGAGATGAGAGAAGGAACTTATAATGAAATTGGAGAAAAAGTTAGAAAGCTAGGTCCTGCAGTGACTTGCGTACTATGCTAAGAAATTATATGTTAATCATGAAGATAACAAGGAGTTGTGGATTCTTTTAAGTCAGATAATTATATTGATGTAAGTATTTCAGGTATATGATTCACAGAGGAGTCTTGAAGCCGGGAGATCAGAAAGGGGTAATTGTCATAATCAGATAGTGATAATGCTTTGACAAAGACAATAACAGAAGAGAAAAGACAGATTTTAGCATGTTAGAAATATGGAAATAAATTGCTTTAATGACTGACTTGGGATTAAAGAAGAAAAATAGAATGATTTTTGCAATTCTAACAGGCAAATGGACTGATTGTGGAAACATTTTAGTGTAACAAGAAAGAAAAACAGATCTCTATGAGGAAATAATTTATTATGCTGGCTCTTATTCATCTAAAACATTAGCTTTCTGCAAGTAAAACATGTGTTTTTTGTCTATCATTGAATTTATCATAATGATTGCTTTTTTTTATTGACAGTAACATAGGAAAAGATATAATGTTTTTTGTGTTGTGTGTGTTTACCAAGTAAGATAAAGACTTTGTGTAAAGAACAACAAAAGAGCACTAAAAGACCTCAAAAGTCTTTGTTTATTTCAACAAATTCTCAATGTTAATTTGACATACATGTTTCCATAAACAAGCTTTTCTCTAGAATTTATTTCAATGTATTTCAGACTATTTACTATGCCGAATCAGAGTAAAATTTTTGTAAACATATTCTCTTCCTTAAAAAAGTATTTTTCTAATAAAATGTTTTGAAGCAGGTGGCTACTTTTCTTTAGTCAGACGGTATCTCATTTAATGCTAAATAAAGATCAAAGTACTTCCAAGTTTCTAAAATAAGAATAAAAACAACAAAATAATAATAATTAAGTAGGGTACATATCAGAATAAAATGTTTACTGTGAGAAATATGTTAAAATACATATATAATACTGTTACCACTTATTCTATAATCTTAAAATAGAGGAACTTAAAACAGCTAAGTTATTACTTTCAACCTATAATACAAAAAATACAGAAAAACTTGTAATTACATAGGGTCATAAACATTCATGAAAAAAAATAGACAAACTTCAAACTCTGCCATAAGAGAGAGTGATTGAGTGCATTGAAATCATTACTTAATCTTGAATGAATACACAGTATATCTTTTAAAAACTCTAAATACTTAGTACAGGTAAAATGACAAATTTGTCTCCAGAGAGTAGTTTAGCAAAAGACCAAATGGTGTTTCTAGTAACTTAGAACTGAAATGACCTTTTTTCAGTTGTTTTTAATTGTACTTCTGTGACTAAAATGTGTTCCCCAAAAGACAAGTTACAGTTAGCAGAGTTTCTAATGTTTGTAGTTGAATGCTTTCTATGCTGGAGAGGAAAATTACCGCAGTTTATATGGAAATTCCTACATTATTGAAGTGTCACGTTTCAAAAGAGCTGCAAATAAGCTTTAAAAAGCAAAGAAGTATGTCATGGCACAAAGGTTCAGAAATAAAAGTTACCTTATTGCTTTGCGAGAAAAATGCATATTCAATCAGTAATTATCTTTGTGATCAACCTCAGTCAATTAATGGAGGCTAAGAGTTAAATGACACCAATAGACATAGACATCTTAATAGAAATTGAGGAAAGCAGTAGCCACAAAGAGTCTTGCAGAGTCACTGTCATTCCAGATGAACTGAGTGCATTACCCAGACACTGTCTCCTGGTGAGTGATATTAGAAGCAGAGCAATGCGGGTGAAACAGATTTCACCAAAGCAATCCAACTAAGTCATTAAACAAATAAAAATAAAACAAATGACAAAAACAAGACTCTGAAAGTAGAGGAAGATAATTATCCATTTTCTACAATATAATCCATTAAAAATTTACATAATATTTTTCAATGAGATCATTGTAAAACATGCAAAGAATAAGAAAGTTTATTCTGTAAAGAAGGCAGGGAAAATAAGCAATAGAAACTACCTCTCAAGAAACCAAAGTTCATAGACTTAAAGACATCAAAGGAGCTAATATAAACATGTTAGGAAGCCATGTCTTAAACAGTACTGGAACGTTTGATGAAAATGTCTCATAAAACAGAGAATATTACTAATACAAGGAACATGTTGAAAAGAATCAAATGGAATTTCTAGGGTTTGAAATCAGCATAACAGAAATGAAAACTGCCCATTAAACACACTAACACACATGATGAGAATACCTGGATGAGAATATCTGGAAGAGAAAGAGGAAGAATAAAAGTATTTAAGAAAATATATTGTTGAAAATTTCCCAACTGAAAAGAAAATACACATTCAAGAAGTTAGTTATTCTAATTAGGTTAAACAAAAATGATCTCCATTCAGACTCATCACAGTAAAAACTGTTGAAAGAAAAATCCTTGAAAGCTGCAAAAGAAAAATTATTTGTTAACTGTGAAAGAAATCCAGTACAATCAATAAATGATACCATCAGAAACAATGGAGGTAACAAAGTGGTAAGTAGGATGACATTCAAAGTTCTAAGAGTAAATGAAAAAACATAGGATTCAAGAATCATATCTAGATAGCCGTTTTGAAACAGAAGACAAAATACACTTTCACAGATAAATAAAAAAGATAACTAGATAATTTGTGTGAATAGACACTTTTTTAAAGAAAAAAGAATCACTTAAAGTATACTGCAGGCTAAAAGCAAGTAAATTCCAGACAAAAACACAGATTTTCATGAAAATATTAGAAATGTTGATAAAGATAATTGTGTAATTATAAAAATCAATATAAGTGTCTATTTTCCTTATTTCTCTTAACTAGTTTAAAAAGCAATTATATTGTGGGACCTATGTCATATGAAATATAATAAATTTGACAATAATAGAAATCCATAGGTAAATGAGAGAATTAAAAATGATAACTAAGAGGATAAATGCAACGAACTCCTTAAATATGTACTTGCTCTCTCCTCTTAAGTTCTTTAAAGGACATACAATTATATAAGTGAATAATTACATCAATGCATTTTGGGGTTTGTAATATAAATATATATATATTAATAATAATAAATACAATAGAAGATGAAACAGAGCCATATTGGAGTAGTATTTCTACATATCATTATAATTAAGTATTATTTGAAGGAAGATTCTGAAAAATTAAGATGCATATGGTACCCATTAAACCATAACACAAAGAAATATAGATTTTAAATACTAAAAGAATTGAAATACTACACTACAAAAAAAGCAGGCAATACAAAGTGGTAAAGTAGGAAATGAGCAAAAACTACACAAGACATATAAAAATAAATAAAATTGCAAGAGAAATCCAAAACTAACTTGAAAATGTTGCAATTATCATATTTTCTGATTTCAGAATTTAACTGGAAAGCTACACTAAACAAGAGCGTGTGAAACAGGCATAGGGTAAACATAAAAATCAATGGAATAGATTATAAATCTAGAAATGAACACTCACATTCATGGCAGACTTATTTTTGACAGGATCATGGTCAACTTATTTTTAACAGGTGCAACAATTTGAAATTATTCACAAATTATGTAACTAAAAAGTACTCATAACTAGAAATAAAGAGAAAATATAATGTAATAGCAATAAGTTATTGGCTTTCTCCTCCCCTCTTTTCCAGCATACCTATTAAGAGGGGAAAGGTTTGGATTAGATATTTCCTCAAAGATATAGAATGGCCCTAAAGAGAAATGCAAATTAAAAACCACAATAAGAAACAACTTCATACCCACAAAGAGAACTATAGTCATGCATTTGAGCCTTTGTCTTCTATGTTACTTCTTTTCCCACTTGTTTTTGTTTATTTTTTTCACTGGGAGGTTTTCTATGTCAATTCTCTCAGTTTCATCTTCTTCCCAACTATTTATCTCTTTAGGATTGGGTTTGCAGTTACTTTATGAATTGTCTTGAACTTTATGATAGTCTTCTATGAGCTGATGCCATATCATATTTGTATTTCTGTACAGATTTCATGTTTTTCTTTCTCCCTTTAGTGTTTCTCTTGTTCTTTCCTATTGGTCCTGTCTTTGTTTCTGGTTTTGTTTTACCATTTATAACCATTATCAAGGTGTGGTAAACGATTCTTTTCATTTGCCCTATTGAAGAAGAATTTTCAACATTTTTTGAAAGCCAGGGGTGATGATGGAAAATTCACTAACTGTTTACCATTGAAGTCCTTTATTTCTTCATCACATTTAAGTGATAATTTTGCAAAGTAGATTATTATTTGCTGGCAGTTTTTGTCTAGCATTTCCTAGCATTTCCTCAAAATTTTATGTTAAGCATAAAATTGCTATATAGCACAATTCTACTACTAGGTATATAACCATGAAAAAATAAAACAAAAACATGTGCATGAATGTTCAGCATTATTAATATATGTGAAACAACGCAACCATCAACTAAAGAATAAAGTTTTTCTACCCAGGCAATGGAATATTATTCAGTCATATAAAGAAACAAAGTATCAATAAACAAGACACTATGCGTGAACCCTGAAAATCCACAAGTGCATAATTCCATTTGTATGAAATGACATTGTCCATAATAGGCAAATACATACAGAAAATTTAATTGGGGTGGGAAGCTAGGAAATTGGGTGGTGATCACTAAAATGGTAAGTGATTTCTTTTGAGGTGATAGAAATGTCTAAAATTGTGACCATGATTATACAACTCTGTCACACACTAAAAACATTTGAATTATACACTCTATAATGGTGAATTATGTCTCAAACTGTTAAAATTTTTAAAAAAGACTAGTCTGATATTTCATACTATTTGGAAGCTAATAAATTAACCTGCAAGAACCAAGAGGATGCTGATAAAAAGATACAGGCTTCCTGGGTCAAAGACAAAGAACTTTTTATTATTCAGAGGACAATAAAACAACCTTAGCATCATGATGTTTTTCTCAATACTTCTTGCTTCTGAAGTCCATGGGGTGACACATATAGGCCTAGCTTGGTACCTGTGAATGTGCATTGTGTTATAGTAGTAGAATTCTGAATAATTTATAATGGACATTGCACCTGCCTGCTTTGCCGTTTGCTCCAGAGGAAGACATTACCTTTATTTCCCAAAGCTATAAGCAAACTTGTTCTTTGCTCTCAAGGGAGACACTAAAACTTCCAAGGCTACTTGCTGTGCAGACACATATGAAAAGAGAATCCAAAACAAAGGGTGATCAGTGTGTCAGTCACAAGACATCAGAAACATGTGAGACCCATGGAAAATTATTCCCAAATAGATGATAAATCATCAAATTCTCCAAGATGAGAGAGCATTAAAAATTTAGTCTAGAGGGAGACCCAAGGCAAAAACCCAAGGAGTCGTATGTTGTCATTAAACCGTTACATAGACAAATGGATAGCTGAGTAGGTGGCAAGGAGCAGGATTAAGTGAGGAATTGTGAAAATCAAGATAGAAGAAAGAGGTTTGAATAGATACTACAGAGTGATTCAGGATATTAAGGTAGTTATTTGTGAAACTCAAGGCATGGCTTCCAAAAAATACTGTATAGTGCTCTAACTTGTTACTCAGGTTGCTGTCACATCTTTCTTGTTTCTAAAATATAACTCTAATCCTATTGCTCTCTTCATCATAAAGTTTAAATTTATTAACCCTCAAAGTGTTTCCTTATTTGGAGAATATCTTCCAAAAAATAAAGACAATTCTTCATATTAAAGCCATTGGTTCCTACTGACACTACTCACTGATCATGGAGTTTATGTTGTGTCAAATTAATGTCCTATAAATTGCAATATATTCTGATATATTTTGCACTGAAATAATTTTTCACATTATTTAAACTCTTCAAAAATTACATGTAATTGCTATGTAACATTTTATAAGCTTCTTTCCACCTACAGTATTTTATAAATAAGTGGAGTAATTTTCCAAAACACTCATATAATTTTGAAACACTCATTCTTCCCCATGGAAACAGAACGTATCATCTAGTTGACTCCCTCACTCATTAATATCTCCATTACTTAGTCAGCAGACATGTGTTGAGCATCTGTAACACATTAAGAACTCATTTAAATACTGGGAGAAAATAAGGAAGTAAACAGAAAAACCTCCTAGCTTTATGTTGCGACCATTTATATGACAAGATTTTAGAGTAGTAAGGATAACATATACACAATTAATAAGTAATATATTGTAAGTTATATGATGTCAGATACTGTTGAAAAACAAAGAAGGTAAAAGGGACAGGGAATCCCAGGAATTGTGATTTCAGATAGGTTTGCTATATTGGATTTCTAGAACTGTCTTAACAAAGTATCACAAGAAAAACAACAGAAATTGCTTGTCTCACAGTTATAGAGACTAGAAGTCTCAAATCAAGATATAAGCAGAGTCAGTCTCCCTCTGAAAACTGTATGGGAATTTTTCCTTCCTACTTACCAAATTCTGGGGTTTTGCTGGAAAGACTTCGTATAACTTGACTTGTTGCTCCATAACTCCAGTATCTGCTTTTATCATTTGATATTCTCTCTTTTCCTCTGTAATATCTTTATGCACATATTTGTCTTGTAAGGACAATAGTCATATTGGGTTCCAGACCCTCTAATTCAGTATAACTTATCTCAATGAATAAATCAGCAATGATCCTGTTACCAAATCAGGTCTCATTATGACAAAAAGGAATATGAGCTGTTCTTCCTCACTTATTATTAGGGATATGCAAACCAAAACAACAATGAGATATCACCTCACAACTGTGAGATTGACTATTATTCAAAAGTCTGGAAATGCCAAATATTGGCTAGGATATGGAGAAAAAAGAGCATTTTTACATTGTTGGTAGGAGTTCAAATTGGTGTAACCCCTATGGAAAGCAGTATGAAATAGATTCAAAAAATTGAGAATGAAAATCCCATTGATCCAGTCATCCCACTTTAAGGCAATTACGTGAAATACACAAAAATACTAATTCGCAGAGACATATGTACCCCATCTTTATTGCACATTATTTAAGGTAGCCAAGAATTGGAGGCTACAAAAGTGCCCATCATCAGATGAATGGATAAAAATGTTATACATATGCACAGTGGACTATTACACATCCTTCAAAAGAGTGAAGTCTTGTCATTTGAGAAAACATAGATGGAATTAGAGAAGATTGTGGAAGTGAAATAAGTCAGAAGATAACATAAATACCAGATGATCTCACTCATATGTGGATTATAAAGAAACAAAGCAAAGGAACAGACTAAGCAAAAATCAACCCTTGGACATTAATGGTACAACTGAGGTTACTAGTAAGAAACAGGGTGGATGATGGGTGCAAGTGGTGGTGGGGTCCAACAGACAATGGTAAAGAACTTCTGGTAATTTGATGATGAGTAGGGTATATTGCCATACTACATATGGACTTACACTATTTTGTAAAACAAAGTTACCTCAGTAAATATTAAATAAATTTCAAGAAGAATGTTCCAGGTAGAGAAAGAAGGAAATGCACAAAGCTTGAAGTAGAAGCATTCCTGGTATGTTTAAAAAGCAAAAAGTGGGTCAGAACAATTGAAAAAGAGGGAGTGGTAGGAGATTGTATCAGGTAGCCAACAAGTCTTTAGGGAGTCTTCAAGTTTTACTGTTACATCAATGAAAAGTTACCCAGGAGGTTTCACATGGATTAATAACATGATGCAACTTTTCTCTAACAAAAGCACTATGGTGGAGATGGATTGAAAAGTGCAAAAGGGATGAAGGAAGTTAGGAAGCCATAGAATGTGCCCAGGTGAGAGATGATTGTGTGGGGGCCAGGATGCTAGCTCTGAAACAGGTGAGGGGTAATCAAAGTCTGAATACTTGCCCATGGTAGAAAGGATTGAATCAATAAGGCTGAGAAAGACATTGTAGAGCAGGAGAGAATATGGTATTCAGAACATCTGTGAAAGGATCAGACTTTAGTTAGGAGCATGGTGGTAAATGACTGCCATTGCCCTCAACTCTCAGATGGATAAAAATAATCTATCAAAGATACAGCAAGCTTGTTTTGGTCCCTCTCTCCTCTTTTCTGTATTGGAGTTGTTATAACAAAACACCATAAACTAGAAGCTTCGAAAACCAAAACAATTTCTTGCCTGGTCTCGAGTTCGGACATTCTAAGAACTAGGTACTAACACAACAGGTTTCACATTGAGACCTCTCTAGGTGGCACAATTATGTATGTGTTTCTGTGTCCTCTTCTTTGTGCATGAGGGGCAGAGAAGGCGGAGAGCATGTGCTCTCTGATCTGTGGCATATCATTTTAGAAAGAGCTAATTGTATCAATCAAGTTTCCACCCTCACCATCTCATTTAACTTTTAATCACTCTTTAGAGGATCAGTGTCTAATTATAGTCACACAGGGACCACTAGTTAGGGCTTCAGCATATGAATTTCAGGAGACACAAACTTATAGTCCATAACTTCATTCACTTAAGATTACTGCTGAGAAATAATGGTCTGATTTAGTAGTCCTGTCCTTCACACTCGATCTTTCTACGGGAACAAGGAAGTTTCAAATCTAGTCATTTGGGCTGTTACACAAAGTCAGCCTAAGCATTACCATTATAAAAGTGGGTTTTTTTTGTTTTTATATATGCTGACATTTTTAACTTACTAGTCATTTATTTCAGAGCTCAGAAAGAAAGGCATTTGGTTTTGAGATTTTTCCAATATATTTATTCCATTTGTAACTTTCTTACACATATCTGACACATTCCCTCTTAATTTTAAATTAGTTCAGTCTTTTGTATTTCAATGTGTTATTATGAATAAAATTGTTTTCCATTATGTTTTAACTGATTAATATTTTTAAGTAAGAAATATATTTATTAAGACTTTAAAGGTTTACTGAATTTTGCTTGTATATATTTTCTTCATTTAAATCATTTTATATGAATATTTACTAATATAAATAATCTAAGGAATGATAACGTTTCTTCTAAATTTCCAAAAATATAGATTTCATATCGCTTCCAAGTCTAATTGTGTCCTACAAAGCCTATGTGCCTCCCGAAATGATTAAAAAAAAAAAAAAAACGGTGTCATTTTATAGCTCTGAGTTTATTGGAATTTTTTTTAAGTTGTATCGTACAACATTATATGAAGCAAATATTTGTTAGGATGATAGTTTAGAATATTATTCCTGCCTTGGCTTATTCTTAAATGAAATAGATTTTTAATAGAAATTGTTTCAGAGTTAATAAGTATTTCTAGGGATCGTTTATAAAAACATTCCTAGGATCTTTCCGATCACATACGGTATTAAACAGGGTTTACAAAACATAAATTTCATGTAATCAAACTCATAATAACAATGATAACAGCCATTTTCACAATTAACTACTCTATTCCCTATTTTAAGAAATAGCTTAATGAGTATTTTCAATTCTATGTTCATTAGTTCTAACTTTTTCACATATTAGTCATATAAGCACAAAATTAAAAAATGGACTATGTATTTAGATTGAAAAGATTTGCTATGAAAAAAGGAATTATGGGCTCTTAACATCATTTGTATTCATGATTTTTGACAAGCATCTAAATTTATTTGCAACAGTAGGGTAATAAAATTATTAAATAGAATAAATTCAATGAATTGTGTAAACAAAATTACTAATGATATTCTGCATTTCTAAGACTGTTCAAATATTTACATAAAAACTCATGTAAAGATACCTTAATGAGTATTTTTGTAAATTATTTCTCTAAATTATTCAGACAAAATTTTCTTGAGACAAACTATAGAGACGTATTAACTTTAAATATTTTCATCTGCATAATTTAAGAAAGCTTAAGAAGGAGTTTAAGCTGTATAAATGGGAAGGGAAAGCAAACTGGGTAAAAGGAGTCAATGATATGGTGAAGGATACAATTGGATAGTTGGTGGTAAATGTAATGTATTACATACACATGCTGATTTTAGAATTGTGCACACCTTAAACCTACATAATTTCATAATGCAATGTTTCTTCACAAAAATTTAAAAAATTTAATTTCTCCCCAAAATCTTTATAATCTTTTTATTTTCCTCTTCAGTATTTGATGATTGCCTTTGCTATTATATTCTTATAAATTAGAACAGTACCTTTTCCTTCTGCATATTTTTTCTTTTTAAAGTGATACTGTGGGGTTCCTTTTATTTTTGTTTTTGCTTTAACATTCAAGGTAATTGTTTATATAATGCTTGATATTCTAAATGTTCTGGTGTGCTTTTTCATGATTAAATTCAATTTTAATATTTTAGCATAGATACTCCTTACTGCACTATACTAAGAAGTATTATTATTTATGGTACTAAATTTGATTACTTATTTAAGGCTCAGATCTATAGATATATTTATTATGAGATTGTAACTTTTTCTTTGTATTTGACAAGTTATATATGGTGGTTGATATTTTGTGGTCACTAATATCCCATTACCTAAATGTTTTCACCCCATGGTTTTAATATCACTTCTCACCTTTACCTGAATCAATTATTATAGACAATACCTATTTTAATGTAATAAAAATGCTTTCATTCATTCAGGAACAACCTATGTTTTGCATTTACAGCTCTCTTATTCTTAATAGTGGTTCTTTAACATCATAATAATTAATTACATGGAAACCCTCAAATTTACTAAATGAACAACAGAATATTTGAAATATTTTATTGGTGTCATTTCAAAAACAATTACTGTTCTTGCGGAAGTAAGATGTGTATAAATTATTACTGCATGGTAATAATGATTTTCTCTTTAACTGTGTCAGTGAAAAAACAAACATAATCGTGTGCACTTCTCTCTTTCAAAGCGCATCTCCTACCTTGGAGAAAACATTTCTCCCTTCGTATTTTGGTGGCTTCATCCAGGACATTATTGTTTACATGACTATTTAATTAAACCAATTATCACAAAGTGATCTTAATTTCCTCATTACAGTCCTTTTCTTCACTAAGTAGTGCGGAGGATTTACATCCTCTTGACAATTAAAGCTCCAAAACAGTTACTAAAGCCTTTTATATCTCGTTTTCATTAGTTCATATTAAACGATTCATTGGCTTGATTTTCACTCCAGTGAACCCTCTCATAAAATTTGGCTCAACATGATGATGACATAGCGTATGAAAGGAAATGAATTAATACATCAGCAAAAATACTGCCAAATAGACTATTTTAACACATTTTATTATCACATGTATATACTTGCCGCTCACATGAGAGATATATCAAAATGTGAAGAGTGAGGACTCCAAGCAGTTTTAAGGTTGAAAGGTTGAAATGAAGCACAGGTTTTGTTTTCATTTACCGAAGTAGGTGTGTAGTCAGCAAGTCTCTCTGGAGAGGCATTTTTCAGTGGACGGTTTACTAGCATTTTAGAAGTTCCATAAATGCCCCTGCATTTAAGGATTTTATAGCATTTTACTTTTTAAAGTTGTACTTTCAGACTTCTATGGAGGGTCTGTGTGATTTATTTTTACTTACAGAAAATACTGATTGTACACTCACCTTTACTGTAAATTCAGGTTATGTCTATAAACACATGTATGTGTGTATATGTGTTGCACAAATATAAACCTTTTGTATTTGAAATAATAAATATGAACAAATCAGTAATCAGTAACTCTGTTTATATTTTCTAAATTTTATTCATGGGAACTTAGAGAATGTACCAAAACTGTACTTGTTCAAAAACAATTTTAAAGGGAGGAAGATGAAGTGTTGGATAATTTTCTAAATCTAAGTATACCATTTGTTATAAGTAGAGTCAATTACAAAGCTGATTTGTGTAATTTTGCTTATTGGTTATATCTGATAATATGTCTGGATAAAATAGAAAGCAGTAAGAATATAAAACAAAGGTCTCAGAAACAGCATTATGTGAAATACAACAGCCACATTCATCAATGTTTATTAAAAATAATTATTTAGGATAATTAGATTTTCAAATCATCAAAAATACATTGAGGTATATTTTATATATCCTGAGACATATATGGTGCTTTATAAGTCTAAAAATGCTAGGGGCCTTTTTACAAATATAGATACCAAAACTTTGCTTTCGCATTTTACATCAAGAACACAAAAGTGAT
Source organism: Solenodon paradoxus (assembly GCA_004363575.1). Classification (NCBI taxonomy): domain Eukaryota; kingdom Metazoa; phylum Chordata; class Mammalia; order Eulipotyphla; family Solenodontidae; genus Solenodon; species Solenodon paradoxus. The sequence continues at coordinate 231,349 of RJWH01000055.1, forward strand.
GTTTATGTCTCTAAACTGAATTCAGCATAATAGCAAAACAGAGAGATATAAATTCATTTTACATGATGTGAAAGTGTCATTCCCTTCCTGTGACCAAGTATAAATGTAAAGTCATAATTCATTAAAACCAGCATTTTTAAATGAAAATTAAAAATATATGTCTCTTAAACATTTCTAGAAAATACAGTTCTTGAGGGAGGCCATTTTTGTCTTTTTCTTACTCTTTTGTTCCAGGATGGGAGATGGTCAATAAATATTTGCTGAATAAATGTTTATTGCTTTTCTTACTGTTAAAGATCCTCCTCTGTTTTCTTAAGCACTGAACAAAAGTATGAATCATTTTTTAATGTAAATAAAAGGAAAGGTGAAACAGGAATAAAGAGAGATTTTAGTTTGAAAAAAGAGGATAGGCTATCTGACCTTCAAGTTCATTAGTTTGTTATTATAGATAAAATTTTTGTAACATAAATAATTTTTCATGATACTGACATAAATATCAGTTGAGAGGGCTCAAGCAGACCTTGTTAATTTTGGAAATGTCCAAAGTACAGATATGTTTATTAAACACTTAAAAAGCATGTGCACATGCACATACACACACATATACACACGGAGCTTGTTTCTTGAGAATTGCATACTATAATAATAGGTATGCAATCACTATATAGACTGAATTGTACTAAAATTTTAAAGAATAGGAATACATTTTAAAATTCAGGATGCAGTAAAAAATGAGAACAGAAAATGTGAGACATTAACATGAGCAACTTTAGGAGCATAGTGCCATTCCAGGAGTACTGAGTCAAAACCAGTAATTATATAATTAACCCACAGATCAGCATTTGTCAAATGATCTAAGTGTTTACAATCAGCAGATTTTTAAGTAATCAGGAAATTGCTACAGAAGAATGTTCTGCACCTTTAGGTGTCTGAAGTTGGTAACAAAAGACCTTTTGGCTTTCTTCTAAATTTAGACACATAATCCACATAAGCTAAAGAAGTAAAGCAAATGATTTCTTTTGCCTAGTGTTATATCAAGCCAGAGTAATAGACTTAGTTTTTATTTAACAATTAAAATGTATTAGAAATTTGCTTATGTCTTATTTTTTGTGAAATGGAAATATTTTTATCTACTGGAGAACAGTCTATAAGACCTAGAATAGTGCTTTCTTTATGGTAGGAAATCAACAGTATTTAGTTAATAGATAAATGACTGAAAACTATGCTGGCTATTTGGTAGAGAAAATATCTTCGAACATTCGGCTTTATGAGAAAAATACAAATTAATTTTTGCTGTTGAGAAGATAAGGGATTGTATGTGATCTAGATACTGAAATAGGCAATGTAATGTCATTAGAGATGTGACTAAACATGAATAGAAAATGACATTAAATGCCATTTCTCAATAGTTCTAAAGAGTGATGTTCCTTATCTACTCCAAACCCAACTATTTGATGTTTACGTCAGTGATAGACTAATGTCAATTTGAGTATCCATGAATAATAAACAGCTGCAATTCTTATATTTTGTTAGTCATTGTTTATGCATTGATGTGGAAACTTAGGCAGATGCCTCCCACATTACTTCTTTTGCATGAACTGTGCCCCAGTTTTGATAACATCTCCCTCCTTATTGCTATGGACATAGAATTGTACTACTCCTGTCTCTACATGTGGTCATTGAAATGTATTTTAGATCTGAGAATAGTTACTTCCTTTTCTTAAATGAGGTCAAATTACACAAAAATACAATTCCTTGTATTTTAGAATACCAATTTATAAGATATTCATAATGTTTTTGAGGCAATAACATCACATGTATCTTTGAAATGAGAGATTACATACTAATTTCCTTGATATATGTCTAAAAAGTGCACTGATAACTTGTGAGTTGTCATTCATGAGTTGAGAACATAGTTTACTGACTGAATTTCTATACCACCTCTTTTAGCATAATGATCACAAACTCCAAATAGTTAAAGTACAGAAAGCATCACATCTGTAACATTTTACTAATCTAAGTAATATAATAATTGAAAACTTAAGCATTTGTAAGTTGAATTACTACATCAGACACTAGAGATAAAAATCAAGTCAATAAATACTCCTGTGTAATAAAATATGCTTTACTGAGCTCATAAATTCTAGTTTTTAGATTATCTATAAAATAAACTTTTTCAATTAAATTTTATAGGCAGAAAAATGTAATGGTAATGCAGATTCTCATACCTAATTTGATTGCAAAAGGTTTAAGTTCTTCAACATATTTTTTAGGTATTTTAAACTTACATTAAAATCTAGAAAAGCTGCCCTCAACATAACAACATATGCTAAAATATTATAAATTTAAAATTTGCAATTATTGACCTTATCAGGAAGCACCTGTTTATGAAATACATTTCTAAAGTCCTATAATAGTCTATTAGTTTATCTTAAATATGCAACATATTATGCTTTACTATAATTTTTAAAGATACGCAAAAATCATAATACTATGTATTTCATAATATATCCTTGAAACATTTTTAAAATCTCTTCAAAATTATTTTTACAAAGTGAAAGTTATTTTTGCAATTCGCAGTTTTCCAGACCAGGCATAAGTTATTTTAATAAATAAATCATGCTCATTCAATATATAATACTAACTATAGTGAGACATTATTAGGCATAATTAAATCCTCCTCACAGCATAAACCCAGAATAGTCCTTGTCATTTCTTTCAAAATGTTAAAACATTTGGAAGATTATACATTGTAAAGGATTATTTTCATGTTTTGAATCTTATTTTCAGCATTGACTTTAAATATTGTTGGAAAGATAAGTTAAATGAAAATCAGTCCTTATCTGGGAAGAATAGTTACCAAGTTAATAAACCAGAGTTTTTTGGAGAAAGATAATTGTTTTCATGTTAAGTAGTAGTCTTTAACTTGATTGGCTTTTAAAGAAGAGTACTTGCTAAATAAATATGACTACTGAATGGAAATACGATATTTGTGAATGTTAATATATTTTCAAATTATTTCAAAATCAGATTTAGAGAGAAAACACAGAACATCAGAAAGTAATAAAGAACAGTAGTACAAGTAATAATAGGGGCAACATAGTAGATCATGAGTTTTTAAAATTCAAGACTTTTTAAAGACTTAAGACTGAAGAGTCCAATATACAAGCACTCGTCATACATGACTATATAGCAACTGAAGTTTACTCTGAATGTAAATGTACTATACATTTAAAATATACCTTGGATTTCAAGGACATAAAAAATAAAATATTCCATTAACATTTTTATTATATATTGAAATTATACTATTTTAACACATATAATTAAATTGAAATCAATTTTATCTTTCAATATTCTTTTAGTGTGTGTGTACTTACTGGAAAATTTAATACTTCATATGAGGCTCCCACTTGCAGTCTATATTGTGTTTCTACTATTTAGTACTAGGCAGTACTAACCTTAAGAGATTTTAAATTTCACATTTTTTCATGAAAAATTGCTAGATGCCTTTCATTAAGAAATAATTTGAAACTATTGGGATCTAGTAAAATGCAATATTTTGTTTAAAACATATTGGTAAATTTAAATAATCTTGTTAAACTTTAGGAGAGTTTCCTTTCAGAAGATGGAGTACCTTCGATATCCAGGAAAATTATCCTGTTAAATACTTTATTCAGAAGAAAAGTTTGCCGACTAAGAACAGGCCTTGTTTATCAAAATAAGTCTTTGTAAGGATTTGGTGTTAAAAGTTCTAGAATGACCATTAAAAGAAGAGAACTATAATCTGCAACTCCGAGCTATTCCAGGAAAAAGAGAGGAATATTGCAGAAGACTTTCACAAACTAAAAGAATTAAAGACAAATAAAAAGGTATGTCAAACAGAAATTATAGAATGGTATATTAAAAGTAAATGCAAAATTATAAATAGAAATGCAAAAATGACTGAAAAGAAAATCAATCTACTAAAGATAGCATATCATAAAGGACAAAGGATCAAATTCATGCAAAAATATTTCAATTTCACTTAGTAAAATATATTCATATGGATAAATCAATGAAATACCACTTTTAACTATTAAATTGAAATAGGTAGTATGGTTATGGTTATCAGATATAGACTTACTTAAACAATACTGCCTAGAATATTGTTACACCCTTTCAGAAAAATTTTGACAAAATTATGCTCATTACAATGCAGTATATAATACTTAAAAGGCAGAATGTATATGGGTGTCGAGCAATGGAAAATGGTAAAAACACTGATAATACAACTACATTATCAAACATCATACCAGCATTAAAATCATGTTTTCAAATAATATGTGATTAAAAAATACTTAGAATTTAATAAAATATATGTAATTTAATCACAAGATTGTTAAACTATGTATATAATTAATATACATAATGTTTATTATTATTTTAAAACTAGTGTAATCGATGTTAAAATAAAAATATTTGGCATACCTGTGTAGCTCAGTTGGCTGAGACAGCTAAGGTACAGACCCGTAATAGTTAAACATTTTTACAGTTATTTCTTAAAATGTTGAAGTTGCATTAACAAATATAAATTATTCACAGTGTGTTAAAGAGTTCATTTTTAGTCTATAATCAATATCATTGATTCAGGAATCTTAAAGTTAGGATCTTGTGAGTGAAGGAGGCTATCAGTATACCAGCACTCATGTTTCATAGGTGCTCATTCACTCAGGTTTTCTAACTACAGTGAAGATTGTTATTCATACACAAATAGATATACAATATTTACCTTGTACCTCTTTTTACTCATAAAACCATCACATATTTGAAAGTATTTACTACATAAATAAAAATACTTTAAAATATCATATCTTCTTTCAGTGAAAATTTTTCAATGATTTTTCCCAAGAGAAATATTTAACTCGGGCGGCACAAATTCATGCACAGAGTGACTTAATTTAAAGCTTTAGCTGTAAGTTTTCTCTCTTTTAAAAATGCCAGTCTCCTTCATGGGAGTGTTAGGATTTAATTAATCACTTGACTCATTCAGAATATAAAGTGCTAAATCAGTGTGAAGATTTTTCAGTTATAGTTACTTCTGCTGCCAGAAATGCAGAACTATGAATTAATTTTTATTTTGCTCTTATAAGCAAAGAAATAATTTAACATAAATAAATATCAAAATAAATTATATGAAATGCTAGTGTCAATAATTGTGTGGTTTTGGTGATGGTGGTTATTGCAATGGAATATTCTAAGGGAAAAATGCACAGAGAAATTCTTTTTTCTTTTTCATAGAGTTAGCGTGAATTAAGTGAGGCCTGGCAGTTAAAATAGATAAATATTGTGATTGAGCATGTAAAAAGTAATTTAGAAAAGCAAATATAAAAAGCTCATAAGTCTACATTGATAAAATCAAACAAATATGTGCATTGATGTTTAGGTGTGCATGTGAAGAGGGAAAGGAGACCTAGAGTATGATAGAACTCCAAGATGGCCCCCAAGATCCCTGAGGTATTTACCCTTTATACAAGGTGTGGGCTTTTATAAATATGAAAAGATTGCTGATTTTTTGATTAGGTGACATTATACAAGGCACTGTTTGCCTAAAGAAAAATTCTTCTGCAAACCATGGAGTATTAAATCCTTATGTTGTGAGAGGGTCAAGTTGTTCAGACTTGAGGGCAGCCTCTAGGAACAGAGAATGACTCCTGGCACACAGCGGTACCAGCACAGCTGTGTTGCTTTCTTCAGGCTCTGGGGTTAATCAGTTTCCACACCTTTTTTTTCCACTTCTAAAACCCATCCACATTCCTTGGTTCATGACTCCTTCCAAATCCAAAGCCAGCAAACATGGGTGTAGTCCTCACTTCCAGTCATGCTGACCTCTTCTTCTGGACCCTTCTTCAACACTTGAAAATATTTTCTACTATCAAATAATTTAGGAAAAACTCCAAATCAGATGGCATGCAGTGGTTTGGTCTACCACCTCTGGCTGGAACTGTCAACATACCTGAGTTTGAGTCCCAGGGCCAGAGGGAACAACTAAAATGAACAACTGAATAAAATAAACAAGGTACTTCTTCCTCCTCTCTCTTCCTGTCAGACTGCCTCTCTTCACCTTCATTTGTGCCTGCATCCTTCTTTAATAATAATAATAACAAAAATAAAATCACCAGAGAAACTACTTTTATCTCATCTACTACTTTAATTCCCCTTTGCCATGTGTTTAGCATATTCACAAATTCCAGAGATATGGATGTCCTCAGGAGGGAGCACTATTCTGGTTATCAAATACCTAAAAAAAATTGGTTTTGGAGTAATGAAAGACAGCAAAGATATTTCAGTGTTAGGTGTCTTATTAGAATTTAATCAAACTGCTATGACAGATATTTGGAGAAATTTTAAGTTACTGGAACATAATAAAATTAAACTTTTTATTTTTCTGTGTCTACATTGTACAGTTTTTAGAAGTTAAATCAATATTATAAATGAAACCAACATTAATACCACTTTAAAAATGATGTCAAATATATTTTAAATTAAACCACTATTTAATGCTATTATTTTCCTATTGACTTTATACCTTAGTAATAGAACTAACAGTCTCTCCTCATTGCTCATAGTAATCAGGAATATTGGCAGGTTTATTTTACTGAAAGCTTCCCTTTCACTGAAAATTGAAAAATGTTACTATGATATAATAATATTAGCACTTAATGTCTAAATGAGAAGCCAAATATAAGATTAATTTGGATTCTTTATTATAGATTATTTATGATTAAAAGGGAATAAAACATGTAATTTCACTTTATTATTCCATATATCCTCTTCAATTAAATAAAATACATGTCAATTTTATTTTAAATTGGCATGAGTGATATTCATTATTTTACAAAGTTATAAATCCATTGTTTCCGGTTCTTCATTAAAAAATTCTTTGTTGAATATGTATTTATGACTTCTTAGAAATCTTGGTTCATCTGTCTCTGTTTTTCTGTTCAACAGTTTAACTGCGCTCATAATATATCATACAAAGTCTTCTCTAGTTCAAAGAAAATTCAATAATAAACTTGTCCAGGAAATAGATAATTAAGTTCCCTGGTGAAAACAAATTTTTCAATGGGGTGTTTTTGCTCTGAAAAGGAACAAGTGTTATCCAAGAAAAGAAAAACTTACATTCAGCTCAACAAATCCCTGTATTCCTAACCACAGGGAAAGAAGAAATATTTGTCATACTTTGGGGATACCTAAATAACATATTATACCTAAAATATTATCAGACAAATTGAATTGATTTAAAATTGTACACTTATATGTAGGTAGAGAGAGAATCAAGCCAGGCTCCAAGGAACAATGGTGAGGGAGAACAATCTTCCCACCCCAGTCTTTAAAGGAACACACAGAAATGGAAAGCAATCTTGTTTCCTGTCAAAGGTTGTGGGGAGGGGCAAGAACAGCATGGACCTCATAAAGGAGCTACAGAAACTGCCCAGGAATGCAAGACAAGGACCTGCCTGTGAGCTACCAATCTCCTGTGCTTGAGAGCTGCTGTGAATAAATACTGACCCCAGGGGATCAAGGTAACTTATAGAGGCGACTTTGAACTCTGTCCCCAACTGAAGAACTCCAAGCATTATCAGAAGACATTTCAAATCCAATGTTTATTTTTCTTTCTGACTTATTTCACTTAAAATAATCCTTTCCAGTTCCATCCAGATTGTTGCAAAGGGCACACATTTATTTTTTTTTCAGTAGTTGCATAGAAATACACGATGGCTCCAGTCATATGTGGGATATGTTGAAATGAAACAAATAAACAGATAAACCCCAGAAAAAAACTCTCAGAACACAAGATGATGACTACCAGGAGGGTGGGAAGGGGAAATGATGAAAGAGGGGAAAAGGTGAATATAAAAGACATCGGAACTCTGGTGGAGGGTGTAGTGTGAAAATGAGTTGGAAACATGATGTCAATAATCAAAAATGAATGTAGCATGGTGAACAAAAGATTTAATAACTATCAATAATTTTAAAAAATTCAAATTCTGGCATTACCCAGAAAAAATTAACAGATTTATAATTGTTAAAAAGTTGAACTGCTGAAACATGTTCACTGAAACATTCTGACTTGAATTAATGCATTATGTTCCTACATTTACATTAAAAACTCACACACAAATGAAAACTGTAAAATAAATGTTTAGTGGAGCAGAGGAATCTGCCTGGAAGATTCCAGGTCAAGCTTTAGAGAACAGGAGTGGAGGCAGACAATTCCCCATCCAGGTCTTTAAAAGAGCACAGGGAGTTTGAAAGAAGCCAATTTCACAACCTGGTCAAGGAGCTGGGGGTGGGGGAGGCAAAAGCAGAATCAATCACCCAAAGGAGTTACAGAAACTACACAATAAGGCAAAACAAAGACCTACCTATGAGTTTCCTGCCCCCTGTGCTGGTGAGCTTTGGGCTCAAGGGAATTTACAGGGTCTGTCTGCAAACTCAGTCCTTGGATTAGAGAGTTTCCTAACAATGGCATGTAAGAGAAGAGTTGTCCTGCATCCTCACAGGGACCAGTGGACACCCTTGAAACAGCATTTGTGGGCCACCAAAATTGAGCATTTTAGAGAATGGAAATAGTTCACAACCCATGGAAGCCAAGTGTATGATACTGACCACACCAGAACCCAAAACCATCACTCAGGAAGCAATCAAACATTAAAAAAAAAAAAAGGAGACACAGTTCTGAATCTAAGGCAGAGAAGACAGCCATGCCAAAAGCAAAGCTACTCAAAAAAAAAAGCACATATGGTCAAAAGAGAGGAAAATGCCAGGACCTCGCCACAGAATAAATCCATTGACATTGAATGACACAACCTAATATAGAAAGAGTTCCAAAAAATAGTTATAAAAAACATCAATGAGATGCAGGAATCATACATAAAAACCCAAAGGCAGTTGTAAGACCTCAAAATAAAAGAGGTGACAAAGCAAAGGCACTGAAGCCATCAAGAGAATCTTAGCAGACATTCCTTAAGCTTTAGCTTAAGGAATTGAAGTTAATCATGGAAAGCTCTGTAAACAGGCTCAGTTGTGACCAAGAATGAATCTCAGAGATTAAAGACAAAATCACAGAGGTGCCCCTCACAGAAGAGGAGAGAAAGAAGACTAAGGAAAAAAATAAAGAAATCCTATGAAAAATATTAGACACCATGAGAACAAACATAAGTTATCCTGGAAGGAGAGGAGTGCCAAAAAGGTACAGAAAACCTACTCAAAGAAGTTATAGCAAAGAATGAACCATCTGTCACAAAAAGCAACCATGGAGTTTGAAGAAGCAGAAAGAATACCAAAATTTCTAAAGATAAAAAGACCTACTCCTAGACGCATCATAGTATAATTAGCAAAAGTCAATGACAGAGAAAAATCTACTCAAAGATTCTAGAGAAAAGAGAAACATAACCTAGAAATATTTACCCATCAGGCTATAATAAGACTTCTCAGCAGAAATACTGCAGGCCAGGAGAGAATGATAAAATATAAAAACTACCAGTCAAGAATATGCTAACCTGCAAAACTATCATTCAAATATGATGAAAAAATAAAGGCCTTCAATGATAAACAAAGTTTAATAGAATTTTCCACCACCAAACGTGCTATTCAAGAAATCCTGAAAGGAGTCCTACATCAGGGAAAAAGAAAACAAGGATCCAGCAATCCCTAAAATGATGATAAACATAAAAGCAAATGCAGAAACAAAGACAGGACCAACAGGACAAAAATCATCAATGGGAGATATAAAATTACGGAATATGTATGAGTGTATAAATATGATATGGTGACAGTTTATAAAAGACTATCAAAGAGATGTAAAGACAGACATAATCCAGAGATGTCAGCTATGAAATCTAACTCTAAAGAGATACATAGCTGAGAAGCATATGAAATAGAAGGAATTGACACTGAAAACTGTATAGAGGAAAATGCAAATAAAAATAAATGAGATTCAAAGAAGCAGTCACAAAAAAACAACAGAAAACAAAGGCTCAAGTGACAGCAATAAAGCCCTGTATATTAGTTATCACCCTAAAAATGAATGGACTGAATGCACCAGTCAAAATGCATAAAGTGACTAGACGGAGCAAAAAATAATGTCTGTCAATATTATGCTTACAAGAAATTCAAATCTAAAGACAAACAGAGGATGAAAGTCAAAAGCTATGGATACACGGATCAAAGCAACAGTGATGGAAGGAAAGCAGGAACTGCAATACTAATTTCAGACAAGATAAACTTACACCTGAAAAGATATTTTAAGGCAAGGAAGGGCATACATTATGAACAATAAAGAAGTAAGTATCATTAGCATATCTGGACCCAATGCTGAATCATCCAAATATATGGACAGAACTGAAGAGAGACAATGACAGTAACACAGTAATAGTAGGGGACTTCAAAACCATTTACATCAATAGGTAGATCATCCAGACAGAAAATCATCAAAGAAATAAGAACTCTAAATGAAACAATTAAGCACATGGACCTCGTAGACATATAAGGGTGTTTTGCTCCAACAAAAAAAGAATATTTATTCTTCTCCAGTGTAAATGGAACATTATCAAGGATAGGCTCCATTTTGGGACACAAAACAAGTTTCAACAAATTTAGAAAGACTGAAATTATGGAAAGCATCTTCTCTGATCACAAGGGAATGAACTAGAGATGAACCAGATAAACAAAACTGAAGGAACCACAAAGATGTGGAGACTGAAAAACATGCTTCATGAGCTAGACCACTTTCTAACACCATTCAGAAAAATTGAATCAAAGTGGATAGAGACTTGGACATAAGACCAGAAACAATAAACTTCTTAGAAGATAACATAGGAAAGACTTTCCATGATATCAGTTGTACAGAGATCTTTGGGTACTCAACTCTAACATCAAGGGAAATTAAAACAAAAATAAACAACTGGGACCGCATCAAACTATGGAGTTTTTCACAACAAATGAAAACATCACCAAAAACAAAAGGAAACCTAATAACTGAGAGGAGATATTTGCATTTCATATTTCTGACAAAGACTTAATATCTAAAATATGCAAAGAACACTCAATAAGAGAAGAAAACTCAGTAAGAGAAAAGCAGGCAATTCAATCTAATCAAAAAGTGGGAGGAGGAATTGAAGGGGCACTTTTCTGAAGAGGACATACAGATGGCCAACAGGAAAATGAAAAGATATTCTCACTCACTGGCTATCAGGGAAATGCAAATTAAAATGACAGTGAGATATCACTTTACACCTGGTATTTTGTCTCTTATCCAAAAGTCTGGAAACAACAAATGCTGGTGAGGATGTGCAGAAAAGGAAACACTTCTGCACTGTTTGTGGGAGTGCAAATCATGTAATCCTTATGGAAAACAGTATGGTAATTCTTCAAAAAAAATTAAGATAAAAATCCCATATGATCCCATCATTTCACTTCTGGGAATCTACCCGATAGATACAAAAGCACCCATCCTCAGAGATGCATGCATGCTCATGTTTATTTCAGGCTGTTCACGATAGCTAAGAACTGGAAATTGCCTAAGTGCCCAACATCAGATGAATGGATAAAGAAGACGTGCTACATATATGCAATGGAATATTACAAAGCCCTTAGAAGAGATGAAATCATGTCATGTGAATCAACATGGATGGAGCTAAAGGGGATTATACTGAGTAAAATAAGTCAAAAGAAGAAAGATAGATACCAGATAACTTCACTTATAAGTGGAATATAAATAGACAAAACAAAGGAACTGATAAAACAAAACCAACCTTTGAAAATTTGCAACAGAACAATAGGGAATTTGCAATAGGGGATAGGGTAGGCAGGGGCGAGTGGTAGTGGAGTTCACTGGACAGTGGTGAAGAACACTTGGTGAGTTGGTGGAGACCATGGTATATTGACCTATATCTAAGGAATGGGAAACTATACATAGGAGGTTGTTTTAATGTGTAAAATAATTACTACAATGAAAAATAAAAAAATTTAAAGAATACTTCATGGATCATTAAGCACACATCAAAAACCAAGAGAGAGCTCAAATTAAATACTGAACCTCATGTCTGAGGGAACTAGAAAGGGAAAAGCAATCAAAACCAAAAATCAGCAGAAGGAAGGAAAGAATAAAAATCAGAGTAGAAATAAATGTAATGTAAAACAAAAGAACCATCCAAAAGATCAATGAAGCTGAGTTCTTTGAAAAATAAATAAAATAGATAGATCCTTTGCTAGACTCACAAAGAGAGACAAACCTAATAGCAATGAACAGAAATGAAAGAGTTGAGATGATAATTGACAGCAGAGAAATACAAATGATCATGAGAGACCATTTGTCAATAATAAAGAAATGGACAGATTATTAGAAACATAGAACCTCTTAAAAATGAACCAAAAAGACATATATATCTTGAACAAACCAATCACAAACACAGATAGTGGAGTAGTAATAAAAAATCTCCCCAAAAAACAAGAACCCTGGTCCAGATGACTTCACCAATGAATTCTACCAAAATTTGAAGACATAATCCCCATCCTCTTCAAACTCTTCCACAGAATAGAAGAGGAGGAAGAGCTCACGGATGAGGCCAATATTACCCTTATCCCCAAACTAAATAAAGATAACACCAAAACAGAACTAATTAATTAATTAACTGATTAATATAGATATAAATATCCTCAGCAAAATCCTAGCAAATTGAATTCAACTGCACATTAAGAAAAATAATACACCATGATCAAGTAGGATTCATTATAGGGATGCAAGGTGGTTTAACATATGCAAATAATTCAAAGTAATGCACCAAATCAACAGAAAAAATAAAAAATCATATGATCATATTAATAGACACAGAAAAAGCATTTGATAGATTCAGCACCCATTCATGCCAAAAACCCTCACCAAAATAAAAATAGAAGGTACATACCTCTCAACATAATAAAAGTATTGTACAACAAACCCACAGCCAACATAATACTCAATGGTGTAAAACTGAAAGCTTTTCCCCTAAGATCTGGAATAAGACAAGGTTGAATACTGTCACCATTACTGTTCAACATAACTCTGGAATTCTTCGCCAGAGCAATAAGGCAGCAAGGGACATTAAGGGTATTCAAACTGGAAAATTAGAAATGAAACTATTATTATTTGTAGGTAGCACTGTATTATACTTAGAAAGTCCTAAGGATTCCGCAAAAAAACTGCTGGAAATAATAGTTGAGTATAGCATAGTGGTAGGATATGAAACCAACATTCAAAAATCAGTAGCGTTCCTATGCACAAATAATGAGGTAGAATAAAAAGAAATCAAGAAAGGAATCCTATTGTCAACAGCACCAAAAAATATAAAATGCCAGGGAATAAACCTACAAAAGAAGTAAAAGACCTCTACAACATAAATTATAAAATTTTAATAAAAAAAAAAAGAAGACATGAGGAGATGAAACAACATTCCATGATCATGGATGGGAAGAATTAAGTTAATTAAAATGTGATCCTGCCCAAAACAATATACAGACTTAATGTAATTCCCATTAAATTCCAGAGATATTTTTTAAGGAAATCAAGCAAACAATACTGAAATATATTTGGAGTCACAAAAGACCTCAACTAGCCAGAGCTATCCTAAGAAGAAAAAAGAATAGTGGAGGGATCACATTTCCCAACTTCAAATATACTACAGAGTGATCATCATTAAAATAGTATGGTACCGGAACAAAAAAAGACATACAAATCAATGGAATAAAATTGAGATCCCAGAAATAAAACCACACCTATATGGACAGTTAACCTTCAACAAAGGAACCAAAAATATACAATGGAAGTAGGAATGTCTATTCAATAAGTGTTGGGAAAACTGTATAGACATCTGCAAAAAAAAATTGAAGTTAGATTATTCATTAACACCATATACAAAAGTTAGCTCAAATGGATCAAAGACTGGACATAAGACTGAAACCATAAAATACATGGAAGAAAGTGTGGGGAAAATACTCAAGGACCTAAAGCTCAAAGAGATCTTTGGGAAAAAGACAATTACAGAAAGAGCAACCAAAGTAAAACTAAATAATTGGAACAACACCTAATTACAATGCTTCTACACAGTGAAATAAACCACCATTAATAGAAAAAGGCAACCCACCAAATTCAAGAAAATAATTGCACAACCTACATCAGATAAGAACTTAATCTCCAAAATATAAAAAGAGTTCATATATCATGACAATGAAAAAGTAAAGGACCCACACAAAATACAGGCTGAAGAGCTGAACAGACACTTATCCAAAGAAGACATACAGATTGTCTATAGACACATGAAAAAAAATGTTCTATATCACTCATCATCAGAGAAATGCAAATAAAAACCATTAAGATACCAACTCATACCACTGAAAATGCTTATATCCAAAAATCTAGAAATAATATGTTAGAGGAGATGTGGAGAAAAAGGAAACTTCCTTCACTATTGCTGGAAATGTAAATCTGAAAAACACTATGGAGATTCTTCAATAAAATAAAGATGGAGCTATCTTCTGATTCAGCAATCCCACTCTGAGGCATACATCCACAGAGTATAAAAATATCTAATCAGGAAAAGTACTGGTATCCTTATGCTCACAGAACAAAAGTTCACAATAGCCAAGGCATGAAAACAGCCTAAATGCCCATCAACAGATGATGGCATAAATATCTGTGGTATATATACTCAATGGAATTCCATGCAGCTACTGAAAAATGAAATTGTGCCCTTTGGAACAATCTAGATGTAAGTAGAGGAGGCCGTGTTAAGCTAAATAAGTCAGAAAAAAAACCCAGAATACAGGATCATTTCACTCATATGTAGAATATGGTGAAATGAAGCAAATAAATAAATGCCAGCAAAAACCCACAGGACATAAGATGATGGCTGTCAACGAAGGGAGAAGGGATGAGGGAAGGCGAAAAAGAACAAGGTGGTAGTAAAGGGCACTAAAACTCTGATGGTGGGTATGTGTTTTGTAATACCCACAGACTGAGAAACTAGTTCAATATCCAAAAATGAGTATGACTTTGTAAAGAAAAGAAATAATAATAAAATTATTGCATTGATTTAAAAGATTCAAAAAATAATAAAAAAGTAGGTGGCAGAAAACAAATCTTTTAAATTCATCAAAACTTAAAATATGCAAGTACTACCTTAGAAGAAGACAAATTTATCTATTAAAATGGACATTATCATTATAAACAGGTCTCTAGTTTGCAATTTCGGGTGAATATGGCATGGTTTTTGGTTCCGTATTTGTTTGGTTGCCTTTTTTAAATTTTAACATTGCATCATGCTTTATTCCCCTTTATTAATGCAGACTGGGAATTTGAAAATACCTTGGTAGATGACTCAAAGTTCTTTAAGTCTATAGTCTATCCAAACGAAACAATAGTGTAGAGTTACAGTTCACAGTGAATTTGCTGCTAAAACCTCTTTCTTAACTATTGGGTTTTGAATTTTGAGAAACGTGTTGAATAATAGAGCCAGTATGCAAGATCTTCTTGATATGCACTTATCAGAGTGCATAGATTTATCAGAGAATTAAAGGTGTTGACATAAAAGAAAATCAATATATTATTTCAACAACAAATAGGGTTTATTAAAAAACAAAAGAACAGAAGAGAGAGAAGATTAGAGTTTACCCATGAGATTCAGGAGCATTTCCTGGAATCAAAGGTTAATAACCCCCTAAACTAGCTCTGAGGGATTTCCCCTCAGTTCCACTGGCAGAGGAAATAGTATTATTCCATGTGGGAGATGCAAAGCATGTTGGGTCCTGAAGTTTGCTGATGTATGCATGTATAGCACTCTAGCCTCCCTACATCATTTAAATAAGGTTTTGAATAATAATATTCACAAAAACAAAAATTTGCTCGATTCTCCTGTATATAAATAAGTATGCCACTCTAAAGTAAAGATAGGTGATAAATCATAAGTCAGGTAGAGCTCACAGGGAATTCAATTATCCAGAAATCCAGAGAGCATTATTTTAGCCCTCTGTAAATCTCAAACTTAAGCAATGGCATCCCAACTATTACTAAGTTCCTGTGGTTTACAGTCCTAAAGAAACATGTGGGACAAAAATAAAATAAAATGAAATAATAATTCATTTACATTTTACTCATGATGTTTCCTCAGTAAGAGTGATTCCCCAAAAATAATTTTTAATCCCACTAAGTCAGTATGAGTTATAGAATGCCACAAGTCTATTATGTGTTTTAATGCCTCAAAATTCACATGTTGAAGCCCTCACCTCCAATAAAATTATATTTGGATATAGGACCAAGAAGTGGGTAATTAAAACTAAACAAGATCATAAGGGTAGAGTCCATATCCAATGGGAACTGTGTCCTTAATTAGAACAGACATGAGTGCTTACTCTCCTATCTCTCCCTGTGCCCTCAAAGAAAAGGTCACATGAGTACCAGTGAGAAATTGCAAGCCAGAAAGAGAGCTTTCTCCATAAATGAATGCTGCTGCAATTTGGTCTAGGACTTTCAGTCTTCAAAAACAAAGAAATAAGATAAACACATTTCTGATACTTAAGCCACTTATTCTGTGACATTTTTATGGCATTTTTGGTGATATTTATACATAAATTATACTGCAATGTTATAACTCAGTATTTGGCTCTTAAGACTATTAATAGATAATAGATGATAATAAAGATGTTAGATAGATAGAATTTAAACATTTCATTATGGACATTATTTATATTTCACCATTGTAATAATTTTTTTCTACCTTTTGGGGGGGATTTGCCATTTTATGCTATAGCTTTATGGGTGATATAACTGCTGTTGTCTTAACTCTACCTTAATTTCCCAAAGTACCCTAAAGCTTAGCTAAAATGTCATAGTTCCAGAAAAAAACTCTTACAAAATCAAATCCCTTTGACTCAGTCTCAGTCTTCTTCAGAGTTCTCAGAAACTTGGTAAAATCAAAAGAATATTATCAATATTTGTAATATTGCATATGGTATTATAGTCATGTAATATTTTCAATAAAAACTTTCAAATAGCTATTGCAAAAATTATTACTTTTAACCACAGCTTCTGAGGTTGATCCTTATAAGTAATATGAATGTAATACAGTGTGTTCAACTTCATGGTCAGTTGATTAGGCAGTGAGAATCTTAGCAACATTTTATTGCCACAGGAATGAGTTAATTTGAATATAACAGAAACAATAGATTACCTCACGTGTTAATGACTCAATGACCTTCTGCTAACATTCACATCAGCAGATGATTATTATGAACTAACATAGTTTTTTATACAAAAAAAAGGAAGAGTTAGGTCAAGGTAGGGTCATACATGGGAGTATAGCTTTCTTCTAGGTGGAAAAAGCAGTAGATCAGAACAGGGTCAAGTCAATCAAATTACAGCTTAGGTCTACAATCCTTTCTACATTTACAAGCAATCTGCCATGATTACCACATAGTGTACTATACAGTGAGGTAATTCTACCTAAACTATTAATATCTGAAACAAAATAAGTATAGAGTAAGAAAAGCCAGCTGGGATGGAAAATGTCCCTCCTTTATTGAACAACAAATGCTTCCTATGTACTTTTTAGATGCCATTCTCCATTCTAGACCTGTGTCAGTAGACACACGTAGCTGACACTCTTACTGGAACAAGCAGATGTAGAATATTAGCACCATGTCAGAAGTTAGAGATATAGCAGTGATCACATCATAATATTTTCCTATATGCAGTTTTCATTTTATAGAGAAAATAATAAATAAGTGATTATTATTCGATGATGGTAAATCCTATGGTTAAGAAGTCTATAAAGTGCTTAGAAATATAGAAGATACATTATTTTATAAAGAAAGGAAAAGAGAAGTGTCAATGAAAAAAAATGAGCAAAAATCTTCAAGAAGTGAGGGTACACATTAGATAGATATTTTGGGGATAAAAGTACAATCCGTGCAATTCTGAAGAACCAGTGTGGTATCTGAAGCACCAGCTTTGTTTTTCCAAAATGCTGGAAATTCTAATCTTCTTTTAGTAATAACTATTGAGAAAAATGATGTAGAACATTTAAAAAGATAAAAGCGATCTGTGGTATATGCTTCAAAATGTTTAATAATGTGGAGAAGAAAGAGAGAATGAGATTTTATTTGTATGTAACTGAAATCATTATAATGTAGTCAACTCTTGTTATCATAGAAGCCAATTTTATAAGGAAGCATAATATGCACCAGTCTACCTTATGTATTATCTCAGCAGGTACCATAACCATTTCTTCGTCCTTGTGTTGGGGCTGCATATTTGGAACATGACCCTGAGCATATTTGTGACCAGTATGTTTCTTTGTGTTGAGATTATACAGCCACATATCCCAACCAAATTGAAGCCAATGTAGTTAAGTAAACAAATGGCAGTTCAATATGTGACAGAATCTCAAAATTAAGTTAATTAAATTATACGGAAAATAAATCCTATACTCGAGTGTTTTGTTTGTTTTTTAAAGAAAGGTACGAGTAAGAATGGAGGCAAGTACGCAGACAGGCAGGAATAGAAAGGAGAAAGAAGCATTTTGTTTAATTTCCATTTTAGTTGTTCACACTGGTTGTTTCCCCCAGACATGGGACAAGAACCCAGGGGTATGTGGCCTGCATCCTTCAGGGGCACTTGACCTAAGCACTGCTCCAACTGAGCATGCCTACTGTTGGCATTATTGGGAACTCATTTCAGAAGACAAAACCAGCTGTCTTAGCAAACACCTTATAGAAGGCAAAGAAGAATCAACTAAAATCTCTTTTGTATGTGGAGATGTATTTTTGTTCTTACACTAATAGATCAATAAGCACATCAAAATCACAGCTAAAGCTATGAATAAACACTACAAAAGTGATAGAAAATTTGCATACGTTCAGTAATTCCATATGTCAGATGCTAATGATGCATAGTGATATTAAGAATGGGCAACAGAAAGGTACCTGTTTTCTAACATGATCTATTGAAGCAGATATATGTAGGGCGGACTGATCAGAAGATAAAGACTGGCCATAAATACCTTATGACAAAGGTAGCATTTGCTGAATCTAATTAACAAAAAACATAAAAGATCAAGGTTCTTGCAGTAGCACCAAGTGTTGGTAATATACGTTCTAGATGGACAACAATTAAATCATCCTGTAGTGTGTTTTGAGCATTATTCTGAAGTACATAATCTCCAGGACTAACATGCGATCTCCCAAAAGATCCTAAGTTCTGAAAATTAATTAGTAAACCATATTTCTTCTTCAGTCAACCAGCATTTAATTCAGTTATCTTCAATGAGGTCCCTGATTGACATTGTGCTTTTACCTAGGCAGAGGGGTCACCACTTTTAATATATACTGAATGGCATCAGGTATCTAATAAAGGGTAAGAGTTACAAATTCAAGGAAAACAACTCTCTTGAGAAAATTGTAGTTAGATTTTCCTCCAATTAATTTGGGTTTTAAAACTTTGAATGAGAAACATTTAAGAAAAGATCCTACAGAAGTATAAAGGCAGGCTATAGTGAAAAGATTGATGCTGGGTTATCATTTTTATTTTCAACAAATGCTTCTATAATTTTTATCATGTAGCACATTAAAATTCCTGCCTATGTTGAATAGTAAGTACTTTGTCTTAGATTTGAACCAAAGTAGAGTTTAGAGAACACACAATGCTAATATACTTATTTTGTAATAGAATTTAAGAGAAATAAAGTAAAATTTTAGTTGTTTCTTTTTTGGTTGTTACAAGTGAACATGACTTAAATATAAAACATTTCTCTAAGGAGCTACAAGAACTTGACAGGTATTTTTTAATTGTTGTTTTCATTAAATATGGTGTGACATTGCCATACTCATTTATTATTGATAAAACCTGGGGACATAAAAATTAAACATTAGTCCAACTCACACGTGTATGCACATGCTAGCAGAAATCATGTATACTTCTCTCAAGTCCAACCTCATGAGAAAGAAAAGAACAAATGAAATGAATCCCTCTTTAACATCTTCAGTTAGTATGAGTATACATAATGGTGTGAGTAAAAATTATCTCTCTGAAAATCTGAGTTTTATTTTGCTAAATGTTTATCTTGCTAAATGCATGGTGAGACGTCCCAGAATATGTCTATCTTACATTTAATTTCAAGTTTATTGAGTTCACAAACTGATACTGCGTTTATTCACCATCTTGTCTAATAAAGTCTCCTTACATTCATTCTTGGGGAACAGAAATCAATATATAGTCTAATGAGGTCCAGAGGCTCCAAACAAGTTCCCTGTCTTCTTGTTTATCCTAATGAATAAGAGAGATAACTCACAAACCTAAAAACCTTCTGTAATTCTGTGTAAAAGTGAATGAAAATTGTTGGTATGAAGGTAGATTTTCTTTCATTTATGAAAGTCTAAACCACTGCTAAACAATTTAGGTCTTCATTTAACTTTAATGTGATCAATTCTAGATAGAATGATGAAGTAATCTTACCCTGCACCCCTTAAGAATGAAAATAAGAAAGAAAGATACGTGTTCGCTTAGTTTCTAAGACTGATGCTTGAATTAATGACTAAAACTAAGTCAAAACATTCAACAGGAAAGTTCAACAGGAGGGTCATTTGTGTGGTAGCAGCATTGGATTCCAGGAAGAAGCACGAAGAGAAGAGAAGGAGGTGATGTGAGGAGTAGTTTAAGTCTATCATCTCTGCTGACAGTTTTCATCATACTCAAAAGAGAATGCTAAAGGAGGAAAATGTTCTTCCAACAATTTTAGCTTAACCTAAAGAAGGAGTAAAAGTGAACTGCTTAATGTCTAGAGTCAAACTAGAATACCTCAATGTCTACTAAATGTAACAGACAAGAAAAACATCTGCAGCAGGTGGAAGCAGAAAGAAAAATCACAGGCCCCAGATCAGAAGAACAAGGCATAATATGGTGCCAGGAAGAGTGGGAAAGGGAGAGACTGAAAGCAGTTAATACACTCAATGAATTGTATCAAAATGAGTCATCATTTCTATTAATGAGATCTTTGCAATAAGTGGAACTATTGAATTTCGTTCTTTCTCTCTCTCTCTCCCTCTGTCTTCAATCTTGATAAATCTATGAACATGCACAATAGCAAAATAACTATTAAGTATGAATTGATATTTCCCATAATAATTTTTTAATATCAATATTCCCTTTCTCTTGGAGATGATCAATATGTAATCCTGGGATAAAGAATTGGAGAGCAATTGAAAGAACAACATTGTGATATGCAAATGACCCCACAACTTTAAGAAAATGGAGTGAATATCTTTCTCTTACAGAAATAAAGAAAGGTCATGTCAGCTAAAGTACTTTTTAAAGACCCTTCTTACCATGCAGCTGTCCATCTCCTGAGGCAACTACATTTTCTAACCATCTCAAATAGCTTCTGGGTTTCACTGAATATCAACAGAGGATCTCATTTATCACTTCCTAACCCAAACCATAATTCATGTTTTCAGTGCCTCTTCTTAGACTCATCTTCTTGGACAAAGCACTTCACCCTGAAGCTATTCTATTTAGTGATCACTCCAACATCACTTATGACTCTTCACAATCAATCATATCAAGAATGGAGAAGTCGCTCATTTTTTAGTTTTCCGTTTCTGCTTACGATTGGCACATGCCTGTTCTAAGACTGTCGCAAGTCAACATCAATGATTTCTTCAGAGAGCTGTGTAGCCATTTTCTGGCAACCTTTGCCCAAAGAATCAGCTCTTAGGAGTTAAAAGAGATATAAGCATACCAGACACAAACCTACAGACCTAGATATTTTGATACAAATATTATTTCTCTATTTGATCCACATTCTTATTCACCATTTCAAACAAATGCCTATATTTCTCCATACAGATTAAATGAGTCATCAGTTTACCTCAAATATTCTTCAATTTACTCCCAATATGAAGTACCTACCCCACATTTGTTCAGTTTTAAAGTTTTTTTATTTGCATTATTATTAATACATGCTTCAGATTTTATTGTTTCCCTAGGTGATCTTCTAAAAAAAATCAATGTTCCCAGGGCCCAGTGTCTCATTAAATAGATAGCAGTTATGTAATAATAAAATTATTATAAATTGATAAGTATATGTATATTTGCATAAATAGATGTTATGATATAAATATATGAATTATATACATAATAAAATATATGATAAGTATAGGCATAATGTATATAAACTATATACGATATATGCAAAGTCATAGTTTAGATTTACAAAATTTGGAAAATAATAATTTATCAAATCAAATTCAATATAGTCACTGTATAAGTAACAATTAGAGAAATTCCATATTTTCAAAATGAACCAACAGCATCATATTTCTCTACTCAGGAAAGTTCATAATAAAGTATATATTGTTGAAAGTATTTTCAGAAAATGTATAAATAAGGATCCTTTGTAGTTTTAGAATGTCCTGTTTTGACACCCCGCAAAATGTCAGTGACTTCAGTCATTTTTAATCTCTCCAAATATTCCCAATAAACAGAAAGACTGAGATAACAAAACTAAAATAAATGAACAAAACAACTGAAAACCAATGAAATAATTAGAAAAATAATGAGATAAAGAATAGAAAAGCAATAGAGAAAAATCAGTGAAATCAAGTGTTGTTTACAATAATGCTCAACAAAGTTGACAGACCTTAACTAGATTGAAAAATTAAAAAAAAAACATCCAAAGCAAATCAGAAATAAAAGAAGCTTTAAGACAGTGAATCTTACAGAAATACAAAAAAACTATAATGAATATCATAAGTATAATTATATACCAACAAATTAGATGACATAGACAAAAAGAATATACTCGTAGAAAGATGCAAGTTACCAAAATGACTCAATAAGAAACAGAAAATGTGACTAAATATATCAAATGGAGAGAATAATATTAAAAAAAAAGCTTTTCACTTCATAGAAAATCCTACGCTCATATAAATTGACTGGTTACTTTTACCAAACATTTAAAGTATTACGACAAATTGTTTACAAATTCTTCCAAAAGTAAGTGTAGAATGCTTTCCTATTTATTCTATGAGGCCAGTATTTTCATGATACAAAAAAATAAAAGATATGACAATCATGTAAATATTTAAAACTTTCTTTTCTTTTATGATACAATGTATTATACCAAAATCTTAAGGAATGCTAAGAAATATATAAAAAAGAAAACTACTAGACCTAGTAAATGATCTCAGCAAGATTGTAGGATATAATACCAACATTCAAAAAGCAATGAAAAAAGTCAGAAAATGAAATTAGCAAATAATTATACCTACAAAAACAAAATATGATAAAACACTTAGGAATGAGTTTAAAGGCAATAATTATATACTTAAAACTATAAGCATGACTGAACTAAATTAAATAACAAAGTCTCTCTCAATACATGGAAAGATATCCCAAGCTGATGCATCAGAAGACTTACTTCCTAAATTGATCTAGAGATCCAAATGAAGCTTATCAATATCTCTGCTGACTTTTTCACAGAAATTATAAGCTGATCTTAAAATTTATATGGAAATACAAGAAACCCACAATAGTTTAATAAAGAATAATTAAGTTAGCTGAACATACCAATCCTATTTCAAATTTTTTTAATAAGCTAGACAGACATATAAGCCATGGGAATATACATATCAATATAACAGAATTGAGAGTCCAGAAGTAAATATTTCATTTATGTAAATTGATGTTTAGAAGAGTATTAAGACAATTCAATGGAACAAAAATAGTCTTTTCAACAAACAGTGCTAGGACACTTAGATATCTATATACAAAAGAATTAGATTGGACCCCTCTTTGCAAATACATGCAAATCAACTCAAAAATGTATGAAATACCTAAATGTAAAAGCTAATACTATAACATTCAGAGAAAATGCAGGATCAAATCTTAGTTACCTGTGTTAGACAAACCTTTTTTAAATATGATACCAAATCACTGGTGTTAAACGAACAAAATAATTAAATTATTCTTCTTCAAAGTTAAAACTTTTTGTGTTTCAAAGAACACAGTTAAAGAAGTAAAAAATCAACCTACAAAATAGAAGCTAATTGCAAATAATTTATCTGAAAAGGAACTTATTCCCAGAATATATATTTAAAAATACTTTTACAATTCTGAAATAAAAAGACAACTTATGAAAATGAGATATTTATGTAAATAAGGTATACAAATAATCAATAATACATAGAAAGATATTCTATGCAATTATCCCTTAAAGAAGTGTAAATTATAACCACAAGAATCTCATTATGCTATCCATAAACAAAAAAATAGATAATAGCAATTTTGGCAAAGATGTGGAGAAATTGGGACCCTCATACATCACTGCTGTATATGTAAAATAATTCAGTCACTTTAAAGTCTGGTTGTCTCTTAAAATGATAAACATAGTTACCTTATGACATAATCATTTTACTACTAGATAAATAAAAATATGTATCCACACATTCATAACAGTACTATTCACTGATTAACATTCATAACAGTACTATTCATAACAACCAAAAAGTGGAAGGAAACCAAATACCTATCAACTTATAAATAGATAAATGAGATATTTCTATAAAATAGAGTATTATTCAACAATAAAAATTATGAACTACTGATCCATGCTTTAACATATATGAACCTTGAAAATATCATGCTAAGTGAAAGAAACATCACAAAAGAATACATGTTGTATGATCGCATTTATATGAAATGTCTAGAATAGGAATATCTTGGGGCTAATTAATAGGCTAGCAGATGCCTAAGGCAGGAAAGTAGGTGGAGTTTGGAGGAAACGGAGAATGATTAAATATTGCTAAGTTTCCATTGGGGGTAATGAAAATATTCTAAAATTGATCAGGATGTGGTATGCAAAATTTTGTGAATATGTCAAAATCAGTTTATTTGTACACTTTAATGGGTGAATTGTATGGTATGTGAAATACAACTATCAAAATGAAAAAAATCCATACATTCTTCAACAAAATCAATGACAGAATATTCCCTTTGTATTTGCAATAACAAATACAAAGGTGGCCAAGATGACAAAATCAGTAACCATGCAGGGGCACATAGAGAGAAGGCAAAGATATTTCTAATGGACAGATGTTCAGAGACACTCCATGAAGTTAATTGTGAACAAGTACTAACTTCCAAAGAGGGAAGTTTCTGATTGTCATGCAAAAATCACTCAGTGGGCAAAGAGAACATCAGCAGAGACTTCCAGACACTATGGAGGCTCCAGTTACAGGGTAAATGAAGGAGGCATTGGAAACTGTGGCAGTCTGGGCCCTATAAACTCTTGCAACCAACCAATCGAAACTGGCTTTCAAGAACTCAATTCACTCTGAGAAGAAACTACAGGGAAGAGAAATTTAATTGAGTAGAAAGGATATAATGGAACAAAGGAGAAAAGAAACTTCAGATAAAAATAGAGGAGCAGAAGTCTCTGTATAATTGAACATCTAGTGTTAACACAGGAAGACACTCTAGAGATAACACTAGAAAACATACGCCTCCCTAACTGAAGAGGAAAAAAAAAATCAATAGCTGTTCTGGTCATTTCAAACTATCCTCAGTTTCAAATTACCTTTCTCTACTCTTCTGAGATACTGAAACTGGGACTGTAAACAGTTTGCCAGTTGGAATCCCATTAGGTTCTGTCAATAGTAGCAGTTACTAAAGTAAATCTTGAAGACTGAGAAATGGAGAATAAATTAAATCTTTTCCTATTTTCACACTGTTCCTCAAAATAGTATTCCAAGAAGGACATTTCATCACGGAGCAGCTGTTAGTTCTAACTTCTAGATCCTTTGAGCATTCTCAGAACTGATCATTGTCCCTTGGTCTTTGGGCAGACCTTCCATAAAAATTTCCAATTTATAACCAACATAAAGCTTTCCCTTCAGCATCTATGTATCAGTAATCCTAACTTCCTCCCTGGGTTTAACCTTGTCAAAATGTTGTCACTGTTTTCTGCACTTACTAACCACAATATTATCCCAGTGTTACCTGTTTGCTTATTGGAACTTTGAATATCTGTTTATCCAATTAATGCATTAAATTCCCTGTTTCAATATGTAGTTTGACTGTATATTTATGATATGATATGATATGATAATAATTATGAATTAGATTACTGGCATAACAAATGATTGGCACAATTTCAACTAAATATAAAATTTGACTTACATTTATACTTACATATTCCAATCACAAAAAGAGTTGGAAAAATAATTGGAACATTTTTGCGTGGTCATATTATTGGTGGTAGTGCTAGCAGTGTTTTTCTATTTTCTATTTTCTATTCTTTTCTGGCAATATTGATAATGCTTTATGTATTGTAAAATAAAGCAGAGGAGTAATTACATTGGAATTATTATGAATATTGATTTTCACCTTTTGTTGACATTAGTTACAATTATAAGATAAATGGGATAACATATAAAATTCCAATTAAGTTGGTCTTAAATTTTCATTAAGAGAGTCTAAATGAACTCATCAAATATTACAGATATCTTTGTTAGCTCTACCACTAACATTGTCTAGAATTAAGATGAGCCTACTTGCATGAAGGCACTAGTGCTCAAAGTACAATCTCTAAATAATCATTTACCACACAACGGAACCAGGGACTCTTTGAATATGTATCTGATTTCAGTTCTAAGGAAGAAAATATATAAGATATGTTGGTAATATTTTGTCAACCAAAAAGCAAAGGAAACCATCAAAGATTACTGGGGTTTGATTAAAAGAAATCAAAAGCCAGCTTGAAGCATCCTTCACTGGACAATTAATTAAAAAATGTCAAATACAAATAAACCCATGATTTATTAAGGCTTTTTTTTATAGATAATACAAAGACAACAGAGAAGTAGAAAGAAAATACTAGAGAATAAAACACTTTTTTTTACCTTTTACAATGTGCAAAATTTATTTGATTTAATCTGACCACTTTTAAAGAAAATTGGCAATATTTGAACATTTTAAGTGTGGCGATGGTATTAATGTTTTTAAAGATTTTGTATCTCATATATATGTTCTAAATATTTATATATAAGACAATATGCTGATCAGGGTTTACTTCAAAATGAAATCTTGGAAGGTAAATGTGAATATAGATGAAATGAAATTGGCCTTGATTTAATCATTTCTAACTTAGTTAACAAATACATAGCAGTGATTTATATTCTTAACTTGCATGTGTGTGTGTTAGTGTGTGTATATGTGTATATATGTGTGTGTTTGTGTATATATATGTATGATTTCATTTTTTATGAAATTAAAATACAAATTATATAAGCTTTAAATTTTGCTATAAAAGGTCATTAAAAGTATGACAGTATTGATAAATAAATCATCACATGCTATAGTCCCACATTAGTGTATACTCTCTCTCTTTCTCTTATTATAATGAAAATATCTTCCACTCGTTTTATTTTGTTCCAAGCACTTCAGACACCAATAACCTTACAGATAAGTGCCTGGCTTTATGCCCAGGCTCTAAAACATAAGTTGACAATAAGACTAACGTTCAAGCACTGTCTATTATTTATCTTCAGTTAGATGCTCAAGGGACTTTGAATTCAATAATTAGCAAAAGTTTACTTGGTTGAAGATATCCACTCAATTTTATAGCCTTTGATAGTCATTAAAGATCATGGACTGCAAGAGAGGAAAATGGACATAGGTAAGGTTACGGCAACTGAGTTAGTGACTTTAGTATCCTTGCATTATCAGTTCTTTGCATAGTACACAGAGCAAATGATAAATATATTTTATCATTAAGAGAAGGAAGAAGGAAAAGTTTAGAGAAAAAAGTATTAGAAAGGAGGAGAGGGAGACAGAAAGAAATTGGAACATTTATCTGTTTCTGCCAAAATACTGCATGAAAAGAACCACAAAACCCCAGTAACAAACAGTAAGATTTCAATTCCAATGTGTACAGGTTTCTTTCAAAATGAATCAGCTATACTTCACTACAACTGCTTTATTGAGTTTGGGCTTACCTAAGCAGACTTCATATAAGACAACTGGAATAAATTAACTCTAATACATATCCCATAAACCAACAGACTCTGGACGCATTACCTATAATGGGTCCTATAATAATATAAGAGAAAGGGCAAGCCTGATTCTTCAACCATTTTTCTAGCTTCTGTTTGAGCATGCTTACTGTAGTCAACTCTCCTCAGCAAGTCATAGATCCAATCCCACATAGCCAATGGAAATTAAATGGCAATGACCATGGATACATGAAGAAAGGAAGAGTTTTTATATCTTCTATAAAATAAGGATATTAAATATTTGATAGAGAAAATTAAGACTTCTGAATATGACTAGTTCTCTTTTTCTTTCTCCAATCTCTAAATAAAGACAATTTGAATTAAGCCATCAATTAATTGACTTTTGATTTTGATATTCATTTGAAGTTTTCATTTGTTAAACAGTTTTATTAATTAAGTTCAGCTTGTTTGAAAATGTATTAAAGTATTATCTTATGTACTTTGCAACTATTTGATAAATGTCGATTAAAATAACAATTGTGATTATGGATTCCTTGTCTACCTATTAACATTTCTTATTTAGCTCCTTTATTGCAACTCTAAGAGATGTTTTACATGAAGTCAAAGATAGCTTGCTTCTACATGTGATTCCTTACAAGTGATGGGAGCTCCATGGATAATATTCTTGCCTTTTCCCTCTGTGCTCTAACTCTATGTCAGATAGAACGACTTTTCTGACTGAGCATGGAAGGAGAAACTGGGCACTGGCAATTTCATCCACTTTCTCTTCTTCATAAGAGAATAGACTGACATCAAGGATATCATCACTTGCCTCTGCTCCTCTAAGTCTCTGACTATGGCTAAGTTTTCCACCTAATTTGGAGTTGAATATTAAGAATTCTACTTTCTTTCAGGTCCAAATTCACTCTGCATCAAAAAAGGGGAATTTTACATTCTATCTAATTTTGGTTCAGAACTTATGTGAAAAATATGTGCTATATATGGCTCTCCACCTTAAAAATACCACCAAGTCATATTTTAATACTTTCTAGTAGTATGTTGTATTTGTGATTAGAGGGTTGGTAGTTATGTGGACTTGATCTAATTCAAAGGAAAATAAGCTGCTCAGATCACATAATTTATGACTTTATCCTAAGTTTTGTCTTTTAATGTGTGTCAATGCACACATAATGTCAAACATTGGACTGAAAGTGAAAGACATAGTTATTTATATGATCTATAAAGTGCTTAGTAATCAGAACTTGAAAGCATTAAAGTGACTACCTTGTGTTTATTATAATACACTTTGTATGCAGAGCTCTAATTCAAAGTCACTTTCAGACTGAAAAATTTCAATAAACTCCATTTGTGATAACATGCTTCTTTTTATTTCCCTGATGATCTGCTAACATCAGTTCTGTATAATATATAAAACACAAATATTTCCCAAACCTGTTGTGTATGTGTGTATACATAAATACATATAGATATACATTTATATATATATATATATATATATATATACACAAAGATGACTAGCTAATCTTGAAAATAAAGACGCTGGATATAAATACGAATTTTTAAAGTGATAGCAGCTCTGTCCCATACTTATAATAATTAATTTCTGTAATTTAATATGATTTACAGTTGCTTGCTAACAACTTATACTAAAATTTATTTCTAACCATTCAAAATATGATTTATAGTTTTTAATACAAGAGTTTGTTTAAGAATAATTATATCATATTTTGATTCAAGAAATACTTCTAAGGCTTCACACAGAAAGAAGGGTGAGTCCTAAAAGCGAATTAAACATTGAGTTGTGCTGTCCTTTTTATGACCTACAACACCTTCCAGAGGTCAGCAAGGGCATACAAATAATAAGAACAATGAATGCTATGCTTCACAAACTATCCCCATAGAAACAGAGCTCATTTTCTTTCCTGGTCAAAAAGTATTTGAGTAGGGTTCACTACTTATTTAAAACTTAAATAAAATTTTTCTCATGAATGAGAGAATTTTCTTAATCATGCATGTCTTGTCTTTTTTTGTGGGGATATGACCTCTGTTTTCAAGTGAATGACTTGTACCTCTTCAAAAGCTGATGGATTCTGTGAGAGGGAAAATCCACTATATTTGAGAAAGACAACTATTTTCCTTAAGAGCTTATTTCAATATTTTTATGTAAAATATAGGATGTATCATAAAGAATTTTCCTGGTTTATTTGTATCAGGCTTACCATTTTGATATGTACTAACTTATTTCAATATTTTTACATAAAATATTGGATGTATCATAAACAATTTTTCTGGTTTATTTGTATCAGGCTTACCATTTTGAAATGTACTAGCTATAAGAATTTAATGTGGCTTTTCATGCAATGTTCAATAAGGTTCATGATTTAAAATACTGAAAGATGTGGGAGTGTGAGGTAAAAGTCTACATTATGCAATATAGTGGATGTCTATAGTTATATTACATACCTGAGTAGAGAAATAAATATATATAGTACTTCTTTTCCTGTTATCTCTTTTGTAGTATGAAATTTATTCATGTCTTAAACTCAATTTCAGCATAAGGGGGAACATAGCTTATTTTACCCCAAGAATGGTTAACAAGGCAAACTTCAATCCAATATACAAATATTTTTACCTAGATATGAGAGAAACCATTTGTTGTCAAAATTTAAAAGAAAAAGGAATAGATTCATTCATTGTGTAAAATACTATGTTTTCATTCTGCCTATGAAATAACTGCAAATTTAATGTTAACATTTTTATTTTTAGAAAATTGTATTTGTAAAGCGAAGATTTAACATTTTAATCAGTTTTATTACTTAGATAGTTTCCATTTGGGGGGCCTGAGAGCCACTTAGAAGAAAGGCCCTCTGCCCATCCATGACCCAGATGGTGCATTGGGGAGGGGCAAGTCCAGAGACAGTCAGTGATGAGAAGACCTGTCCTCCCACAGCTGAGAGCAGAGCAACCACAATCACTGACCATCATTGCTCCGAAATACTTTGCCCATCAGTGAAGAGGGTCCCCTTAAGTATCCCAAAGTGAAGAGGAACACCCACACCTACTACTACAGTGACTGACCCCATGCAGTGTCCTTGTATCAGAACGACCACACTCATTGCTGATGAGGGGCACTGCACACTGTTGACCTAAGCAAACCAGATAAGTAGCAAGGAGTGACTTTGCACATGGATAACACAAACCACAAAACACACAGCCAAAATTGCCTTGGAATTAAATAAAAAGTAAAGATAAAACCGCAGTGCCAAATACAGGACAGAGAAAACAAGTCATGCGTTCTAATCCAAATCACCTTAAAACAAACATAAATGGCTTTAAAGAGAGAAAGATATCAGGAGTTCATCCAGAGAAGAAGGCTAAAGACACTGAATAGTACAACAAAATGAATTTAGAGAGATGGTTATGAAAAACAGAAACATAATGATCTACTTGATGCACACACTTCTAGATGTAAAAACTAGAGTGAATGAATTAAAGATAAACATAGAAAATTCCATAAATAGACTCAATAGAGTCAGAGTAATGAATCTCAGAAATTGAAGATTAAAGTACAGAAGCAACCCTCATCGATAAACAAGATTAAGAACAAATGAAGAAACCCTATGAAAAGTAAACAACACTATGAGAATAGCATAAGGATAATGGGTATCGCTAAAGAGAAAGAGGGGAAAAGAGACTGAAAATTTATTTGAAGACATAATAGCAGAAAACATTTCACACTTGTAAGCAAACTCACCCTGGAAGTCCAAGAAGCAATAGAACACTCAAATTCCTAAATGAAAAAGACCTACATCAAAACACATCTTCGTAAAACTAACATAGGAGAAAGCCCTAACTACAAGCGTCAAAATTTAAAAAGTGAGACTACAGCAAACACCACAAAATTATAAAGGATTATAAAAGATTAATATAAACAACTATATGCCAAAAATTTCATCTATCTTGCAATTGACAGATTTTTTTGAATTCTACAAAATTCCAAAACTGAGCCAGAATGAAGGCGGAGGTTACTTGAACAGATTAATCACAGTACAGATATTGAAACAGGAATCAAAAATCTCCCAAAACTAAGGGCCCAGAAATGAAGCCATTCAAGTGAATTCTACCAAACAGTCTATGATGTAATATCCATCATCCTTAACATTTCTCCAAAATCAAAAAGGAGGGAAAATTCTCAAATATATTTTATATGGTTAACATTACCCTAATTCCAAAATCATATAGGTATAGCATAAAAAAGAAAATTACAGACTGGTATCACTGATGAATATAGAAAATCCTTGACAAAATCTTGGCAAAACTCATTCAACAGCACATTAAAGAGAATTATATATCATGGCTAAGTGAGATTTATTCCAACGATGGCTCAAGCTATGCAAATCAATTAATATAATACACCAAATCAGCAAAGAGAAAAACAAAAATTATATGGTCATAGGGAGGGGCTGGGTCATGCCTTTGTTGCTATGAGTTCCCTGTGACAAAGCACAGTAGGAGTCTTAACTCTATTCGCCCAGCAGGTCTTTGCCTGCTGATTCCTATCTGGAGCTTCATCCACATGCAGCTGAAAGAACAGTCCATGCTGCCCCTTTTCTACATTAGCTCCTCTTTCCTCTCACTCAGTTTGCCCAGAGTATAAAAGGAGGCCTGGGGAGACCCCAACTCCATTCTGCTCCTGCCAATCACGAGTATCATTACCGCCTGGGGCCTGACCACCATTTCTATCATTGGTTTTAATGTGGAAACAGTAGAATATAAGAACATTTGTTTCACAGTATGGGATGTTGGTAGTCAAGATAAAATTAGGCCTCTCTGGAGCCATTGCTTTCAGAATACGCAGGGTTTTATTTTTGTGGTGAATAGCAATGATCATGAAAGAATTCAGGAAGGAGCAAATATGATTCATAAAATGCTCCAGGTAGATGAGCTGCAAGAGGCAGTGTTGCTGCTTTTTGCAAATAAACGGGATTTGACAAATGCTATGGCCATCAGTGAAATGACAGACAAATTAGGTCTTCAGTCTCTTCCTAATAGAACATGGTATGTTAAAGCCATTTGTACTACACAAGAAATCAGTCTTTATGAAGGATTTGAATGATTGTCAAATGAACTTTCAAAAGGTTAAAAGAAACTGGATACCCAACCAAGGACATGTTTGATAGAATTGGTCTAGGCTTGTGACAACAAAATTAGCTTGCATCTTGGTTATTAAACAGCATCTATGACTGCTTTGGCCAGAATATTACCAATTATTGTTTGCCAAGTATGATGTTGTTATTTAGTAATATTATTGTTTTACAGTAATTCTTCTTAACTTGATTTAAAAAAAAAGTGTCCTCAGTTTAATTTTACTTCCCTTATGCCTAAATGCTTGGCCATGAGCTACTGTGACACCTTTAAATAATTCTGCTTTGAAATTTTTTTGAGCCCAAAACAAATAATGTTTTAAAGCTATCCCTTTGCTACTTAACAGATACTTTTATCATTCCTGGAACATTCTGTCGAATTAAAAATGTAGCAATCTGTTAATCTTTTCCTCTCTTGCCAAAAAGATTTTATAATACAGCTTATACCAGTCAGGGCAATGCTCCAAAACACTATTCAGATATCTTGCACTGAGGAACTTATTATTTCCTCCCATTATTGACTCCTAGATCCATCAGTCAAAATTACCTCGATCTGGTTTGGATTTGATAGCTAATTAGTTCTGTGCTGGTAGTGAAAAATTCTCATAGAGAAGATTTTTAATGCTCAGCAGATTGTTTTCCTTTATATTGTGCCTTTTTATGTTGCATGTTGCTTTTGGTATCAACCTTGCCCAGTATATAATAGTTCTGCTAATGTTTTATTGTTTATTGATAAATATATCTCCTTTAAGTGATTTCAGAAAAATCATCAAACTCAATGAATATGTTTTCTTCAAGACCCATTTGGAATTAGTCCTAGTAAAATATATAAAATATATGTAATCATAGTGATATATGTAGGAAAAGTTTGATAATGTTCAACATATGTAATTGATTAAAGCTCTCACTAAAATGGGAATATAAGGCACATGTCCCAACATAGTAAAAGCAATATATGACAAATCCACGGTTAGCATCATACTCAATGGTGAAAAACAGATTTTTCCCCTAAGATCTGGATAAAGATAAGGATGTCCTCTCTCACCACTACTATCAACATAGTTCTGAAAGTGTTGGTCAGAGCAATAAGTCAAAAAAAAAAAAAAAAAGCACATTAAAGGAATCCAAAGTAGAAAAGAAGAAAACTATCATTGAAAATGATATGATATTTCACCTGGAAAACTCAAAATAATCTACCAAAATCTATTGGAAACAATAAAATAATACAACAAAGGGGCAGGATATATGAACAAAAATTAGCATTTCTATATGAAAACAATGAACGAGAGAAAAGAGAAATCAAGAAAGAAATCCCAATCACGATAATACGAATAAAGATAAAAATATACACTAATAAACTTGATAAAGGAAGTAAAAGCCTTTATACAGAAAGCTATGAGACACTGATAAAAGAAATTAAATAATACACAAAAAGATGGAAAAGAATCCTATACTCTTATATCAGAAGCATTAATATATAATTAAAATTACTGCTTACCCAAAGCAATATACAGATTTCATTCAATTGCTATCAAAATTTCAGAGAAATTTTTCCAGGAAATTAAACAAATGTACTAAAGTTTATATGGAACCAAAAAGACCACAAATAGCCAAAGACTGACTCAGAAATAAAAGAAGGAAAAAAGACAAATGATACTTCCTGACTTCAAATCATACTTTTCATGAAAACAAATTGATATTGGAACAAAACAGACACACAGACCAGTGGAGTAAAATAGAGAGCCCAGAAATCAACTCAAACACTCATGAGCCATTAATTTGTGACACAGAAACCAAGAACATACATTGGAGGAAGGAAAATCTATTCAACAAAAGGTGTTGAAAGTTGACTAGACATCTGCCAAAAAAAAAGAAAAGAAAAAGAAAATAGATTACTCATTAACACTATAAACAAAAATTAATTCAAATAGATCAAAGACATTGACATTAAGACCTGAAACCAGAAAAATGCTTCACAATGTCAACCTCAGATATGTCTTTGGGAAAATGACACCTAAGGCAAAGGAAACTAAAGTAGGACTACATCAAACTAAAAAGTTCTTTACAGTAAAAGAAAGCACCATTAAATAAACAAAGACAAAAAAGCAGCCCACTAAATGATAGATAATATGTCAGACAAGAATTTAATCTCCAAAACATATCAAAGCTCATATAACAATAAAAACAAAGAAAAGCTTTCAAAAGACTGGTCAGAAGAACTGAAAAGACACATTCCTAGTGAAGAAAAATATTCTACAGACATATGAGAAAATTCTCTACATCATTCACCATCAGAGAAATGCATATAAAACCCACAATAGATAGCACCTCACATCAATGAGCATGATCTATACCAAGAAGACAATGTGTTGGAGAGGGTGTAGAGAAAAAGAAACACTGACACTTTGATAGGAATGTAAATTTGTGCAATCTTGTTGGAAAACAGTATGGACATTCTTAAAATAGAAAAAAGAAACAAACAAACTACCATACAATCCAATAGTCCCACTTCTAGACATATACCCAGAGAATAGAAAAACTCTAATCAGAATAAATACGTAAATCCCTATGCACATAGCAGCACAATTCACAATAGCTAAGACATGGTAACAACCTAAAAGCGCATCAGGAGATGACTGGATAAAGTAGTGGTGGTATGTGAACTCAATGGAATTCTATGCAGCTGTTATAAAAAATGATATTGTGCAATAACATGGATGGAATTGGAGGTGATTATGCTAAGGGAAATTAATCAGAAAGAAAGAGAGAAACACAGGATGATTCCATTCAAATGTGGAATATAATGAAACAAAACAGATAAATCTAATTAAAATTTAGTATGATCTGATAGCTGAAGTGTTAAATCTGTAGCTCAGGTATACTCCTTTTAAAGCCCAAAGACACAATTTTGAGATCCAGGGTCAGGGCTACCAAAATGAGTAACTAAATAAATAAACGTTTCTTCCTCCTTGCTCATCCTTTCTTTCTTCCTGCTTACTTGCCTTCATTTCTGCCTGTTTATCATCTTTAAAAAAATAAAATAAATAAAATAAACCTTAAAATTCACAGAAAGTAACATTAATGGCTAACAGGCAGTTTAGAAGGGAGACAGAACAGAGTAGGAGCGGTTGTGAAGGGCACTAGAACTCTGGTGATGAATGTGGTATGAAATGCACACAGACTGAGGTGCAAATTCAATATCCTGAAAACCATAAACATAAGAAATAATAAAACATTAAAAAGTTTGTTTACATTTTCATCTTATAGTTGTTATTGTGCATCACTATTTTTTAGAATTCAAATAATAAAAAGCTAGGCATATATTTAAAAAGAAACCAAGATTTATCACAAAAATTCTAAAACCACGCAATGGGTAAAACTGAAAAGAAAAATCACTTTTAAAAAAATATTTTATTATTGTATTTAATCATTGAACATGTTAATTGCCAATCATCATATGAAGACTATTACATTAAGCCATTAGAATGAAACAAAGCATGTAACATTTAACCTTTGTACTTATATTAGGACATAGGTATAGGTACTGTCATAATCTCATTTTTATAAAAAAACACACTGTAGTTTAACAATGTTAAGTAATTTTCAAGGTGACACAACTGGCTATTAGTAGAGACTGAATCGGAACTTAAGCTTTGTACATTACTCATAGACTCCTTTTTATTGTATGCTTCATTTCCTCAACTTGACTCTAATCTTGAATTTTGAAATTGTGCTTAAATATTGTCTCCTCCAGCAAATACCTTATGGCAATACATTATTTGATAGTCACTAAGTACTAACGAGAAATGCTTGTGCTTTCTCAGTTAAAATGTCATTTTATCAGTAACCACTACTGAGAACCCTAAAGTCAATTATCACCCACCCCAATTTTCCCATATTTCAGCCCTGCTTATTTTCCTCATTGTACCTATGACCATCTAACACCTGTATGTTTTACAGATTTATTGTTGTCTTTTTCCCTCACTAGAATCTAGGCTATATGAAATAAAGTGTTTTTGTCTCTTTTGTTCACTTCTGTATCTGCTAAAACAAAATAGTTCCTGGGATATTCTAGGCATTTAATAAGCATTTATTGAATTAATGAATTCATGAGCAATCTCTTATTGAATAGGTGTCACAGAAGAACAACTTACATATTGACACAAACATCTAGATGCTTAGTATTATACAACTATGGTGGGTGGTGGCAATGAAAATGGGGAGCAAATAATGAATATAAAAAACAAACAGTTGAGGAAGGTAAGCCTTGCTTACTAAGTAGATAAACATTAGATAACTCCTCTATAAGTGAAAAGACTTATATGGCTCCAGATGAACTCATGAGACCTTAGAGTTGGGAAAACTTCAGAGTCATCTCACTTTATTCCTTCAATGTGCAGAGGAAGAGACTGAAGCTCTGGTACAGTAACATAAACAAAGCTCTTGCCCAAGAATTCTCCATGTGACATGGTTCTCTGGTAGACAGCAGCAGATAAATTTAAGATATATTATTGTAATCATTTAAAAGGTAAATTTTGATGAGTTTTGATTTATTTTAGTGTTCACAAAAATCATTTGTGAACCAATAGTTATTATGCCTGATTAGATTTTACATAACACTAACCTTTCAACAATACATTCCTAGTCCAAATATCAATATTTTGAATAGAAAACTAAATAATAGCAAAGTCTAACCTTGAACAGTATTCTTCCAGGGTAGTGAAAAAATAAAATTATAAGATATAAAATGCAGGGAAATTCCATATCGAGAGTTTAACTGGATTATGCCATTTGTACTTGCAATACAATATTAAATGTTAAAATATTGCTCTTTAGAGTCAAGTCTGTATAAATGCTTTTCTAATAGTTAAAAATGTTTCAAGAGAAAAAGTCTCATTTTAGCATTATTGTAAATGCAATAAAAATGTCATTTAAGAGTAAAAATTTAAACTATAATATAGTAAAAGCTCTGGTATTTAAAATTTTTCTTCCTATTCACAAAATTCAACTTGAGGGAATAGTTGTAATACCATATATTCCAACTTTTACAACTGTAACATTTTAAATAAAAAGCAATAATGATGATACATTGTCACCATGAACTATTCATAGATTAAATTGAGCAGATACTCAATTTCCACATCCAAACCTTAGGAAATAACGATTAACCAACAACCAAAAATGAAATGGTGACATTAACCAGGTAGCATTTGATATATTTTTCCTAATTTTGTAAAGTTCTCACAATTAATAACATTGTTGTTTCATTGTTTCAGAAAGATGAGTAAATTGGGTCTAGAGAGGTTAAAGGCAAAGTCAATTGAAGGAATAAGCTTCTTAGAAGAGCTAAGATCCTCTCACCTTTAATCTTTTGGTTTACAAGATTTGTTGCTCTATTAAAATATCACAAGAAAACCACTGAGCACGACTTATGAATTTCACCCACATCCCACACCACACCAGCATACTCCAATGATCATTGCCCATATAAGAAAAGACATGGAATTTGACTGACTTCAAGATCTTAGGAAAGTTAGAAGATAAACAACCACCCAGAGACAGGAGTGTCACTATTTTCTAAGCCCGTTTAAATTGTCATGAATGCTATTTTCTGCCTTTAAATAAGCTCAGATTGCCATATAAAGGTTCCTGCTGCCAAGCCTACCCTAGTTCAACTGTCATATCTCTGAACCTGAACCTGAAGTTTACACCATATGGTAGGTGTGACACGTTAGGGCTTCTGCTCAATCTACACCACCTGAAGGACTATAGTCCCATAAGCAGTTACAGCGACCTCACTGGTAATGTGGCCCCATCTACCAATCTAGTTTTTATCTAAACAATTTCATCCTACCAGTGTACTTTCAGCCTACAGTATTTTCTCTCCCATCCTTTTTCTTGGTTGAAGACGTTGGTTTTTAATTCACTGAGAAAATAGAAGCAATTTGAAGAGTTTCTGCTCATACTTTATGACAATATTTCATAGTTGGGCTGTATTTCTCCCTTCATCATAGGTGCACTCTCCAAGCATTACCAAAGACCAGTCCTCATCTTCTGGGTACCATGCATCAAGGACATTGCAGCCATTGCCCTTTCTCTTTTGTTTTTCAAATACTTCCTTCACTGCTCAACGATATTTTCCTATATTAAAATAACTTCTTTTAAATGTTTCTTCTGAAGGTATAGTCCTCCTAATTATAAATTTCTTGTATATCCCTTTACCATAAAATTCCTTTAAATAATAACTGACCAAAGAGAGTATGACTCCATACATTCTTCTCTTATCTGTGAAAATATCTCCATCCTTTCCCATCCACACCCACCAGCAGTCATTGATGACCACTAAGTTGCTAAGCCCAAACTACATTTTACTCCACATCTGTACAATTCAGTAAAATTGATCATACCTTTCTTGACATAATCCCTTGTTTTGGTTTTTGATAGGCACATCTCCTTTGTTCTCCCAACACTCTACTGATTGCTGCTCCTCAGTTTCTCTTGCTTTTTCCTATATATCCTCTTCATCTACAACCCAGACTCCATTTTCAGATATCTATTCTTCTCTAAGCACACTAACTCCCTGAGTGATCTCATCCTGCTTCACGTCTTTATTTAAAGGCAATTATAAAATGAGTCTCTAAATATGTATCCACAATATAGACATCTCTCTGGTGTGCCCCTTCATCTGTCTTTCACACCTCCACTTGCATATCTCAAAACTAACAAGTCCCAGACCAAACTTCCCATTTACCCTGTCAAACCTTCATTTACATTTTTTTTTTCATCTCAGCATGTGTCAGCTCCATCATTCCATTTGTTTTAGACACAATATTTGGAGTCATCTTTGATTTTTCTCTCATAATCTGCATCTAATCCATAAAAAATGTAGTTAAAAATATAGTATGCTCCTAGACTGCAGCTACCATAATGGTTTGGGCGGGGTGGGGGGGGCGTGGAACAAGGGAAGGAAGAAGTTAACAAGGTAGTGGTAAAAGACACTAGAACTCTATTGGTGGGTGTAGTGTGAAATTCATACAAACTATGTGGTATGAACTCAAAATTCTAAAAGGCATACAACAAAGTGAACAAAATAAATCGTTTTTTAAATGGAAAGAACTGTCAAGTTTTCAGAGATATGTAAGAAAAGGCAAAAATTTAAGTTGTTCTGTGACTTAGTATATCTAATTTTTATTTCAAATGGTGAGATATAAAATTGATAATGTCTTTGAACAATCAATTTCAATTAAAGCTGAGTTTTCTGGCAAGAATGAAATAAACAAAACTAACCTAAAACTAAAACCAAAAATAAAGCTCATGTGCTTGTGGCTTAAGTGGCTGAGAGAGATGTGGTGTGAACCACGTAAAGTTCAAGGATGGGTTCATGACTCACGTCAGGGTAAAAATCAAAATATAACAAAAAAATAAATAAAAATGCTTAAATATATCTATATCTATATAATGTTCCTAAAACAACCATTTCATTCAGTCTCTATTACTGCCACTAGGTTGCTGACCATCATTTCCTGGATTGTTGAAAGAGACTTCTAGCTAAAATCTCAGTGTTTTTCTTTGCCCTCCTCTTCAAATGTATCCTCCACAGAGATAAGTCAGAGCCATCCTTTAAAGTCTAAATAAGACTTCGACCCTATGCTGAAAGTCCCAGTCTCTTCTTATCTTACTCAAAGCAAAAGACAATAGCATCCTCTAGATGACCTGCTTCCTGTCCAATCTTGCCTTCCCCGTTTTTCCTCTCTGCTCTACTGCATTGGCTTCCTTGTTATTTTTTGAACAGACAGAGCATATTACTGTAGTGTCTTATTACCTTGGCTTTCACACTTCCTTCTTCATGAAATGTTTTTGTCTCATTATCAACTCCCACCCTTTCTTCATTTCTACTATATGGTCACTTCACCAGTCAGGCTTGCCTCAAGTTCCCCATATGAACTAGCAGCATGCCGTTTTTCATTTTCCTCTCTCCCTTACTTGATTGTCTTTATCTCTATAGTACTTATCACCTTCTGATATGCTTGTGAAGGTGGAAACGGTCATCTCCAGTACCTAGAACAACGTCTGATAAACAGATGTACAATTAATTTTTGTTAAATGGATGAAAATCACTGAAGTCACTGCTCTTTGCCACCAGAAGGTGCAGGCAACTATAGATAGATAGATAGATAGATAGATAGATAGATAGATAGATAGATAGATAGATAGATAGATACACATTTAAGTCACTTATATACACTTATATAACACATTTATATACACTTATATACACATTTATATACACTTATATACACATTTAAGTCAAAACAACAGAAAATTCAGCAAAGGTCTGCATAGTAGTTTCTGTTTCTGATGACTGTATCTTGGCAAATTAGATGCGACAGTTTTATACTCCCCTTGCTTCCCATATTAGTCCATTCTTATATTTGTCAACATGTACTTAGAAACTTAGTCCAGTCTATGTCATTAATGGTCTTCTATAAGCTTCATAATAAATTGCTGCACATAATTGCCACCAGGTACTAATGTGCAGAAAGCTACGGTCACAAGCCCTGTACCACCAAGTGCAAAC
Organism: Solenodon paradoxus; assembly: GCA_004363575.1. Lineage (NCBI taxonomy): Eukaryota > Metazoa > Chordata > Mammalia > Eulipotyphla > Solenodontidae > Solenodon > Solenodon paradoxus. Next base: position 273,154 of record RJWH01000055.1, read on the forward strand.
AAGCCTCCAACTTTCTGCTCTGATTAGAAGAGTAGATATGAAACATAATAGGACTTGCCTATTATTTGAAGTAGTAAGTGAAAACTGGTCCTCAGATTTATACAAAAGAAAATATTAAATTCCTTTAAAAGATCAAATTCCTTGTACAAAAGTTAACAATAATAGAGCTAACCTCTCCTGGAACTAGGTAAATAGTAGCCTTCTTTGAAGGTAAGGCAGCCATATCAATACAGCATTTTGACTGAAAACAAATGGATCTGTAGGAGTTGGTACCACTGGGGCAGCATATATTTTATATCAGTGTTTACCAATATTTTTCTGAAAAGGGTCAGATAGTAAATATTTTAGGCTTTATTAGCCACATGCTGTCTCTATTCCATATTATATATATTTTAAAGGAACCCTTTTAAATATGCAAAACTATGCTTTTTCTCACAACTATACAAAAATAGGCCACCTGCTGCTGTCTTTGATCCATTGTTTATAATTTGCTGTCCTATGTTTTACAATAAATCTTCCTCTTACAACAAGTGAAATGGGTCAAATCCCTAGGACCTGGGACAAGAAGGTCCTATAGAGGTAAAGTATTTACAAGAATCAGTACATGAAGACCTAGGCAGGTAAAATATAGACATACAAAATATAGAACTCACATCAGGAAATGAAGAAGACTTAATAACTATTATCAAATGCCTGTATTTAATTTGTAATCTTGTGAAAAACATGACACACATAGATTTGCCTGCTGGGACAGCCCAATGTAGCAATCTACCAGGTAAGTAGCTGTTTGGGGGTTGTTTTTCTTTGTTTTGCTTTTTGGGTTTTATGTTTTGTTTTGTTTTTAGAAGACCTAGTAACTACCAGCTACTTTTCTAGATAGTGTAGTTGCAGCAGCAGATGAAGAAGACAAGTTCCTGGAATCATGATACTTGCATTCAAGTCAGGAAATGGAAACAGTAAATAAGAACAATAAGTAAATGAGATAATTTAATGTAGTGATTAGTTCTTAGTTCAAGCAATCACATGTGGAATGGAGGTGTTCAATGGGACAATGAGTCAAACTGAAAATAACAAAGCTTTATTCATGCACTGCAATGCAATAATTTGTATTGATAATATAAATTAATAATCAACAGTGATCAGCTAAGTTTCTAAATTCATTCTGACAAATATGAGAAGGGTGGGCAAACATGGGAAAGAAGCAGATTATGAAATCAATGGAGCTAAATTGCTAAGACACATAAATCAACGATATTCATTCAATTTGTAACTATAAAATGCAAACAAAAGGTAAAAAGGAGCAGCAGTTCATTTCTCCCCACATGACACAGAGCATGAGTAATATGGGAAAACATCTCACTGACGAGGAACCTCATACAGAAGTTCTCCTTCTCTTTATAGATCCATAAGCTGGGAGGAGGGGAGGAGAGAAATAGGAAGAAGGACAGTTTTTGAAAGATACTGGATCAAAGCATCTGTATCTCTGTTCATGTCCCCAGTAAGAAGGCCTCCAAACAGAGCACCTGGGCCAGCAATGCAAGGAAACATGAGAATTTGAGCATGGTTTGCTTGATGGGCCATGAGTATGAGAGTCTGAGCATGTTTGGCTGTGTGGGATGTGTGTGAGAGCAGGCCCAAATCTAATGTGTGATCCTTCAGGGCCAACCATAAGTAATTAAAAGATTTTGCCACACAGTTTTCATAGACGGGTGAGAGTTGGTACAATTACTTCAATTAAAAAAAAGAAAACAACAGAGAGCAAACATTAGAGTTCCTTTCTATAGGTACCATGTTATAGGAACATTATAATATTATGTCGTCAAATCAATCTTGTAAATTGGGTTTTATAATATGTTTTTGCCTTTATGACAAATAAGTCTCAGAGAAGTTAAAAAAACAGTCAGCTACCAACACTTGATCATTGAACCTACAGTCCACATTCTTGCACATTTCTATACAAGTGATGGGAAGAGTGAAAACTGATCATTAGTAACTAGGGATCAAAGTCGAGAAGACCCAAGAACTGGGATGACTTGCTATTAAGCTTGTGTCTTCTTTTTAAACTCTTTATCTTCATTTTTCTAGGAGTGATTTAGGTGAGAGTCTTGGATGAGCATGAATGCATAATTGGTAGGCAAATCATAGTTCCAGTGAACCTCACAACACCCTATAAACACTGGGTCGTTTGTCCCTGAATACAGTGGGACAACTTCAGAGCATGCCATGACTCAATTTTATGTCCCATGGTGTCAGAAACACCATCCTCACTAATATCTTGAACAGAAACACAGTTCTTTTACAGCAATCAAAAGCTTGATTACAAGAAAGAAGCAGTTGAATTTGACATAATATGCAAAAACTTCAGAGCTCAAAGAGCTCAAAGCTATTAGCATGACTTAGAAATAAATTTCTATATCTCTGGCTATTCGTTACATCTTTTTTTTCAATTTCAGGTCCTATTTTATTAAGAATACTAATGTGGCAAGTGATAGCAAAAAGAAATGTGTGGTAATGGTAAATACATTCACTAGAAAATCTGTGTCAGACACAGGCAATGTGTGTTAAATAGAGAGGAGCTTGATTATACACTAATTGGTCTTTTTCTGGTCTGAATATTTTCCTTGTTACTTAAAACATTTCCTGAAGCTCAAGTAGAATGATCCTACTATCACTTACATTTAGTATAATGTTTTCTCACGTTCATACCATCTTCCAGGTCTACAAAGAGAATGATTAATATTTTAAAGTGAAACACATAGTGCTGCTATAGATTGCCATCTTTACCAGAATGTTTTCATGCAATTGTACAATGTGACTGGAGCGGAGACCTCAGGTTAATGTCTGCTGTCTTTCACTTTCAATTTAAACAGTAGATTAAAGATGATTTGCTCTTTTTGAACATGACAGAGACCTTTTTTAAGCCAATTTGGTTGCTAGAGTAGTTGGGCTCAAATTCCTTAGGGTAAACATTCGAGTGACTGCTGAGAAATAACATCTCGAGTTCTTAGAAATGACTGCTTTTCAACTGCAGCAATGACAGACAGGAATACCAAAACAAATGTCTGTGGTAGCTCCTTCCTTTACCAATTTATCTATTCAGATCAAGAGAATATTTTCTTTGGCAAAGACAGTGGAGTTTCTCTCCATTCTCTATATCTATTCCCTTTTTTATTGATTGGTGTTATCAATGAGTCCTTACTCTTCCCTGAAAACACACTACACATCCCTACCCAACATAATTTTTAAAATTTGAATTGTCCAACTCTCAGTTTGTTTTTCATTTAATTCAGTGCTTCCACAGCTGTCAAGCATTTCTGATGCAAGTCTAGGCAATTAACCCCTCTTTTGTATTGTGTTTTTCCCAGTTCTTTCAGTGGGATGAACCAATGCAAACTAAAACAATACGAAACAAAAATACCATGAAGTGGATACATTTTGTGCTAGAAAACTATAGGAAAAAGTTTATTTTTCTGTAGATTAATATGCATATTGATCTTTGCAGAGCTTTGACTTTTGCTTTCTTCTGTTTTTAAGGCGTATGAATGAATGTTGCCTTTTTAGCAAAATTTCTCTCTGGTTTAATTGTAATAAAGTTAAGCATACACTTTTGCCAGAAATGTCTATGAGGGTTTAGTTATTATAAGCTTAATCCATTCAGTGACTAAATCACTTATATTTCATGGTCTAAAATTCTCTCGGATTCTCGTTTCAGCACATTCTCCCCATGCAACTATCTTTAAACAAACAAAAATATTGACAGTGTCATAAACCATCAAGAAAGAGAAAACAACATTAGAGAAAATGCTCTTAAAGAATTACAATAAGAGGAAAGCTAGAGCCACATAATCTAAGACTGATACTCTTCAAATCTTTTTTAATTTGTTCAGTGAGAAGTGAGAAAGTTCAACAGAACTTTACTACAAAGTACTCAGGAAGAAAAGAGTAAAATTATATTGCATTCTATCTTAATTTTCTTCTTTTCTTTTAATATATTATTAATTGATGATCAACAAACCAAAATAAACAAGTTTTATACTTGCTTATAAATATATTTTTTTAATATTGAAAGATAACTTATTTTAAAGTGTCAAGTGTAGATTCAGTGTTCATATGAGAGGACTAAGAAAAATAGCTAATGAGTTAAATAACTTCCTCTTTGTTTCAAAGCAATAGATGACAATATTTCTCTTAATTCAATAACAATCAAGTATACTTTTTTGTCTCCTCCTACTTCTAAATGCAGAAACATCGTTTGTATCACGTACAAATACAATGTTGCCAAGAACACTCCCCTGCAGGAAAGTGCATATAACTACGTCTGGACCACCTCTGCTGGGCATGTGACTACATCACAGTGACTTTGTGACTTTTTACGCTGGCTTCCTTGTGATCTGAAAAGGAGGTAAACAGAGACATAGTCGTTGGAGCTCAAAATTTCACACTTAATTTTAAAGTTATCTCTAAAGATTTTTTTTATTTGAAAAGAAGCTGAAAAGCCATCACAGCATTACAGTACACAATTACAATATTTAAAGGTACAAAAAATATCTCCAAATTACTTATGCTGTGACTTTCTTCTCAACAGTCATTCTCTCTCTTCTTCCCTCCTACCAGCCCCCACTTTTTTTGATGACTGAATAGCTGAAGGATGCAGAAGGCAAAACACACAGCTGGGCCTAAGAAAGCTGTATGCATATATGGGTGGTGTGTGTTAAACTATTTACACTGGTGTGTAGGAGGAAGAGAGAGATTCTGTTGCCCGATAAAGAGCAAAGATATTACAGGAATGGGAATTGAGAATAATAAACGTTAAAAGCCTCAACAGCTGACATTTAAGATGTTTACAAACCACAACATTTCCATTAACATAAGTAGTGTTATTATAAAGCAATAAGATGCAACATAAAGAGACACACATACACAAATAATTTCAGTATACTTTCTGCATCAAAACAAATGGTACTAGATGAACTTGAAGATTCTTATGGGACTACTCTACTTTAGTCTTAATTCATGTGTAATGTAGATATTGGTAGAGATCAGAAAAAGCATAAAACATGAAGACAATTCTTTTATTTTAAGTTGCAACCAATTTCTTCCACAGAACATTGTGTTCTAGTATCCCTTAATGGCACAGTCAACTCCTATAAAGTGTATTTATATTAAAAGATTAAGCTCTAATAGTGTCTAATTTTTTTCTTAGTTCTCAACAAAGTACATTAGTTCAATGTGGACTCCTTGATTTTTCTAATCATGTTTGCTAATCTGCAAAATTCTGTAATTCGCAATGGATCTCCCAGTCATTAGTGTCAATTAAGGAGGCTCTCCCTTGTACCAGATGGTAGTGAGGGAATAGAACAAGAGAGAAGGAATCAAATGTGTTTTCTAAAATCCTCCTACATGCCACTTCAAACAGAAACTGTAATCTTTAAAGTACAAAAATACAGTCAGAGTTGAGAACATAATGCCATGTACTTATGGAGCATCAGAAACCCAGAGAATCAACAAAGAAGAACTCACTAATGACATCCTTATGAGCTGAATTTAGAGAGTCCATATGGCAATGATTTCCCTTTGTATATATGAAACAAAAATGGTAGTCCACCCAGGCAAAGTCATTCTTTAGGTTTCTCCCGTGCTTTTTTTTTACATCTCTCTCACTTATAAATGAAGAATTAGCAAATAATCTTTAACTCCATTTGTCAATTTAGGTATTGCTTCCTAGAGCAAAAAGGAAAAAAAAAAAAAAAAAAGGAAATAGTCTCAGTCTTTAAAAGGTCTGGCAATTTATTAACAATGAGATCTCCTGAGGTGAGTGAATGAATGAATAAATGAATGAATATGGTCTGCCTTAACCATAAATTCCTTTTTCTCCCCATCCAGACCACAGCTCTCTTGAATCCTCTCATGACACTCATTGTAGGTTAGGCTCCCACCAAGAGATGATCTGAAGATAATGATTTGCATGTAATATTAAGGAAGTTTATACAAGTGTGAGAGTGAGTACATTACCATGGGTAGGACTCAGCCCTCTTGGAGAATTCTGAGAGACTTCATCAAGTAAAGTGCATAGTCATTCACCCAAGGGGCAAGGACAATGGGCAATTTATCCCTCAACTCCTGCCCATTATCTGTTAAGTTCTAGTCCTAGAATTATTAGCAACCAAGCACTTACTGCCTACCCATCAAAGTGTTGAAAAAGATAAAGTAATAGTTGTTCGGAATCCATGAGTATATACAAATGGTGCTCGCTGCAGAGAAATGGGCAAGTGATCCATAGTAATTAGTACACTTCCATATTCAACATACTTTTCTGTTTTGCCACTACCTATGACAAAAAGGACTCAAACCTAAATTGTGATAATCCAAACCAACTACAATTTGACTGTCCTTACAGACAATTAACTACATAGGTAAAAACATGCATTCAAGTAGATGCAACACTGTATTTGTCATAATAAACAAGCTAAATTCACAGCTTCTTAATTTGTCTCCTGTAAGATAACTGAATCAAGATATCAAAACAAGTCAAAAATAAAAATGAAATGTCATTCACTTTTGCATTGGTCCAGTTAAAAACTGTAGTCTATAAGGAAAAATGACAATCTCATCAAAATCATTCAGGAAGATCATACATATTCATGAAATACTAATAACATTTTCCTAACCCTTGTTAAGTCTGTTACCCAGGTTATCCAAACAATTTTTAGGATCCTTCATGCCAAGAGACTTTGATGAAATATGTATAATTAGTATTTAAAAGAAAGAAATTATCTCCACCTGGGCACAGAACTTACTTTAGGACACTTTGTTCCCATCAAAGTTGTTTATTAGAATAGCATCTATAATAATTTGATTTTTCTCCCAGAATTACCCACGTATCTTCATATTTCACCTTCCTATTGAGAAATCTTAGAGCTCTCAGCATGAAATGACTCATGTGCTGTGGTTTAAAGGAGGAAAATGCACCAAGTAGGAGTTTTTGGATTGAAGAAATACTTTGACATTTCTTAGTATGCTACTACACAAAGTCCACAGGCACATATGGCCCCAACAATCTGTGTCTTCCCACATAGGAACTCCTGATGTGCTTCAGAAAGTAATCAAATGTACCACCAAATATACATATTTAAGGGCATTTTTCAAAATCCAAACCGTAATAATAATCAGAGTGCAAATTAATTTAATCATAGACATAGCAGTTTGTCTCAGTTACAAATGCTGCTCCTGAATCTTAAATCTTACTGAAATTTGTGACTACTTTAAAATCCATTCCTTTTGCTAATTGTTATAAAGTTTACTGCTATGAACACTTCTTTTTAAGATTTAATTTTAGTCTCCACTATCAAGTCAAATAAAATTTTGTAAATTTTTCTTTCTTCTTTTGTTCTATTCTAAATTGAAAAAAATGCAGATTAGAATTGCTAAGACTTAGAAAGTTTACTCAAATTTCCCAGAATGCATAGTCAATTATTGGTAGAGTCAGGATGTTCAGACATGACTGACAACCAGACTCGGGCCACAGTCACCATGCAGTTCTGATTCTTGTGTCATATTTACCTCAGTGACAACACAGTGCCCAATAGAGACTTATGGTGAAAATCAGACAATATTGAGGGGGAACCCATCAACAACTGGCAAGAAAGGAGGGCATCACAGGAGAAAAATGGTAGAGAAATAAGAGAAAAGTCAGTAAATTGCAATCATGTTTTGCATGCAAATTATTTATTTCTTCAAAACATTTTGTTATATAAATTATCCAATATTCATATGAGAATATTTGTTAGTACCTACTTTGTTCCAAGAACTATTCTACGGTAGCGCAAATACCAAAACAAAGTCCTAAACTTCGTTGATTTTCCACGGTAGTGGGGCCAAGAAACATCAGGCAAAGAGATAAATAGATATTTTATTATTTAACATGAAGTAGTGTTTGGTCAGGGAAAAACGAACTATTGATTTTTGCAAAACTATTGAATTTAATTAATTTGCTTAACTATTGAATCACACTACTCTCTCGAGTTCTTTATTATAATTCCAGCTCTACACTAAGCATCTAGCTTAGGCATCTAGTTCAAGTAACTATTCCATTGTCAAACTAGTGAACTTGATGCTATTTCAGATAGACAGTCTTCACTGAAGAAATAACCTTTGAGTATTATTTTGTTGTTATTTTTATTCAAGGCACTGATTCTGGGAGGCAGAAAGGAAGAGTGTTCCCATTTTCCTAAAAGGAATTGGAATCAGAGAGCAGTGAACTGATTTGCCTATTGTGTGTTTCTACAACCTAGAATGAAATAGAGAATTTCAAGGATTCAATTCACTGTTAATGATAATTGTGTTTGTTTATTCTTTATATCTATTATCTGTTTTTCCCCTATCGACTAGATATGGCTTATACAATCATCAGTTTTTTCATTTGAGGAAAAGAATCTAAAAATTTACCCTAAAGTCAGAGGGCAAGGTTTAAGTCCAAGTAGACTTCAATTTTCATGGCTCTGATCTAGCGGGGGTTTTATGTTTTGTTTTTTTACTACAAACCCTAGTATCTTCCAAAGGAGCATTAGGCTTCTATTGAATATTGAATTGAACTTCCTCCTCTACTAATTTAAAGTAGTGGCTATATTTCAACAAGACTCACCCATTCACCCACCTGGGGTTTTTAAAAGAGCAGTGCTATATTTTAAAGGAATATATAAACATAATTCTTACTAGTTTATCATGCTCATTGCTCATGAATTTTCTTTTTCTAGAGACTTGAGCTTTTAGAAATCACAGCTCTCTCTAAGGATATGATAAAGACTATGAACACTACTCCTAAATTAATGTTCAAAATTTCAGAATGATCACAGACATTTGAGGTATATGCCTGAACCCAGTGAGGCCAGTGGAGCCTCAAGAGAAATTTTGATAAGAACTACTATAATAGTGGATGCACACTTCTGATCAAAGCAAGCAACTTAGCCAGCTCACCTCAATTATATCTTCTGGGTTGTTTTATTTTTTTAATTAATATAGTGTCCATAGTGATTAAGGGGAGAGCAGCTAGGAGACATGCATGAAACAGAGTGGGGTAACAGGTTAAAACAGGGCTTGAGTCAAACAACTTAGCTTGATTCTATGAGTTTCTTATCCTTGTATAGAATGCTTATTATCACTGAACTTAGCTCCTCCTCGGTGAAATATGGAAATGATCACCAGTCATCTTAAATTAGATAATACGTCAAATAATAGGGTCATTGCCCACACCTCTGCAAATACCACATAATTGATCGTTATTTCATTTCTCATTATTGTTGCCTTGGTGTTATGACTTACATAATACATTATTGCAATTCAATGGGATAGAATTTCAACTAAAGCTCCATTTGAGATGTGAAGTTAGTACTAAACAGAAAGTTTCATATTTGGCCAAAAGGAAAAACAAGGGATATGATCAGAACATGAACTTCTATGTATTGTACAGATATTCTGTAACTATAGTATGTAGTATGATGCCATTTAATCAAAATGAGCTATAACGAAACAAAAATACTAATCAATATTTCAGTATTTTTTATGATATTTAAAATTTTTATTTTGTGAGCAAAACACATTTATATGGATGAGATTTTAACTGAACACATTTTCTATTATCAGGATTATATCTACATTTTTAAACATTATTCAATGATAAAAAGGATTAACATAAAGGGAAAAAAATATCCTAAAATGCTTTCCACAGCATCTGGGGATATGCTAAACTACATCTGAACAAAGATAGCTGACTTTTCACTGCTCCACTTACATGTTTGGATTTATCTATGAGAAAGATGAGACAGTAACTGTTTAGCTATTCAGATATATTTGTTTTAAATATTTACACTGTGTAAACTGCCTAAGCATTTTGAGGATTTTTTGTGAATTCCTCACAAAGGTTTAGTTAAAATTAAATATTTTGTAAATATCAGCATACATGAAACCATTTGTTGACCAGAATAGGCCTTGTCTTATCAGGGTTGAAGGGATGTAAAGAAGTGTGCAGATACGGATATTTATTATAGCTAACGTTAAATGATAGTAGAGTTCACCTAGTGAAAATTGAGTTCTCTGGAATTCTAATACGTTATCTGTATTTGTTCCCACCTCTCCTTGTCATTGCCACCACCACACAGCAGAGACTGCTAACTGTCCAGCCTATACTCATTCCCCTTCTCTCCTTTCTTGATAACAGAACCCCAGTTTTGGCTGGAAAATCATGTTCCTGGTCCCTTTGAAACTAGATATCACCACTTAATATTGCAGCTGACAAGTATATAGAGAACTGTTTTGCGGAACTTACGAAAAATGTCATTAAAAAGATAGAGCATGCTCTTTGCCACCCATTGCATTTCTCTACTGCTTGGGATGTGGGCCTATTGGTATGACTATCTTCATTCAGATAATGACATTTCTTGGGAAATAAGACAGTAAAATATATGGCACCTAGCAATCTGATGACTATTTGAACTGTAGGAATACTGTAGTAGTACAGGGCCACATTTCTCAAAATATGAAATAGATCTATTTCTATCTTTGTTTTTCTATAGTTTATAACTGTACCAATTTACAACTCAGATTATTTTTATGACCAACATTTTAAACAACATTTCCTCACAGTTGATACCTGACACTGCCCTTTTATTCACTTATTCAACAAATTTTTCAGAAAACCCAACTGTGTGCTAATCACTGGACTAGAATCTGATGACTGAGCAAAGAACAGAATAGGAATACCAGAGCCAAACATTAATTAAATAAATACATAATTAAAAACTGTGGTTTAAAAAAAGTAAATATAATGAAAGTTGGAACAAGTTCTTGACTTGTTATTCAAAGCAGAATTATTTAGAAATGCATTAGCTAGAACCAAAGTCTATGTAGTTATCAGACAGTGTTGGAGGAGGGAAACGTGAAAATACCAGTAGTTAGGGAAGATTTTACTTCGCTTCGGGAACTAAAAGTCAAATGCTGGAGACTAAAGAAAGGGTAACCTTGGATCAATTAGAGATGCTACTGAAGGCACACAGATACACACAATACAAAGTTTATTGGCAAAGTTAAACTGAGCTTTTTATTCTACTGGTGATTGAATGAATTTAGGCAGAGCATGAACTTGTTTTTGTTTTAGAAATATTCTTGTGTAGTGGGAAGAACAGATTGGTTGAGGCAAGAGTGAAACCTGAGATAGGAGTAGTTTGGAATCAATCACAAGAATCTGAGTGAGAGAAGCTGGTGATTTGAACTAGATGTTATGGCTGGAGAGATGAAGAGAACTATGCATATTAGAAATCTGGTTTGCTAGTAGTGTTAGGAATTTGAGCTGACATGCAGGGGAAGGTAAAGTAAGACCAGAGAGCAATAACACAGCACCAGTTTAAAGTGCAGCTAGAAATTATCCAGAAATCTCAGAATGGAACATTGATACTCAAAAGTTACAGATTACAAAGCAAGGGAGCAATAAAGTGGCAGCAATTCAGTTTAAAGTACAACTAGTCAGAGCCAAGAAATGAGCACAATTAAGTTTAAAATATAGTAAACTATCAACTCCAAGCATATGTGCCAGTGCTCAGAGTTATGGACTGTTGGAGAAATAAATCACAAAGAGTTGGCACTCTGAAGCCCTCCAATCAATTTAAAAGAAGCTACTAAAAGAGGGATCAGAAACTTTACCTCACCTCAGAACACTCCTGGGGCAGAGAGTTACCTGCCAGAATCTTAAAAAATCAGGTCCCTGACTCCTTAGGGCCAGTTTCCTTTTCATAATAGCCCATCTCCATGTCTATGTGGGGTTGCACCTTTTTTTCTCTTTCTTCCTCCTGAATAAACACACTCTTATTTCACTTGTGAGCTCTACCTGTTTTTTCTTCTGATACACTGTCTGTGGTCTGGGCACATTTTCTCTCCAGAGACACAAGCATCTGTGCCTGAGACAACTGATATGCCCACATCATGTTAGTAGTATGACAAAAAGAAGAGGAAATACAGAAGGATTGTTGGAACCAAAGAATTATGCCATGAGCACCTGTGGGGGGTGATGAAAGTTAACATTTCTTGGATTAGATACACTGGAAGAGAAGGTTTGGAAGGAAGTCAAGAATTTACCCTTCAACTTGTTTAGTTTAATTTGTCTGTGAGACATTCAAGTTGGAATGCCAAGCAGAAAGTTGGATAAATAGACATGGGGCTTAGAAGAATAACATAAAAATGCAAATAATTTATATATCTTCTCTGCTGAGAATCCTACAATTCCCATTTGCTGCAGATACGGAAATATATAAATGAAAGAATGACTGATTTACATTTATGTTTAAGCATTAATCTATATTTCCTAGTTAAATTGGTCCCTGTTAATTGGAAAATTATTACAGCAATAATTTTCATAACCACATGCCTTCTTTGTTCATATTGTCTGCAACTATGTAGCTATATAGTTATATATATGTATATATGTAGTTATATAATTATATATAACTATACAGCTATGTAGTTTCTACCCTGTCTCTCTCTTATATTTTTAGCCTAAATATTCTATTTACATTTCAAGTTTCAGCTCAGATCCCAGATTTTCTGAGTTTTCTCTCATTCCTCAATATATTTTTGTCTCTTTAGTATGATATTGTTAGTCTACATAACTGAACATGCAACAAATATTTAACTGTTATATTTTCCAAACTGAATTTGGTTTTTGTTTCAAGCACTTATTCTGTCTAATGACTGAAATATTAATTTAGTCAATGCCAGTTTTTCCCAGTTTCTCAATTATAATGTTTAACTCAATTATAAAAATGTTCATCATCACCTCAAGATTTTGCAGTCACTTCAAAATTTTAGTCTTTTCTCTAGTAAGACACAATTTCACTAGATACCAACTTGGGAGGAAGGTATTGAGAAATGGGTTACATGTTATTCTAAAAGCTTCCCTATATTAACTGATACTTTATTTCTTCTGGCATCTGGTTAACACCACTTGTCTCTCCTGCTCTCTTGGGTATATGTCTTTCATTCTGCATTCTCACTTCCAAATCGAGTCTAATCGAGTCTATTCCAGTATAAAAATCTACCTAACTCTGTAACAGCTTAAGAACAAATATGGTGTTCTTCCCTGTGGACACTGTGCTCAGAAAATGTGTGAGACTGAGTCCTATGTAGTCATATTTACTCTGGATATCTATTTTGTAGAAGTTTTCATGCCACAAGGATCTTTGCCAACACCTAGGGTTCTAGTCAAAATTTTTTAAAAAATGGTCCATTCTTCACTCTTCTACAATTCCATGGATGGGTCCTTTGGGGCATCTACCACTCCCTTTCCTTCCAAGACCAAGATTTTCAGACCCTGGATAATAAGTAATAGATCCCTTTACCAAGGCTCTAACTCCCTTAATTCTTTTCCAACTTTTTTTCCCTGTCCATGCTATTCTAGCTTATGAAATAGCTAAATGAAGGGGTAGACTAGTTCTTCATGACTACCCTTTAAGTCCATTGTTAAGAACACAAATTTCATTTTAATATGCCTAGAAGGCTAACATTCTGAAATCCAATACCCTGATTATTACTTATTACAAATGCCCAGTTACTTAGCTATGATTTTTAAATGTAGATATCCCATTTTCCATAATTTTACTTTATGCCACTTTGTTTTCACAAAAGACCTACCTCCGCATCTTTTTTTCATTTGTCAAAAGGAATCTGAAGATAATTTCTGCCTTTACAGCAAAGGTAAAAATCAAAAATATAGTGCAGCATTCACTGTATAGCAGTCATTTCTAGAGGCAGAGGCCCAGTCTAGCTCCTTCCCCAGGAGCTACTTTATATAGACTGCATATGCATAATGTCATTCTGATTTCACTATGTTTGCGCTGTTTTAGGCTTTATTTTATTTTGTTATGATTTGGTAAGTTATTTTTTAGGTCTAGGAATGCACATAATTGTTTCTTCTCTTTAAGCCATTTTTGTTTAGAAAGATTTCATAGGAAAGTTCTCAGTTTGGATGGGGGCAGTTCACATATTCAAAAGCCAAGAATTTGGCTCACTGATTTTTGTATGCTCTGCAACCATTTCCCTGAAGCAATGCTTGCCTTTTAGAAGGAACAAATGAATGAGGGAAGAAGTTACCAGTTTCATAAAAATCTTAGAATTTAATTCCACCATAACCTCATTGAAAAGTAGTTTATTCTACTTATATTATAATCTATGCTACACGTCTATTCTTTATGAAAGGTAGCCTCATTAGATGGTCAAGAGATCTTCACACTTTTGTGTCAGCTTCATGACTTTCTAATCAAGCTATAGTGTGCATTTTAATTAGCCTCTCTATGTATCATTGTCTTTATCTGTGATATCATTGTACTAAAATTCAAAGGACTGTCTTGAAGTTAAATTACATTTTTATGTTAGGAACTGAAAATAGTACTTTGAAATGTAACTAGGAAGATTACAAGAAATTGTTTGGTTTTATCATTTGCTGGAAAATAGTCCTTGAGTTTCAGAACGAGACACTACATGGACTTTGTAATCTTACAGGAGTTTGATGCAAACTCCTGACTCTAGTATTTTGTTTTCTCTACTTTATCTATTATACAATATTAACTGTTCTGCTTAGTTGATTGATAATAAAGTCTTAATTCTATTTGAGTGATTATATTTGTTAATGTGGGTTGTAAGAACGAATAACTTCCCCTGATTAGGTCATTTGAGGCTGAAGAATAAGGCAGGCACAGTCACAAGATATAACAGCAATTTAATAAGGCAATTCAATATAGGGGTCCTAGATACTGGATCTAGTGAATGGAACATTGACCAAGGCAGCATCCACAACCACCCTCAAACAAGGGTCTTCCTATTCCCCTCTCCTGCTATGTGTTTTCACTTAATTCAGTAAAAGATTAGTGTAAGAATAATGGCCCAGTATCCTGCATATATATATGTCAGGGCCTTTGTCTTAGAGATTAAGAAGGACGCATTCATCTTGGGGGTTCTGAAAGGATTGAATCACAAGTTCCAGGACCTAGATTTGGATAAAATACTCCAAAGATGACTACCAGCAGGCATGGACCCTCTTCAAAACACAGTCAAGTTGTTTTATTTCATCTCACAATAATCATAACAGAAAGATTTATAAAAGGGTCATTTGAGTGAATATTAATAATGAAAATGTATAAGAACATTTTTTCAGATCCTAAATATGCAAATCTGGGAACAATCCTGTTTTTCTATATCCATAGAAAGATGCTTTCAAAGGACTCAGGACAAATCAATGTAGAGTTATTACTGACCCAAGCTTCAGAATGAGTTTCCCCTTTTTTCATAAAAGAAGTGTTTCTCCAATTCTAGCCCTAGATTTAGGAATCTAGGAAATCTCTTATTTTTGAATATGTTTTCTTTTTGATGAAAAGTTTAGAATTACTGTAAATATGTTCTGGGTCAATCTGATATCTAATTTATAACAGAATAGTACTTGCATTGAAAATCTCTGCTATATGGCATGAAAAAAATTGCTGTCATGAGACTGCATTAAGTGATATTATTCATGCATGGATGTTGATTATATGTTTAATTTTAATATGTCAGACTGAAGAATATTTGAATGATTGAAAACTGGCAGTAATCATCCCTCTACTATGTTTTAGATGGAAAATATTATAGTATAGTATAATTCTCAAAGCTGAGAATAATACCTTAATATAAAAATTAGAAGAAAGGTGGTATCTATGTAGGAGTCAATGTCCTTGAATGGAAGAAAATGACTTGGATCGAATACATACGTATAGTGCACTCAAAAAGAGCACAAATGTTGGGTTCATTGTAGAAAGCAGGAAAATATAATATACAGATACGTCTGGTAAATTTGGTGGCAGGTAGATACTTTTTCTTCTCATTTCTTGTATAAATAAAAAGCAGAACCACCAGCTAAGTTCACTTTGAATGTCTGAAAGTGAATTGAGAGGGAATTATAGTGGAAATTGCCTGGAAATGCTGAGAACTCTCTTGAATTTGACCTAACTTACAGGAATATTCCTGTAATAAATAAAACTCATTGGAAGAAAAGAGTATGAATAAAAAAATGTAACCAGTCTGTTGGCACTAAAATATAGAATGTTGGCAAGAAAAGATGTATTTTTTAATAAAAGAATGTAGTAAAGGATGGATGCAAAAATGCAAAAACACTCAGACTGACACTAGCCTGGCAAAGATTGTCTGATGCAAGTTGATGATGTACTTGAGAAAGATGGGGACAGCAAAGTAATCTACTAAATGACTTGGACAACTGACGAGTATATGAAGTGACTGAAATGCCAAGCCAAGAAATATAGACAAATGTTTCCAGACATATACTACAGGAATAAAAGGAAAATCAATGTCTGAAATAGTTGACAGTAAGAGGATCTTGATATAATTGATAAATGACATCTTCACTTGATTTCAAAAAGGAGACTATGAAAAGAGAATAAGCTATTATGAGGGCAAAAATGAAGAGTGGTTCTGACCATTTAAATAAAATTTCACAAATAGCAAGTTATAGCAAGATGGGTATGAATATCTAGGCACTCCCAATTGCTACTTACGTGGAATAGTTTATGAAAAAAATAATTGCTAAATAAAATTAAAGCTGTAATTATTGGGGTGGTTTTATCTAAATGGTGCCAAATATATACTCAAGAACACAATGAAATATCAAAGATTCTATAAACTTTGTTTTGGTATTTATGAAAAGAATTTGCAGTTTTCAAATCTCAAATATTCTTTCAGCGGTCAAGTAAGTATAAAGGAGAAAAGGGATATTGTTTCCTTTATATTAGTTGATGAACTAACTAAGTAAATCATGAAAACACATCCTCAAATTAAATTTTGGAAGAAACATAAGATACACTGTATAAAACGTTATTGATATATATGGACTTTAATATATAAGTAGAACCTTCATAGAATCAGAGACTTGCCACCGTGTGCCCCAGCTCTCCAAAAGCTTCCAGGAAAAATTAACAGATCACATACAATTAAATTAGCTTTACTAGTATGTCACAGTAGCTCAGGATTTATGCCTGCAGCTTGGGCATAGACTATATAAAACCCAAGGATCCAAGTTTGTGAAACAAGGAGCAGGGGAAAAAACAAAAAAAAGCAAACAAATAAAAGTGCTTCCTTCCTTTTTTCTCCTCCCCCTTCCTCTCTTTAAAATAAGTCATGAAAGGAAATATAATGTTTCCATATCAAGGAAGGAAATATAATGCAATTTTCAAAAATGTAATCTACTGAGATTTAAGGCAATTTTAGTTCTTACTAATCTACCAAAATTCTTTGGCAAGGACAAATAAATGAATAAAGAAGGAATAGTATAGATAATTGTCTTCGACAGGAAAAACTTTCAAGATGTCATTAAAGGTATAATAGAATAGTTATATAGTAAATTCAGGTTTTGATGGCAGGTAAGAAAGTGATTTTTTTTAACTTTGTAAAATAGCTAATTGGGGCATGCCCTGAAGGAGTAATGGTTAGGTCAGCTACTACCAAAGGAGTGCAGTCCACCTACGTGCCAGAACCTGGGTTCACAAACCAGGTTTGCATCCACGTGCGCTTTGCAGGATCCAGGTTCACATTCCAGATCAAGGTGTGGGGGAGGACAACCGATGTGAACAATTAAATAAAAATAAAATTTTTAAATACTGTTTCTTTTTCTCTTTTCCTGCCTGCCTACCTGCCTGCCTACCTGCCTGCCTACTCTCAGTCCTGTCTGCACTTTTCCTTTAAAAAACTAGCTAATTGACTACCAACTTCTAATTCACTTCACCTCCAACCCATCACAGATCCCAAAGAAAATTATCAATATAATATAAAAAGAGAAATTAGTACTTGAAAATAACCATATTCACAGAAAAAATACAAAAAAATAGGTACTATATATAAGATAATTGTGCTTAAAAGATGTCTTAATGCCTTTGCTTGAGGAAGCGAGCAGAGGACAATTTGATCCTTATAATTAAAAAATACAAGGACTGGAGTTGAGAGAAGGCCTTAGTAAAACTTGAATGCACTCTTCGGCTCATTCTTCACAGTGAAATTGCATAGTAGTGTGCTGGACAGACAAAATACAGTCTCATCAATGGACAAGAGAGCAGGGCAGTAAGTGTAAGGATAAGACGTTTCCATTTTGCCTGACATGAGAGTGAAAACAGCAATAGTAAGAAGACCAGATAGCATTATGCCACACATTTGCTCAAAAAACAAACAAACAAAGCCAGACCAGGGAGAAAAATAGTAGAGAAATTTAATCTTTCAGATAAAAATTCACTAAACATGAAATCTGGAATTTCACACTCAGACTATTGGCCCTTCCCACTGTACTGACTCCAGGATCTCAACCAGTAACATAAGTTAAAGTCAACAAAAAATGATAATATTACAAAAAAAATAAGCTTGCATATAAAAGGAAGCACAAAACAACAGAATCTGAGGAGAGCAAAACCTGCGAGCCACATTCAAACTAGTTATCACACAAGGAGAAACATGTTTGGGAGCAACATCAGTAGAGTTAATTTTTAATATATTGAGGGTAATGCATTAATGACTGGCTAGAAGGAAATGTTTAGTTGATATATAAGGCAAGTTACCTCAGAGATGGCCCCAAGTTAGTATTGTTTAAATCAGGACAATCCTGTTGTGTATTGTTGTGCTTTTTTTTTTTTCATATATCCAAAGAAGTTTTCATGGTTCCCGTAGTTTTCATATAAATGTTAATTTTGTCCCTTTTTTGATAAACCAAGGCCATGTTTGCCTGTGTGTTTGAAAGAAAAGGTGCAGGCAGGAATGAAGGAGAGTAGGCAGACAGGCAGGAAAAGAAAGGAGCATCTTTTATTTTAATTGTATTTAGTGTGTTCACACTGGTTGCTTCCCCTGCCCCCCAACCCTATATTCCAGACACAAATACAGGGGTGTGAAGCTTGCTCCTTCAGAGGCAATTGATCTAACCACTGCTCCACTAGGGCACACCACCAAGGACATTTTAATGTCAAGTAAAAGGGGCAGCTGAGTTGCCCCAGGTCCAGTGTGTCTAGGGGAGCCCAGAGCAGCTGCCCCTCATGTCCTGTGTTAAAGACAGCCCTTACTGGCACTCGCTGTGGGGGGCTGGTCCTCTGCTGCTGTTCCCCTGGGATATGTGAGGTAACAGGAACATTGGGTAGAGGATTCCCCACCCCCCCACCCCAAATGTTGGTATGTTTCTCCAAAGGTCACAGAACACCACAGTGTGGTTGAGCAGCAGGTAAGTACTACATGGGTTATTTCTGGCATTGTGAGGGTTGTAGGGCATTTCTGACCCTGTCCATCCAACTGAGATAGTTAAAGTGGCATCTGTTTTAAAAGGACATTTAGAGCAGGGCTTATAGGGACACCAAATTTGGTTTTCTGCTAAGGTGCCAAAATTCCTTGCACTGGACCTGGCCATTTGTATGAAGTCCCATCAGACTACATGTGTTTGCTATGAGATCGCTGGCATAAATCACATAGTACTTATTTGTTGCTGGCCTGGCTGCTCTGCTCTGCTTCCTCCCCTCTCCTTGGTTGCAAGCACATAAGTCCTGCCTGATTTTTGCTATCACAATTTCCTGTTTTTGTCTCAAGGAAATACGATTAGCCTACCCCAAGTTCTCCACTCCTAGTATCCATAATCTTGGGTAATCTCACCTGAGGATGGCTGGACCAAGTGACTCTTTTCTGTGAAAATGGCAAAACTAATGTATTTGTTGGAACTTCCAAGATTAGGTTACAATAATACAGACTTCTTGCTAGTCCTTCTCTCCTCATCAGAGTCAGCTGCCAAATTGTGAACTGTCCAAGGGAAAGATCAATGGGGAAGAAACTGAGAGAGGTCTCAAGTCAACAGGCTGGAAAGAAGTAAATCCAGTAAATAGTCAGGAGAATGTTCTGGGAAGCAAATCCTCCTTCAGGAAATCCTTCAGATGAAACCACAGCTAAGGCCTACATATGAATTTCAAACCTGTTAAAAACCCTGGGTCAGAAGAACCTGATGAACTGGTTTCATATTCCTGACTCATAGAAAACTTGAAATAATAAATGCTTGTTGCTTTACACCATTATATTCTTAGAGTTATCTGTATTTTTAGCAACAGATAACTAATTCAGTACAGTAGTTGGACATAGCAGCTTGGAGCTCAAAGTAGAGCATGATTTGGAATCCTGTTTGAAATTTTAAGAATATGGGAGTCTGTAACCTTTGATTTCCCATTTTTTTCCCAACTACTAAGATTCTTTTGTTATTTGGATTAGTGTTTCTTTTGCTGTGTAGAACCGTTTTAGTTTGCTGCAATCCCATTTGTTTATTTTAGATTTTATTTGCCTTGATTAGAATTGAGTTCCAAAATATATCTCTTAGGTCTATGTCCAATAATGTTATGTCTATATTTTCTTCTATGTATTTTATGGCTTCTGACCTTGTATGTAAGTCTTTAACCCATTTTGAGTTAATTTTTTGTGTATGGTATTAGGTAGTGGTCAAGTATCAATGTTTTGCACATGACTGTCTAGTTTTCCCAGCACCATTTATTGAAGAGACTATCCTTTCATACCTTGGAATAACCAAAGAAGTGAAGGACTTATACAATGAGAAATGCAAGACATTGCTAAAAAAAAATAGATGACACAAATAAAGATATATCAATCTTATGGATTGGAAGAATTAACATAATCAAAATGCCCATACTGCCCAAGGCAGATTCAATGTTATCCCCACTAAAATTCCAAAAACATTCTTCACAGACCTAGAACAAAAAAAATCACAAAATTTGTTTGATCTTCAAACAACACAGGATAACAACAAAAACAACCCTCAGGAAAAAAACAATAGAGGTCTCATGCTCACTGACTTCAAATGCTATTACAAAGCAATAATAGTCAAAACAGTATGATATTGAATAAAAACAGAAATACAGATCAATGTAACAGAATTGAAAGCCCAGAAATACACCCACAAATATATGGACATCTAATTTTTGATGAACTTACAATGGGAATTTCTTATCTTAAAACCAATTCACCACATATGTGAATACACAGTGCAAATAATCTGATTCAAACCTACAAGATTACTGAATCTCTATGAGCTTGAGGTCATACTCTTACATAACTGTGTAATGAACACAATTATCACTCTGTTTCTCCTCAGGATCAACTATAGATCAAAAATTGCTAACTTTTTGGAATATTTTCATTCTATGTCAGATCACTCCCCAAAAAATGCTGTTGAGTTTTTTTTAATACTGACTTCTTTCTGAGAAAAAACAAAAGACCAGGTAAATAGAATTTGTTGTTTATAGCATTTTGTTGTTTGGAATCAGAATAATTAGAGAAACTATTGTAGCTAAAATTCATAATTCATTTTCTCCTTAAAGAAGATAGGAACAGTAAACTTTATACTGATGAGACTTAAATTGTAAGTCAGCATTTTCAAACCAACACTAGCTACTCGTGTTTGCCTAAAAATACCCGAACTTTTGACTTTTAAATTCCAAAAATACCATATATACACTCTCTATGTGATAAGTTACCTGTACAATTTATCATTACTACATCATCAGATGTATTATATTGCAACAATAATTTGAGAAAAATCTGAAGCCATAGCTTAAATTCTGTTGCTAAAACTTAATTTCCATGAATCTCATTTTTCTTTAATAAACTGATACAATTACCTTTAAAATGTTTGTACCTGGTATGGCTACCACCGTTCTTCACAATTTACCAAGATATTAGAAGTTACTATTTCCCTAGCAGGTCTGTTTTATTTCCTACCCACTGCTGAATGTTCTAGGTGAGCAGAATGCAAAAGAAGTAAAGTACAGAACCATTCTTCCTTCTTTTATTCAAATATGGTCCCATCCCTTCTCCTGTGAATTATTAAATGAATAAACTGGAGCCCTATGATCTTTTATCAAATAATATCTTCACTCTTCAGAGTAACCTTTAGAAGTTCTGCATATTTCTTAATGTTGAATTTGAAACTTGGTGTTTTCTTCTGGAAAGGTCCCTTTTCTATGTCTCCAGTTGGCATTTTTAAATCTCAAGCTATACCATAAACTGCAATGTAAAAGCTGGCTCTTAAAAACATGAAATGCCAAAGTGATATTTACAGAACTGTATATATCTCCCTCTGAATTTGGAACTGTTTTATGTAAGGGCAAGAAGTCACTTCTTAATGTAGTGCTAAGGACAGTTAGAGCATAGTCAAATAAGTAAATTTCTGTCACAGTTCAATCTCACTCCTTCAAATGAAACGTCAAATAAGAAATGACTGTGGTATACAAAGACCAAAGGAATTTATTATTTGATTAATATATGGAAACCTGGCCTTCAGATTAAAATTTATTAGAATTTTGTCAAAGTAGAATTCAAGGCACCAACAGTTACTAGAAGTTTCTAGACTTCCCTATCTGTAAAGTGAAATGAATGCTATCATTCAACTTTTGAGACAATACTGTGCTTGCTTCATAAGAGTTAATTACAATTTAATAGATGAAAAATCCCCATACAAACAAATTAAGTAGACTCTACTAGATTCCATAAAGAAATATAAATTCCTATTAGAGGGCCGGTAACACTGTGAGATAATTGTATTTGGGTGGGGCAAGGTAATGAAGAAATGGGGAGGTAAAACAATTAAAAACTATGTGACACATTTTTAAAAGAACAAGGTATGTTTAAAAGTTGAAATAGTCTAATCTGCAATCAGAATAAACTACATTTGAAAAGAGTTTGTGGAAGACTAACTTGCAAAAGGGGTAGGGGGCTACATGAAATATTGATCTAAAGTTGTTAGGTAATGGGGGTGAGGTGGGCAAACTGGGCAGAGGGGATCGATTGTATGGTGAAGAAAGAACTGAAATGGTGGTAGTGAACTTAATGTATTATATATAAATATTGATTTACATGATGCACACATTAAACCTGCATAATATTATAATGCAATGGTCCTTCAATAAGATTAATTGATTAAAATACCAGAAAGTCTCAAGGGTGAAGATGCCAGTTTAACAATTCATACACGTTAATGCTAAAGATTTAGATGTAGATAAAATCAGAATAAAGCAGAAGATGATTAGAGGAAGGATTTTTAGGAAATAACAGTTAACAGATAAAAGAAGCTACTTAAAGAGATAATTTCAGAGATCTTGGGAGCAGAAAGAAAAGCAGGATATGAATAATATGAGATGGCATTACATGGCATTTAAGAAACTAAACAGACTAAGGTTGTAGTCCTGTATCTGTCTCCTCATCTGAACAATGGGGATATAATATTACACACCTATAAATTTGTGTGGTTAAGTCTAATAATGTGAGCCTTAATATGCTTGTTTCGGAGTGCATATTCAATACGTTAGTGATAAAAGAATAATAATAAAATGGTATTTTTTTCAAAAATAAAAAATGAAACTGGTGAAATAAATGTTACAGCCCCCTGTGATATTATGAATTATATCAAGAAAAATATGTTTGGTTTTTAACCCACTATTGGCACAGAACTCCTAAAACCCTTGTAATTTCCTAAGTAGTAAGAAGGATGAAGATGTCTTTTATCATGTTAATATGGTATTTTTCAGCAACTGCCAATCAATTAATAAACGATGCCTAGGGAATGAAATGTCCATAAAATCCCAGAAGGACAGGTTTGGTGAGCTTCCAGTCTGGCAAACATGCTGCCATAAGCTCTGTGCCCTTCCCGCAAGTCTCACCCTATCCTTTTCTCCCATTTGGCTGTTCCTGAATTATACCCTTTTATAATAAACTAATAATCTAGTAAATAAAATTTTTACTTGAATTCTGTGAGCTGTTCTAGCAAATCAATTGTATCTAAGAAAGAGTTTGTAGGAACCTCTGATTTATAGCTAGTTGATCAGAAAGAAGTACAGGTAACATCATGGACTGACCACTAGTGCTGGAATTTAACAAGGGGATCATTGGAACACTAAAATAGTCCTTTAGTCACAGCACAGCTAACAACATGGATTTGCAATTGGCATTTGAAGTGGAGGAGGGGCAGAGAGCATCTTGTAGAATTGAACACCTAACCCCAGGAATCTCATTCTGTCTCCAGGTGGATAATGTAAGGATTGAGTGAAACTGTGGGATACCCATCTGGTGTACAAAGCATTATTTGTAGGTGTAGGGAACACCTACTCCAATGGAAATTGGTCTGGGAACACAAAAGATTCCTATTTACAGATACAAAAAAGGAGCCAGCAAATCCTGGAGTATAGTCTTGTTTAGTAAACCTTCTTTAGTAATGACTTTTCAGTGAAACAATTTGAAACCAAATTCCTTGGGAAATGATTCTTAATTATAGCTATTCAAGACAGTATATATTTTGGCTTGCTTGCTGAAACTTCTGTTTTGTTTACACAAGCTGAGTTTTGCTCAGAAGCCTGAAAACAGTAGTTTAAAATGGCATATATAGCCAAACACAAGTGTGTGTATTATTAATAGTACACTTGGACTCCAGCACCCACATATCTTGCCTCTAAAATGTTGCTCAAGAACTTACATTTGTCTCAACATACTGTTTCAGAGTTTAAAGGAAAGCAGCAGAAATTGTGGCTTCTGATTTCTGAAACATTTTTATTAAAAACTTTCACTTTGTGATTAAATTGGCAAATGAAGTGAACTAGTACTATTAGCTTTCTCAAGATTGGATACCTACTTTGCTGAGATACAAAGATATTCTCAGCAAAGGCTACTATATCAACCATCTAAAAGAATAAAGCCTTTTTATTATGTTACTTATTGAACACTTAAGCAAAAACCTGTCAGGCTAGAAAAACAAATATAAAAATACATAAATCCATATACACATAAGTATACACCTAAAGTTTATTAGATGTCTATTCCTAAATTCTCTAAAAACTGTAATTTCTAAATCTGATAAATACCAGCCAATTGCTCTTCATAAATCAAATGTGAAAGTGTAGAAAAAGATACATCCAAATGTTAGTCAGAAAAAGTGGGTATAACTCTCTTAATAGCGAATAAAGGCCTTAAGATAGAAAGCACTTCAAGAAATATTGGTCACTATGTGAAAATAAAAGTTTCAAATCACCAGGAACATAATCATTGTAAATTGTCTCTAATAATATGCTTTCAAAAATGAAAAATTAAAAAAAATGAAGAATTTAGTATCTCTCTCCAAGTGACTGATTAACAGACAAAACAACAATAAAAATAAATTGCTGTCACTGACTTAACGTGGATAAAACCTCAGAAACATAGTAACGATTAAAAAGTAAGTTGCATTAAATTTAAATTAGTGATTACATAGAGCAAGGGACTCTGAGTAGGGAAGGAAATAGCTGTTAATATGTGCAGGATTTCTTTTGGGAGACATAACAGATCTTCTAAAATTAGGTTATATTGACGGTTCACAGGTCTCTGGGTTACTAAAACCTGATGAACTATATGCTTTAAATGGGTGCATTAAGGTATGTGAATTATATTACAATAAAGCAGTTTTTTTTAAGTCAGAGAAGATTAAGTTAAAGACCAAAGTGTAATATTATTTCTATACATTCAAAAATACATTATTCATGGTAATTAATATATAAACAAGATAATAATAAGCATAAAATCAAAACCATGCTATCTATTTTCTCTGGCTGCAAGCCAGGAGGGCATGTGGAGACAGGATTATATTGCTGTTCTATTTTTCTATCTGAATGCTCTCAGAATTTTATTTTTGCAATTTAAAATTTCATAAATGTTATGTTCTTCCATGTGTACACCATTTTATAATTTTAAAACAGTAATTACATAACTGGTTTCAAATCAATTCCAATCATTTTTCTACCTGAAACTAATGTGATAAATGTACTTTTCAAGGTAACTTCATACATGCTATCTGATATCCTCAAAAATTACTGTGTTAGGGACTCAAAATGTCATCATCTCTTTTACAATGTGAAAACAAACAAAAGTCCAATTTAAATGATTTTTTCAAGAAGGATTTTATTGAGATAACATTATTTTACAAATAAATATAAACTGATATGTATAGGTTTCCCACATGTGCAATTTCCCAATTCCTCAAATATATGTCAACACATCCTGTCCTCTACTGAATTACAGAGATCTACACCAGTGCCCATTGGGCCCCATCACCTTTTGCCCCACAATCCATGTCCCATTCTCTGTTGGTAGTGTAGTTAAATTGCCAGTTTCCAAGGGCTGGTTTTGTTTCATTTGTCTTTGTCTATTCATATTCCACATATGTGTGGAATCATCTGCTATCTGGCTTTCTTCTTTTGATTTATTTCACTTAGCACAATTACCTCTAGATCTACCCATTTTGATTCAAATGACAGGGTTTCATCTCTTCTAAGGTCTGAGTGGTATCTCATTGTGTATATATACCACATCATCTTTACCCACTCATCTGACAATTGGCCCTTAGGTGGTTTCCAGTTATTAGCTATCGTGAATATAAGTGCAATAACATGGGAGTGCATAAGTCTCTGCATACTAGTGTTTTTGTATCTTTTGGGTAAATACTGAGAAGTGGGATGCCTGGATCTTGTAGGATTTCCATATTCAGCTTTTTGAGGAAACGCCATACTGTTTTCCACAGGGCTTGCACTAATTTGCACTCCCACCAACAGCGTCAAAGTCTTCAATAGCCAGTCTCTCAAGTGTAAGGTGATAGCTCATTGTTACTTTGATTTGCATTTCCCTGATAGTGAATAGGAACATCTTTCCATGTGCCTGTGACCATCTGTATGCTTTCTTTGGAAAAATGTCTATGCAATTCTTCTGCCCATTTTATGATTGGATTGTCTGTTTTTCTGTTGTTGAGTTCTGTAAGTTCTTTTTATATTTTGAATATTAAGCTTTTTTCAGATACATGGAATGCAAATAAATTCTCCCAGTCAGTAGGTTTTATGACGTTGTTGTTGTTAGTTTGGGTGATACTTTATTTCACAGTCAGAAGCTTTTTAGTTTGATGTAGTCCCACTTGTTTATTTTTGTTTCCCTCGATGCTGGAGTTAAGTTCCGAAAAACTTCTCTTAGGCTGATATCATGGAATATCTCTCCTACGTTGTCTTCCAAGAATTTTATAGTTTCCAGTCTTATATCCAAGTTTCTAATCCATTTTGAATTAATCTTTGTGAATGGTGTTAGAGAGTGATCTAGCTTTATTCTTTTGCATGTGGCTGCCCTATTTTTCCAATACCATTTATTGAAGAGAATTTCCTTTCTCCATTGTATGCTTTTGGCTAGTTGGTCATAAATTAGCCGATCGTGTGTGAGTGAGCCAGTTTCTGGTAATTCAGTTCTATTCTATTTATCTGTGCCTCTGTTATCATTCCAGTACTTTACACTTTTGATCACTATTGCTTTGTAATATATAGCTCAATATATGGGACTGTGATACCACAGCAACTTTTTTTTTTCTCGTGATGGTTTTAGTTATTTGGGGTGTTTTGTTATTCCACACAAATTGATAAGAATTTGTTGTATTTCCTTGAAATATGCCTATGAGATTTTGATGGGGATTGCATTAAATGTGCACATTGCTTTAGGTAAGATCACCATTATGACAATGTTGATTCTTCCCAGCTATCAGCAGGGAATATCTTTTCATCTCTTTGTATCTTCCTCTATTTCTTTTATAAAACACTTATAGATTTCATAGTTATTTTACCTCCTTTGTTAGTAGTTTTCTAGGTATTTGATTCTTTGTGCTTATTATTTACATATGTATTTGATCTATCATGATCTATCAATTAATGATGACTAGGTATTAATTTTGGAGTTTGTTACATAATGACAAATATAATAAAATATGAAAGTATGAAAACAGAAATTATGCTAAATTATTTTAAACAATTATTTAAAATGTTAACATATGTAAACATTTTTACAATGGATATATTCTATATAATAATTCTAGGAACAGAAGAGCATAGGAGTCAGATAGTTTTACATGAAGTGCACCTTCATGATATAGACTTTAGAAAGCCTAAAACGGGAAAATAAGATGACAAGAGTTTGATAACCAGGCTATAATCACACTAGGACATTATGTCTGGGGATAGAGAAAAGACTGTTATACATAAAGTCTCAAGGACTACATTTTGACCACTTTCTCGAACTGGATCTTTGACAATCAGGAGTCTTGTTTGCTTTTTATTACAAAAGGTCTCCATGATGTGGGAATAAAAAGAACAGATAACTTCTGTGTTCATTTACTTTATCTTCGGAGGCCACAGGGCTCACCAAGCTTGACTTGAGGGAGGCAGATCCAGCCAGTGGCAAAGGTAATTAACTGTGAGTGTGATAACATCTGTAAACCAAAATTGTCATGCTTTTGGAGATTATATAACTCTTTTACATAGTGAAAAGGTACAGCCTCCCCTGCCCACCGGAGTGAACATTTGTAATCATTTGCTCTATTTTAGACCAGTACCAAAGGGGATGTAATTGTACTGGACATTTTCAGAGGCTGTGACTGCTAGGGCAAATTAATCCATTGCAGTAGAGGTCCTTGAAGAAAAATGTAGATCCTGTAAACTACATACCAACTGCATTGTAAAGTGAGTTTTAGGACTTTTGAAAACTGTGTATAAGTTTTATGCTTCTTTGAAAGGTGAGTTAATGAAAGAGAATTGGAAGACCAGAACAAAGGGGATATCAGAAGGTATTTAGTATGGATTATGTTATGGAAACGTAAAGCAATAAAACTCTGGGTGTGGTGAAAGAGAGAGAAAAAGTTTAGGAAAGGAAGGAAAGCAATGGAATAAAGAATGGGAAGGGATCAAAACAAATTTAGGGTCTTAAAAACAAACTCTTGTAAAGATTGCAGTATTTCATAACACTATAGGTGATCTATAATGTCCTCTGGCCCCAGGGAGAACTCCTGCTCTGGTCCCCATGCCTTACGAGGCTCCATGTTGTCACACGCACACACAGTTACTTGTTTTAAACCACAGAGAAGTAACTGTGCCTTTGGATCTTGTGCTGGGCATTGGCAGATTATGACCACTCAGAATCACAGAAAATATTTCGCCACACTCTTGCCTCTGACTTCAAACAAGTCATCAGTTACAAAGGCCATGAAAGCTTGCTGGATGTATTGCTTCAGATGTAAAAAAAGAACACAGCTCCTTAGCTGGAAGGATTTGAGTTGTCGATATTGTTCAATTAAAAAAAGATGACAACTTGATTTTGTTGGTCAAATTCTTCTTTTCAGATAGTATGAAGAAATAAATTACCAGATAACAAAGAATCAGTTTCACTGATATCTAGCATACATTTTATTTTATTTTCTGTTTGTGTTCCAAATAATGCCTTTGCAGTTTCTCTGGAGTTTGGGTGATATTTACAACAGTTTTACTGAATGACTGAGAAACAATTTGAAAACATTAAAAAATGTGTATTATTCTTAAATATGTATATTCCTAAGTTTAGAGATAACTAGATGGTATTGAATGCTAGAATTGAAATTTTTATAAAAATATCTAATATGATTTTATATTATAATATTCTCAAATTTACTTAAGTGATTATAATTTCCAAATTGTGTACTTACTGATTATATTTATTTTCTCTGATTTTTAATATATTTTATATTTAATAGTATACTAAGTGTTCAGAAAACAGAATGTGTACCAGTTGTTTTCACAGCAATAATTTAAGAAATGTGCTAAATATTTTTTAGAAAACTAAAAAGGCAAAAATATCACACTGAGAAGAAGAGAGAGTCAACTGCTAAAATAAGCCTCGACTCCTAAGTCTGCAGCGGCAGGGTGTATTGAGCTTTCAGAAACAAGAAATTACGTGGAGACCTACAGAATCAGATTCAAACCTTAAAACAGATCTACATGGAGCCGAACAAAAATCTTAGGTACATACACTGGTTTTCTGATGCTGGTATCTTTGTAGGGACACAATGAGTTTGATTCTGGAATATGAAATAAATGACAAAAATACAAAACCTCCAAGGCCCCACAACTGCCCCGTGAAAAAAACCCAAGAAACTGAAACTCATAGCCACCCCCATTATGTAGAACTGTTAGTAGGTCAGCAATAGGGAAGACTAGCAGTATGACGTAAGAAAAGTCCTGGAGGTTACCCTAAAAATCTGATACAGTCACTAGAAGCCTTGGCCATTGAATGGTCACTCAATACATACATTGATACCCTGGCTAATGGCATTCTAGATGACAGAATAAATAAATTCTTTGGAGGAGGTAGATAAAGAAAAATCTGTGACCATGAAGAGTGGTTGTGAGTGACTCTATGGTTATGATTGACCCAAAGGTGACTGTTTCATTTTAACACTAAAACCACCACACAGAGTTTTGTCACCATATTTTGAACATGGGTAAACATGACCAGACATGAGGAAGGCTGGTACCTGCATAATATACCTGGAATCTTCCTCAGCAGCCCGCTGACTTATAATTGCCACTTCCCCAGTTGAGTCCCAATAAACCCAACTCCACCAAGCAGGGCATACCAGAGGCAGTACTTTGAGAATGCTCTCCCTATCTTCTTAATTGCTGTAAGTTATAAACCTTTCCTTGTTTTAAGAAACGTCTATTTGTGTCTTCTGACTGATGTTCAACAAAGGAACAGACTTATTGCATTTGGTAGCAGAATTATTGCCAGAGATTCTGATAGAAACAGGAAGCAAAACCATAATAGAGGACCATCTTTCTCTTTCCTCTTGCTTCTCAGTCTAATTTCATGTCTCTTTGGGGAAAACCTAACAGCAAGTCAGCTGGTGAAGAAGAAATGGGATTTTCCAGGTCCTCTTTGAGAAGATTGGTTTTGAAGCAGAAAATCAAAAACTTAGCAATCTACATAGTTCATACACCTTGACTACTCAATATATATCTTCTGCATGTATATGAGTGTCCATGCAGCAACACATTTTTTGACCTACCAAAATGCATCTCTTCTGTAAACAAAACTCTCACTTTGTCACCTAAAAAGCTAAGACATAAATGCAGTCATTATCACTCTGTGGATGTACTCCATGAAAACCACAGTATCTATCTCTAGGAATTATTAATACTTCCTTAAAAATCAGTCAAATTTTCCTGAATATTCCTTAACCTAAAGACTAAACTTCAAAATAAAATACCAACCAACCTTATATAAAGCAGTAAGGTGACATGCACATATAAAAAAGCAATGGGAAATATTCCCAGAGTTTAAATCTGTCATTCCAGTACTGCCCTTTCTTTGTCCATATTATGTCACCTTTGCCCTCCCCACCAGAACCTTGACTATTGAAGGTTCTTTGCTGGTGGATTCATCCAAAATTTCATTCCTAAAGACTCTGAATTCTAGTGTTTCTACTTCTATTTAAAAATTTTTGGCTTTGTGGTTGTTTTTCATTAGTTTTTACTATTTGATATGGAAATACTAAATGACACTTCAAAAAGTCTAATAGTTTCCAATTATAAGCCAGCATACCCCCATTTTAAAAAAGGATTCTAATTTTTTTCTTGATCATTACCACATCAAGTAAACTGACACTCACCTTAGTTTTATTTGCCTGTTAGTTCAATGTCATGAAAAATACGAAATTATCATGGCTCTTGAGGAAGACATCCTTCTTTGGAAAATAAGTATTGCAATTACATTTTATTTTTAAACTTTTATATCATTGTGATCCACAAGTCAAAATCATGACAGAAATCGAAGATTTGTAAATTGTGTGAAAAAATGCAGAAAATTAAAAAAATAGAAAATCTTGCTAATCATTTGAAGCAGCTCTGCTTAATTTCCTAAATATTAACAATAAAAGCGAATGGATTTCTATCAAACATGATATATAAAACCCACAAATAGGACAGTGTTAGTTATTTCTTTTGCTTCATTAGTAATCAAAACAATAAATATAAGCATTTTGAAATTAGAAAATTTATCATCTAATTCTCAACTTGAATAGATCAGATGAAATCAGGCATATATTATTTACTAGATGATCAAAACAGTGAGAATAAAAAAAAAAAAACTCCTTAATCCTCCTTCATCCCTCAGAGAAATGGACTTTTATATTCTAAACACAAAAAACAAAGTATTTCATTTCTACTATGACACACACAACCAATCTTCAAGATCAGTTCTGGCCATTTATATTTGGGAAAATTTAGAGTGGCAAACAGAAGAATAAAAGAGGAAATATCACTTGCAAAGAAACACACATATACAGTAACTACTAAACCAGAGGCGGAACAAAATACTGAATTAATAACTTTCCAAAAAGTCACAGAAATATCAATAAAGAACACGGCAATGTTCTTAAAACATTAGTATTTCTTCATTATTTAGATAAACACAATAATACTTGTGTGGAAATAGAAAGCATTATTTTTAGAAAACAATGGAAAATGACTAGCTTTAATAGAATCTAGGAATATGGTGATGGAAAAAAATATGGAAACAGGTAAAAATATAAAAACAGATAATCATAATCTAAGATAAATAACTCAGAATGATATAAATGTAAAGTGCATTAAAGTGAAAGACTATATTGTACCTAAAATAAAAAGGAAATGGTACACATTCAACCCATTTGTAAGAACCAAAAATTATTTTGAATAGCCATATATTACAAAAATTATTGAACTACTAGATGAAAATATAGAATTCTGGGTTAGAGGCTGTCATCGATTTTCTACTTGATTAAAAAAAGAATATATTTTGAATGAATGAAGAACTGAGAGAGCACCTGTAATATTAGGAGCTGAT
This sequence comes from Solenodon paradoxus, assembly GCA_004363575.1. Taxonomy (NCBI): domain Eukaryota; kingdom Metazoa; phylum Chordata; class Mammalia; order Eulipotyphla; family Solenodontidae; genus Solenodon; species Solenodon paradoxus. The sequence goes on from RJWH01000055.1 coordinate 305,932, forward strand.
TTTAAAGATTATTCCATTTGTCACGAATTTTATCATTATGAAGGGATACTTGCCAAGGTTGGGAAAACTAGAATAGCATCACCAAGAATCCTCAAGTAACACTGGAAAGTAATTTCTTTCTGAAGGCATAATAGAAATACAGACCTTTTCCATTTCACCCACCTACCCACTTCTGCATTCTTGAAGGATAGTAGAAAGGAGGTGGAAGTCCAGCAAAGCCAATGGACCCAACTCAAATCCTACAGGTCGTTGAGTCTAATTTGGGACATTGAGCATGCTCACGACTTTTAAATTACTACAAGCATTGAAGCCAGTGCATACGAATTAAATTACTTACTACTTTCTGGAACTCCACTAAAAAAGTAGCCTCATTTGGTCCAGGAAAGCCAAGTTCAGCACTGAAGAAACTCAGACAAATCCCTAAAAGAATGCTACGATAAGTAATTGATGGAGATAAAATTAAAATTAAGAAGACATGTGAAAAAACAAAATGAAAAGTAAAATTGCATCCTTATAGGTATGATTAATTATATAAAGTTTTATCTGTGTGGCTCTAGATTAGACTACTTTTCAAATAATAGCTCAGTAGAAAAGCATAAAATGAAGAAGTTATCCTATCGCCCTTTAGAAGTCTGAGTTTCTAACTTCCAGGACAACAGAATTTGTCCCAAGGTCAGAACTTAACTCAGAGATAACCAGCTACTTGGGCTTCATTCTTGTATTTTGGATGCCTGCTTTGGTACTATGCTCAAGCTTTATTTTGAAATCATGTTTTATAAAACTGCATGTATTTAGTCTTTTTTGTAAAAGCTGTTTCTTTTAGTCTCTATGATTTACTTGCAAAGTTACTTAGAGATCATTCAGTATTCAGAAACTGCAGACAAAAAAAAAACAACAAAACTTTCATTTGAGAGTTTCAGTGTTTGAGAGTTCTTCTATGAACGCATGTTTTGTTACAATTCTGTGAACTGCTGGCCCCTGATGGTCCCCCAGGTTAGTCCTTTGTTTCTTCCTTTTACAGCACTTTACTCAAAAATAAAGTCTTCCAAATGCCAGTAAACATCACACAGCTTGAGGATCTTGGTGCTCAGATTGCTGAAGAAATATGTGGTCTTTAAATAATTAACCCCAAATTAGATATGTTTTCCTATTTTCTTTTTCTGTGTTAGGTATAACTTCTCTTGTCTTGGAGAATTTCTCTTTTATATTTATACACAGGTTCCTTTTTTTTAAGAGTGGGAAAGGATAACCCTCTTAACAGGTCAGTAAAAAATTTTTCCTTATATTACTTTGGAGATGGGGCATTCTTTTTTGCCTTTTAAAAGTAATTTCCATTTCTGTTTTATGAAAGAAGGCTGTTACATCAAAAGTAGGTGTTAGTGACCTAGTGGAGTGAATGTCAACCACAGATAAGAAGGCAAATACATTTTAAAAGGCCATATGCTTTCAGTGAATTATTAGGTGAAAGATTTGTACCTTTGGATCTTTTTCCCTGAAGACATTTTTTACTCTGAAAGAAGAGAGATGGAACATCAATTTTCTTTTTAGAGAATGATAAATATAAAATAATTTAGAATTTATTATATTCTTAAAGTTTTCTAAAGTATATGACATAAATAACTCAGAAATACATCACTCTTTAAGAGTTTCTTATCTGATGAGTACACCTCTGTTAATTTTTTTTCTGAGGTGAGGATGTGATTCAGCTTTATGGTAACAAGTAACTAATACCTGAACACTAAATCTCAGGTAGTAATGTGGCTCTTATAATCCATGAAAAAGAAAAAGCTAGGTGCTTGCATATGTAATGTTTGTCATATAATTTACTGTGAACTATATTCAGAAGCTAGCATTTTAATCATAACCAACTTTTTATTTATTGAATAAATGATCATTAAGAAAAGAAGGAAGCAAGAGTAGGAGAGGGAAGGGAGGTGACAAGAAATAAATGTTTTGGAGTCTTTTGAGTCTGAAAGGCTCACTAAAATAGAGGTGAGAAGTTGTTGATAAGCAGGCACCAAACACATCCAGGCATGTTTTAGACACGAAGAAACTGAAATAAAGTCAGTCACAAGTTGTCTAGAATTGAAACTGGATCAGTCATTGCTCTACTAAATTTTCACCTGATCTGGAAGTCTGTGGTAAAGTAGTGGTTAGGTCCTTCAAGTCTGGCCAAAGCAGTCCACACACATCCCAAGGACCTGGATCACCTGCCAGGGTTGAGGGGATAACCAAGATCATCTAGATAAAAATAAATAAAAATGCTTCTTCCTCTCTCTTCATGACTGCTTAGCTACTCACCTTCATTCCTGCCTGCACCTTTCCTTTAAAAGTTTTTTTTCACCTGATTTGCAATACTGTTGCACCAATTGGAATTTGAAAGACTTTGAACCATAATTTGCATACCCCACCTTCATTCTGTGGCTATATGGACCTGCTGTGCCCAGTAATAGTCCTTGGTTTAGATGTGCTAAGGAAACCTTTTTACTTTTTATTTTTCACTCTGCTGTCAAACTACAGACTTTTATAATATTCAGAAAAAGAAAGTGCACAAAGCCATAAGAAAAATTGAAATATGTTAACATGAAAAAAATAGAAGGGAATATTTACCATATTTATGCTAAATGATAAAACATTTTCAAAATAAAGAAATAAACATCTCTAAAACTATATGTGGAAAAAAACTACCATCAATATAGATTTTTTTCAATCTAAGATATTATATTCTTAGTGGAGACTGAGTTAAGAATTTTTTTTCTCTTTTCAGAAAACTGGAAATTGACAGCAGCAAGGCTGACAGGAAAGACTCTAAGAAGAGACATTCTTCTGGGCTATTTTTCCAGGTTCATAGAGGTCAAGAAGAGAAGGAATGAGAAAGGCAGGCATTTTTACCACACCCTTCCCATGAAGTCTCTACTCATAGATTCTATTTGTAAGGCATATTAATCCTCAAAAAGCAATAATAGGATGACTAAATACACAAGAGATGGTTCTTTTGGCATAAGTGACTAATATTCAAAACTGTGGGCAGTATTAGAGTTTAAACACATGTACTGGGAGGAGCTTCTAGCATTCAAATGTTAAATTTAGCAGGGGATTTACATAGGTACAGTGCCTTAATCAACCAATCATACTAAAAAGCAATACTAGTAAAGCAACACAGGAAAGTACAGAGCTTTGTGAATGTCACCTCATAAGTTCCCTCCAGCAAGCATGTAACTGGGATGCCTCACAATCCATGGATGTCTTTGAAAATGCACTCAGAAGTTTATTGCAGTCACTAAGTAAAGAACACAGAAAGTAACCTCAGAGTCTGGGGCAATTCTGGATGGTATGGTGCATTGCCAGTTCAGTTACACTAAGGTCAGAGAACTCATTGCTAAAAGGAAAGTCCACATGAGAGCTTACTATTGCCAAGATTTGGTTGCTATCATGGAAACATTCAGTGTGCAGATATCTCGCAGTTGGATTAGACTAGCAGAATCACAACCAGGAGTCCTGGAACCAAAGGCAGGGACCAGGAAAAAGTGGTGTCATGTTCAGTGTTGCAGTGGGATGAAGGTTTTAGTCCAAGATGTCTCTAGATCAAGTTCCCCTTCACTGAAGATAACTGTCTGGGATCCAGGGATATAGATCCTTAGTTACCCTCACCTATCAGTGACTAGGAACACCTGCAGAGTGGGTCTTTGCCAGTAGACCCCATCCTTTAACTCAGTGAGTAGTCCAGACTTTCACTCTTCCTAAAACTGTAGATTCCAGGAGTTTCCAGATGACTTTGGATGCCTACCCTGAGGGCATTGGCCAAAATTCCCCAGCGTCAGCCCTGTTCCTTCTCTGGTCACCAGAGAAGAGTGGCAAATCCAGAGATCAGTGTGATCAAGTATGTTCAGATTGCGTTTTACTTGGCTCTAAGCTCTAATTTTATGCATCTTTTTGGCAAGCATTGAGCACTTGAGGTGCCTATCTTTTCAGATAAGACAGGTGCATACTGTCCTACCCCGGGTAACAGGCATTTGGTATCACACGGAGTTAACAAATAGAACAGTGCTCATTCCCAAACATCATGTCATTCTTATCTCTCTTAAACAGAAAACATTACATAATGCTTTAGTCTTAGAACAAAAGAGTCAGTTATGGCAACATTATACGAAATGGAGTAGATTCTGCTGACCTGCTCCTTACAATCTCCTTAAGGAATTTTCTTCTGTTTTCTTCCCTGATTACCCACACAGCCAAACACTTCTGTGTGGTCTCAACAATCACCAATATGTTATATCCAGAGTCAGCTACACCCGGATTTCATTTTACCTATGCTGTGACTTTACTTTCCTGCACAAACCTGCAATAAAATAAACCCGAAATTCTAGGAGAGTTTGAAGGCAGCGAGAGCAAAAAAAGGCAGAACATTCTTGCTCTCGGAGATGTGAAAAAACCAATATAAAGCCAAGAAATCAAACTTGAGAGTAAATCCCTGGAAAGGAAGGACTATCCTGGGGATTCAAAATAATAGCATAGTACTTATAATTCCACAATAAATAGAAGCTGTTATTCAACCATGATTGCCGTCATTTGAAATATACTGATTCTGTCTGAAGAAATACAAATACACAAATATATACAAACATGTATGAATTTTCTGGATTATATATAATTTCCAGTGTTTTCATTCAAAAGTTTGTATTTTAATCAAAACAAACCATTCATTTATTCAACAAATTTTATTGTTTTTCTGTTAAATTTCATGCATGTTTCCACTGGCAATGTAGCAATATACAAACAGATATAAAATCCTGGCCCTTATCACAATAATATTCCACTACAGACTTTATTCTCTAGTTTTGGTGAATAGTCATTCTCCAAATTACAACTTTAAATAGAAATAAAAAGATATATAATTATAAAAGGCCTTTAAAAATCATATAGATTTACTGGAGTCTGTCTATTCAGTTTACATTGAAGAGGGTAAGTGCATAAATAATAGAACATATGAAGATCATTAATATTAAAACCACTTCAATCTATGCTAAAATTCATCATGGTTCTGGTAGTAACAAGTTGCTTGTACTGGGGATCTCCAAGTCTCTTAAGAGTTTTAGGGAGAACAACCTCCACTAAAGTTGATCAGAAAGTTAAGTGTTTCAAAGAGTTGATTTTGGTTCTATATACAAATTAACCTCTCATATACTTGGGTAGTTCTCTATTAACCTAACAACACTGTCGTAATTAAACATCATGCAACTTAACAATATGTATCTGAAAAGCCAGTCATCAAAGAAATGAATTCCATTCTACAAAATACGAACTGAATCGCCTTTTAGAGAACTGAAGAAAATTCAAAGCAAATCAATTCTGTGTCGTTGACCAGAAAGAACCCAGAAGCACTCCTTAGCTATTTGCCTGCCATAGTTACTACTGAAAGCAAAGGTGGGTCTTAACTATTTTGGCATTGCATAGTAATAAAACAGAGCTGCAATAAGTCATGAACTTGACGACTTTTTTTATTCTTAAAGAGACCAGGCACTAGTCAAATGTGAGCCCTCTGAAATTCTTGGATTAGGATTTCTACATTGGTTTATGAACTGCAATTTTGCTACACTTGTTTGCCTCCCACCATGAAAAGCCACCACGGAGTGAAGATGAAGAGCTTAAGAATATGTGAAGATCAAAGGCTTCTGTTAACTCATGACAAGAATGTAGGAAGCCTCTGGGTTCTCCAAACTCAAGCCTTGCCAGGCAGTTATTTTATGCTGTGGATATGAACTGTTTATATCAAGCAAAATCAGTGAACTAAGAGTCACAATATAACAAAGAGAATGTGACAGATCACTCTGATTGAAAATGTATTGACACATTATAGCCAGAAATAAATGAAATGTTCGGTGATACACTTACAGAGAGACAACTTTTCTAATAACCAGTTCTAGTCTTTAATACCTCCTCTAATTTTTCTTGCTCCACTTTCATGGAGATCACAAGGTGATCATCAAATGATATATATATATATGTATATATATATGTATCTGTATGTATAAAATGTATGAAAATATAATTGTCACTCTCTAGTTTTATTTTCCCCATATCAAATAAATTCAGTGTCTCTTTCTCATGTTCCTTCAAGCATTTTATTGCTCATATATTGTGAAGAAATATTGATCAAATTTGCATTCAGAAATATTTAACTGATAATTAAAAATTGTTCAGAGAGAAACATTGTATATATTAGTTAATTAAGATTTTCCCCTAACTTAATGTTTTAAAAATAGAATCTGTACTAGTTTGTCTTTTTTTTCTTTTTCCTTTATATTGTTAGCACTTTCACTCTACCTGTTACTCAGACTGAAAACTTCAGGGTCTTCAAAATGGTGCCTTGTTTCTTTATTTTCCCTTCTTACCTTTCTGTTTTCATCAAACTTTCATCTGTATCTCATTACTAACTCTTAGTAAAATCTTCCTCTCTAAATTCCATTCCAAGCTTTATACTGACTGTAGCTACTTAGATTCCTGTATTTAATTTACATCTCTTGCCCATCCCCTTGTCTTCACACAATTCTACATGATTGCTTATTTATGAGGTGGGATTAGCTCTTTAATCCAACCTATGTATTCCTTTATGCAGCAAAATTCCTAGTTAGTCTCCACACATTTACACATCAAAGGTAGGTTTCAGGTTTGCTGACTCAGGAATTAAGCAACAAGCACGCGGGTGGGCTTGAACCTTAATTGAAAGAACTAGTGCACCAGTCTTTGTTCCTTAACACGAAAACTTCTCTCCAGGACTTCCCTCCCTTGGTTACTTCTCCATAACCAGCCTAGTATGTGTCCCCTCTAGAAACTCTTTAGGTACTAGAACAGACTAGGTTGAAAACCCTGAATTTGGAATCCTGGATCAGTTACTCATGAGATGGGTATCTCTGGGCAAGGCAATCAACAGCTCGGTGCCTCAGTTTCCACAACCTGTAAAAAGGAAATAAGAATAGCATCTTGCTTTGAGGACAGAGTTAGCAAAAAGTTCTTAGGATACAGGCATATAGAAAACATTAAACAAATGTTCACTATTATTTTATTTGAAACAAATGAATTAGAAATACCTTAATGTTCTTTTTCAGTTGAGCCCTCCTTTGCTCTTTAGTGGAACTTCATGCTTTGCCTTAACTCCCATAACCTAAACGAAGCACTACTTATCATATTAACATATTGCAACACAACTGCTCCTAGAAATATCTGTGTCTGTATCCATCACCATCTTATTAAATTATTCTTAGTCTTTATTTAGGAATAGATAGATAGATAGATAGACAGGCAGATGGTATATTTACATACACATAGACTTCATCACAACATTTATAGCATATATTACAATGATCCTAAATCAATTTAAATGTTTGTCTTTTTTCAACTCAATATTTTAAACTCTGCTTCCTACTCATCTTTATTCCACTCATTTTTTCTACTTACTTCAGAACACTGCCCCAAATAAGAGTATAATAATCCATTTTTCAAACTCATGCCATATGCCAGATACTATTAGAGGAGATATCACATTTAATCTTCATGAATATTAGCACACCCCACCCCCCGCCACGGCCCCATTGATGAGTAAACTGAAGCACAAGGACTTAAGCAATTTGCACAAGCAGGGTTTAAATCTGACTTTTCCGTGCCCTTAATCATTTCTTCTTTTACAGAGAGTTCATCTAGGTACTTAGAAGCACTTCTAGACTTAAATGGGTGATTCATGTGGATCCTGACATGGAAGTTTCTCTTGAACATTCTGGAGAACTAAATCTTAAAAGTTTGTGTACTGATTAGAGTACAAATTTTAAAATCTGACTACTTGAGGTTAGCTCTTCACTCCAGCAATTTCTGATGCCTGACCTTGGGCTAATCATCTGCTCTCACTAAGTCTCAGCATGCTCATCTCTATGCCAGGGGGCTGTCTGTCTCAGAGTGTTGTGCAGACTACATGAACTACAGTTATAAGCACATGGTGCTTGGCCCTTTAAAGAAATCAAGCAATGTGTGCAAAAATGATCTCCAGAGAATTTAAATGTGGCTTGGTGTTTTAAATGAATAACTAAAATAAGAAGCACCTAGAGTGGCGACTGGCAGGGGCTGTGGGAAGTAAAGGAGGAGTGGTTAGAGAGACAAAATGGGATAATTTAACAATTTTAAGTCTTTACCTCAAAAACCCAGTTTTGCTTTTATATTAACAATGATTATAATTTAGCATTTGTTTATATATTCTCAAATGCAATGTTTCTTTATATAGCCTTGGTTCTATAGAGTTGTTATAGTAATACTCTACTTTTTTATCTTATTTATTTTTCCTCTCCAAGAGGCAACCAGTCTCATAACTCAGACCAACAGATCTCTCACTTTCTAAATGTGCAGATATTGAGCTTGTATTAAAATATAATGGGTTATACTGAAGAACAGAGAATGGTTATTCTTAGCCATTAAAAAGCATAGGAAAATAAAGAAATTCTGAACTCACAAGCAAATACAAACTTACCTCTAGATATCATCAGATGATATTTTTCTTACTGAATTTATTCTAATGTTATGAGTTATTAATGTGGTAAAATACTGAAAAACAGATCTTAATTATCTCGGAATCTCATAGTCTTTTTTGATCAGACTCACATTTGATTTCTTAATTGTTTCTATATACAATATAAACTGGAAAAGGGGTGATATGATTAGATAATAAAAATATACTGCCTTCCTATGCAACTAGGAAGTGAGCGTTCCCATGTTTGACATGAAAAGTATATTATTTTGGTGACTCTTGAACAGCCCAGGTGTTAGGGGATCCAAGCTCCATGTAGTTATAAATTCACGTATAACTTTTGACTCCAAAAAACTTAACTTCTGAGAACCTACTGCCTACTGGAAGACTAACCATAATACAAAGAACCTATTAACATATATTTCATGTTATGTGTATGATATACTACATTTTTACAATAAGGAAAACAAGATAAAAATGTCTTAAATAAAAATCTTAAGAAAGAGTAAATAGATTATAATATTGTACCATATGTATCTGTATCATAAAGTTTTATTGTCTGTTTACAAAAAAATCCTCTTGTAAGTGGACACTGGCAGCCCCAGGCCTGTGTTGTTCAAAGGTCAGCTGTATAAGAATGAAGGTCACAATAAACTGACTGATACAGATAACTTGTAACATGTTTTATTTTAATCAATTGCAAGATGATTACTTAGATATTTTGCACAATATAGAGTTCGGGCTTCACAGACTGTGTCATCAGTTCTATGCATCTTCACTTTTGCAGGAGATCAGAGCACATTCAAATAGAAAAAGAAACTTTAGTAAGTGTAATATGCTGCTCAAAAAACATAGTGCTTCATGCAAGTTGTGGATCATCTAAAATTACATATTGAATCTTACTCTTATTAAAATATTAACACTGATTCACCAAGCATGGGTTTACTACCCATGAAGGGAAAATTCTTTTTTTTTTCAACTCGTAGTAGGAATACTGCTGTTCTTAGAATCGCTAAATTTGCAATATCGTATTCTTATCTCCTTTAATCATAGTGTAATTTATTTTTATGTGGATAAGACTTAGAGGAATGTATTATCTCTTTGTTGTAATATACAGGAAAAGGATTTTTTAAAAGCATTTAAAAATTTTTATTTCCGTTTAGTTTACACTGGCTTTTCTGTCCTGAACCCAGGGCTTGAACCCAAGGGTATGTGATTTGTGTCCTTTAGAGGGGATTGACTTAACCACTGCTCCACCAGGGCATGCCCAGGAAAGTATATTTTGATAATTTCAATATTCTGAAAGTCTAGCATGTGTCAATTTTAATTAAAATAAATATATGCAAATAAAAGTGGTAGAAAACCAGACTGAATATATATTGAGTCCAGATAGTACATTAAAAACATTATTTTAAAATGAAGTAGGGATGCTAAAAACTCAATTTTCTGATTCTACTTATTTTCCTATGATTTTCTCTTTAAAAGTTCAATGTCAATAACAATTGGATCTATTGAATATAGATAGATAGATACAGATATCGATATATAAATTTTATTGAATGATAACATTATATAGTTTTAAAGTGTTTTAACTTTGTATATCAGCATCTGCATATAATACATTAAGTTTGGCACTAACAGTGCAGTTATATCTTTCACCACACACTTTGGTAACCCCTTTTGGTAACCACTGATTTGATTCTATGAACTGAAAGTCTATTTTTGTTTGATTTGGTTCACTTGATTATTTGGTCTCTATATACCACATATGTATTGTTTGTCTTTCTACTTCTGACTTATCTCATCATTGCATCATTGCAGCTAGGTTCATTCTTATTGTTGTGAATGGAAGGATTTCATCTTTTTCTAATAGCTGAGAACTACTGTGTTTGTGTGTGTCTGTGTCTATATATTTATATACATATATGTATCAACTCTTCTTTGTCTGTTTATCTGAAAATTGATACTTAGGTTGTTTCCAACTCTTAATTATTGTAAATAACACTGCAATGAACATGAATATGTATAGATATTTTAATTAGTGTTTTTGTGTTTTTCAGTAAATACAGAAGTGCAATAATGGGATTGTATGGCATTTCTATATTCTCAATTTTTGGAGAAATACCCATATTTTTTTCTATATTGATTTCACCAACTTATACTCCCACCAACAATGTAAAAGGAGTCCCTCTTCTCTGATCCTAACCAAAACTTGTTGTTTCTAATCCTTTGTGTAATGGCCATTTTCGCAGGTGTGACGTGATATCTCATTGTTTTGACTTGCGTTTCCCTACTGAGAGGAGATGTGGAACATCTTTCTTGTGCCCGTTGGCTGTCTGGACGTCTTCTTGAAAGAAGTGTCTGTCCAGATCTTCTGCCATTTTTTATTGGATGCTTCATTTTTCTGTTATTGAGTTTGGATATTAACCCCTTGTTAGATGTTTGATGTTTAAATGTATTTGTGTACTATATGTATACATTTGTATGTAAGTATATATATATGGCAAATGTCATATACTTTGTTAATACATTGCCTGACATATAGGAATGACTTAATAATTTTAAATAATTGAATTTTGATCTCTAAGTCGTGAGGAAGTTTATCTAATAACGTTTTTATGAAATAAAAATATTTGATTATATAGTTAAATTGGGTCATAAAACTGTCCTAAAAATTCTAACTCGTTGACAGAACCTATTTTTACATATTTTGTGGTAAATATGTAGAAAACATGGGGGTAAAATTTTATGTAAGTCAGATATTTAGAAAAGCCTGGATACTAAGTCTTGAATAATTTAATATAACTTAGTGAATATTTTGTATAAAGTATGATGTAATACTTTTCTTATTCTAATACTTTTTGCTTTTATTTTTGCATTGCTTGTTACTAAGTTCATGGCTATACTAGATAAACTTTGGTAACACAGAATATTGTCTGTTGTGACTAAAGAGATTTTGTAAAGCCTAACATTCAGATGATCAATATTTTATCTAGGCATTTTGGTGTTATTTACACCTGAATTTGATGGCAAAGGCAAATGAAATATGCATTTATACATCACTTGGTTTCCTCTTCCAGTGTAATAATTCCACTGAACAATATTACTGCTAGGCAGGTTTTAGAATTCACACTACCCTTTTAACCATTGAACTTCCTTCATTTTCTACCACTTAATTACCTTATACTTAACCTTACCACTGTCCTATGACTTATTTCACAAAATGTCTAAAGTAGTCTGTACTTCAAACCAATCAATATATTTTCTAAAGTTGCCTCTAAGTCTTCCATCCTTTTTTTTTTTTTTTTTTTAGTTGAATCAAGTAGGAAAGTTCACTAATGTTTTTGTATGGTCAGTGACTCTTCCAAAAATACTTATATTATTTGATGCAATTTAAGTATTCCATTTATATGTATATTGGCTCTTTTTCCTTTAACTATCTAGGGGAAAAACCTAAAATTTGATGTATCAGTTCAATAGACATTTAATTTTCTGAGTTCCTGTTTTTATATTTGGTTAAGGTTTATGAGGTCAAAGTATTATTCCTGAGACTTGTTAAACGTTTGAGGTATAGTTGTATAATGAAATAATGTAGTGAACATCATGTGTCCACATTGATTTTGTAGATTAATCTCCTTTGAAAAATTTGGCACCCATATCCCAATATCATTTAACTACAGCAACATTTTAGTTTTCAAAAACAGTATGATATTTCTATACTCTGATATAATCCCCAGCAGACTTAGTGAGAGAAGGAGAGTTGATCCTCATCCTCTCTTGCTATAAGGTCATTTCAAGCAATCGATTCCCTAAGGCAGTGCCAAGAATTTCAGACACTTCTTATATCTTCTACATTGTCTGGGATTATTTTCAATAAGAAAGTGTTCCTCAAGAATTAAGAAATTACTGAGGGATGTTATTTTGAGATGTGACAAACAAAGCAATAGCTCATGCCTCACATTAGGTAACATTTATTGATATGAGATTTCTGATGATATTCTGATACTCCTTAGAGATTTGGATTAAAACCTAATGAATAATTTCTCTATTCAATGAAGCTAACTGCAAGATACAGAAATGCACAAAATCAATGAAGGTACTTATCCTACAGGGTTGATGTTTTAGGATTAGTATAAATGTGTGATAGGAGAGACCATTAAGGGAATGAATAAGTGAAGGATGATAGAGGAATAGCAGCTTCAGGGTCTCTTCTATTTCCTGATTCATAACTTTAGCATCTGTTAAAGTTCATAGCACTCCACAAAATCCCTTAGCCTGTCCAAATCTCAAAGTCAATGTTAAATATTTCTATATAGTTTCCATTGTCTAAGATTCCATAGGTAAAAATGGAGAAAAAAAGGAGGAAGGAAGGAAGGTAGGTAGGTTTGGTCTTCAGTGAGAAACACTGAAGAAAAAATTAAAACCACCCATTATGTTATGTTGTTCTGCTATGGACACACCACCATTTTATTTCTACTTTCCCTTGGTCATTTCTCCTATTTGCTTTTGTCATACTGAACTCAATTTCATCAACATTCTGTAAATCTGTTTCCATATTGGAGTCATCATTTGGTTTTCTGTTTTCATTTTATTAATAGTATTTTGACTCACATATTCAGCAAAAATGTCTTGAAGATCTACATGCTTGTTGTGTGTTCACACTGTTCAGCCCCTGGTTCTACAGTGATGACCCAGATACCACTGATCTCAGAAGTTTAGGAGATTGATCTAATGATACAGTCATTGAAGACATAAATATTCAATTTGTACAAAGTATTTTCACTAACTTACCTAAATCGTTAGGCAGTTAATCACATATACTATGTTTTCTTTAAAGAACCATAAGTAAGCAATTCTGAAAATAATCCTGTCATTTTCCTAAAATAGGAAAAAATGATTTTTATAAATTTTGCTTCTAATATAAATAAAATTTTATTGCCTTGCTTTTCATTTTTCAACTTTGTAAAACGTCTGTAATGTTAATTGGGCCATTTATCAATTGTCATCATATTAGTTTTTTCAAATTTAAATTCTGTTCTCAGCATTCATTTTTCATATCATTTAATATTACAGAGTGCACCCTTTTAAACTGTGTGCCCTACATACAAAGCCATCTAGCATAAATAATACCTGATTCAGAAGTAACATTAAATTCTTCAACTAATAGAATTGATCCCTGTAAAAACGATATGTAGGCCAATAAAACCAAGTTTGTTTTAAATAATCCTGGACCAAATAAAGAACTTTTTTAGACTATACATTTTATACATATCATCAGCAGTGGAAATTTATAGTAACATTTTAAGTTAATATGTGCCTTCAGACTAAATTTTTTTGGATTAAGTGGTATTTAAGAAGAAAAATGCATATATATACTTATCATGTATGTGTGTTTATATGTATGTATTTATGTATATATATATACTTTATTAATTTTATACTATTTTACTACTGCTAACATATTAAACTATGAAGTGACCAAAGAAAAAACATTACTATTATGAAAACACAAAAGGAATTTGCTGAAATGTTATTTGAAATCTCTGAGGCTACTAAACCTCACTTGTAAGTTTATTTTCCATTTTTAATGATTGTAGCTTTATTCAGACCAATGAGCCTTTCATTTCCTAGTATTTTTTCATCCATCACTTTAAGTTCTCAGCTCTCCCATAATCAGGATGACTGGAGGAAGTAGAGCAACAATTACCACAGGAGATGCTATCTGACCGTGGACTCAGCAGACACAGTGACTTCCAACGTATTATAAATGCCGTAGACTGCCTTTGACCTTTCTCCTCATCTTAGTGAGCTAAAAGAAATTCTCTGAAATATTTTTCTCCTAAGATTCGTAAATTATAGAGCTTATACATTGAGATATCCTGATCATAAGAGAATACCATCATAATTATTGCATGCCCCCAGAAGCTTCAATAGAGACCAGGTTTTTCCTTCTATGTTATTGTTTTGAATGATACCGAACACAAATTACCAGTTATTTCTTACCAGGAACCATAATCTAGTTGTTGCATTTTTTTCAGATATGACATAGATTCATGGCTGCATTTCTTTTATCTTGCTGAATAAACAAGTATGTTGCAAATAATTAGGTGAGGAAAAGTTGTGTTGTTTTCTTGTTTATATTAGCTTTTTACTACATTTTTTGTACTTTGGGGAAATACTGCCTAATATTTTTTTATATATATTGTCTCTCTAGGTAGCTTATAAATGCCTCAAACCTGCGAATAGTTGTCCTCACTTTATAAGTGACCTTTACAAGGTCTGTCTTCTTGCACAGCCCAGAATAAAAAGTGACCAAGAAAGGCTTCTGACATAACTGGCTAATTAATTAATGACTACTTGTTTAGAAAGAAGTACATTTTATAATTAATTTCTATCAACTCACAAGTTTAATCTCAAAAATATTAAGACTAATTTTGAACAAGTCCATTTATACTTTTTGGAAAAATAGTAGTTTATATCCTTCTATGGAATACAGTATATAAGTTACTTATGTTATCATACATGCCATACATCTATACCATTCATATATGTATATATGTACATAAAATATACATGTACAAATACATACACTAGTATGTAGCAAGTAACATGAAATTATGAATGATCCAAGGTCTCTATAACACATAAATATAGTCTAATTGTACTTTTTGAAAAATTATTAACGACAACATGGAAAGCATGTGTGAATATAATTCTTTATTAAGTGAAATTGACTACTTGATCTAAGCATCTAGATAATGGCTTAACTTAGCTTTTTAGGTAGAATACAAACCAGCAGAAACCTGTGTTTCACTCTCCTTTAAAGGTAAATCTCTGTCTGCTCTGTTTGCTGGTATAATACAAACAACCAGAATAATTCTTGGTGCCTACAGGAGCTCAATAAATATTTGTTGAGTAAATTAGTGAATGACTTATGCTTGTATACAAGAAGGAAACATGTGAGTTTGTATTTGCTGGAGTTATTTAAGTGAAAGAAGAGGGATGAGTAGCTTTGCAGGGAGTGCAAACTGCACATACAAGGGTCCTGTTACAGGAGGTAAAGAGGATGGTCCAGTACCAAAGCTACTCAAAGTGGCTGGAAATAGAAAATTTGAGATATACTTTGAAGTAGATATGGCTTGTATTATAAAACTATTTTCAGAGAATGTTAAGAATGGTGACTTTTATCTTTAAAGCAATGAGAAGAAGCATTGAAGGATTTCCAGCATATGTGAAGATATAATCTTATTTGCATTTTGAGAAAATTATGTTTGTGAAAGCAAGAAAGGTTTATAGAGGGCAGCATGAGTCAACACAGGGAGTCCAGTAAGTAAGCTATGTGGCATTCAGGTAAGAGAGTCTTCTGGTTGCCCTGGATGATAGTGGTAAAGATGGAAAGAACTCTACAGCTTCGACATAAGGTCACAAAGAATTATGTACTTTCTCCATGCCACTTATCAAAATGTGCAATTGTCCATTTGTTTATTACTATTGAGTAACATTTGCCCTCACTAATCTTGGACCTCCATAAGGCTGACATTAGGTTTAGTTTGACTCTCCCCTCTACCCTTTCACATAACACCACACATTAAACATAGTGACTCTTACATAAACATTTGTTGATAAATGACTAGAAGTATGTTAAAAATTAAAGCTGCCTTGTTATCATACATAAAACTAAAGAGAGATTTGCTCAATAATCCCAGTGTGAAACACAGAATTTTAAAAGAAATTTCAAAGTACTATAAAAACTTTAAAATATAGAAATTGCATGTTTATTATGTTTTACAATGTTTCTAAAAGATGATCAGCTTAGGCAGCTTTCCCACGAGTAGCCCATATCTTATGAGGTAATTTATTCCATTCAAAGAATCTAGCTTTAAAAGTAATTTTTATGATATGATAAAATCTATATTCTCTTTACTTCTACTGTTACCCTAGTTCTGAATTCTAGAGAAACAGGAAAAATCTAATCCCTTTATTATTTCAAAGTTGTTTAAACATTTAAAGATGACTGGGAGTTTGCTCTCTCAAGGTTAAAAAACGTCAGTTGCTTCCACATTAAATGATTTCTAGACTATCTATCTGAATGATTATTTCTTGCTACATGTGAACCTCAAGATTTCCAAAAGTCTTTCACTGTAAAAACATGATGGTCAGAAAACTAAATTATCTTTACCAAAATAACATACCTGCAATGAAAAAACCAACAATTAAAATTCTATTTCTAATTTCCATTAAGATCTCAAAAGCACTTAAGTGGAAATGCTTTTTAATACATCATACTGATTTTCATATAGAATCTTATATAATGTAATAATTCTAAGTGAGCTCCTCTTTATATAAAATATAGCTCATCCAAATAATTCATATGTGTCTTCTCAGAAACAACTTCAAATTGAGAAACTTATCAATCTTAATTAGGATAATAATATATGCCATACTCAGGACTATATTCTCCCATCTAATAAGTGCTTCAGTACAAATCTAAAAATGTATTTGAAATATATAAAATAATATTACATCCAATTATTAAGGGAAGCTAGTATTTTCATTTGTTAGTATTTTACCAACCAAGATATAAATAATGTGTTTTAGCCAATACATCTGATGTACTGGAGTCTAATCACTATAGAATAATTGAGTAGGTAGTTAATTATGGAAATCTAACTGAATCAGAATTCAGTATAAACTATAAAATCTATTATTAAATGCTAATTACTGCTATAAGTATTAACACTGGCATAACAAGTATAATTTGAGAAAATGTTCAGAAATTTCTAATTTTGAAATATAATTCTTTGCCTCTTGTCATATTGGATCTTCTAATAATAGATAAAACAGCACTTATGAAAGTTAAAAGGGGCTGATATGGATAAACTGAACCTGTATAGGGAAATATGTCATAATACATAATAAAGCTAGCCTCTATTTTGAGATCAACAAATTTTACAAAATACTTGCTAGATGCAATACACTATCCTAATAAGAAATTTAAGTTAGCATCTATTATGTGTGTTGTTATATAATTTAATAACTAATAATGTTTAATAATCTACATATAATTTAATAATGATATATAATAGATGCCTACCAAATATATATAGATGTATGTCTTAATAATTGCATGTATTTTTTGAATTAAAACAGTTAGACTATCACATTTACTTACTTTTCTATAGATTGAGCTGTTACTAATTTTACAATAGATAAATATTGAATGCAATTAAATTCATATTCACAGCAAATTCTATCCACATGTCAAGTTCCTGTGGTTGAACAGTTATTAGTTTGTACAACCAAAAATGTCTCAGTTCATAAGATTTAAGAAAAAATACCATCTGGATAGTCACCTAGGAACTAAATCAATGACACTTGAGGTTTCATTCATTTATATTAATCTTCATTTCTGGGTTATAATTTTTATTAGTTGAGCAAATTGTCTTTTTATTGCAGATAAGTAGCATCCCGGCTAATACAATAAGTACATTAGAATTAGTTCAATGTTCTTGGAACTTTTGCCTTAATTCTTAAGTACTATGAATTCTGAATTTGTTTGTATTCCTCTATAGAATTTTTATTTGAATTTTAATTTCTTCATAAAAACTTAGGTGCCAATTATATATTATATTGCAATTATTGATATTAAAGTCTTATAATTTAAAAATATAACAGACAGAATTGATATATCATGGTAATTTTATACTTGATTTCATTCATGTTTTAAAATATATATGAAAATACTACTCAAAAAGTAGAGCTGCTATTTAATGTTTTATATTAAATTACTGTCAATATCCCAACATCTAACAATTCTATATATTTAATAATTCAATATATACTCTCTAAGAGTGAATTGCAAATTTTATATTCCAGATTCCTAAAAAATGACACTTTTTCATTAGCCAATGAAGTAATTTGAGTGTTTACTATATATAAGCATTGTAAGAGGTATCATGAAATCAGTGGAGAAAACAATAGAAAGACCCTTGCCTTTGTGATGATTGAATTTAATTGGAGATGACATAGAAATCTGCTGGTTGTGTGTTGGAAGAAATTAACAAGAAAGTGTGATGAAAAGTAAAGTTGGAGGTTAGTGTCTTCTTAGAGTAGATAATTATGGAAAACCAACTTGAGACTCTTGGGGTCAAGAAGCTGTTGTATGAAATGAAATGTGCTTACTAAGTCCAAAACATATTGAATAAATAAGATTGTCTGTTTTTTTTATTTTTCTTAATTTTATTGAAGGAACATTGTACTATGACATTATATAGTTTTAAGGTGTACATCATTGTAAATCAACATCTATATATACATCAAATGTTATTAATTTTACAAATTGTCCTTGTCATTTTTTAAGAAGAGTGAAATGATTTTTCCTTTTCTTCTGTTGTTATGTGTCCTCTTTCCTGAACCTGACCCTCATTTTTAACTCTGAGTTACATGAAAAAATACAGCTGTCTTACAACTGAAACTTATGTTCGGAGACTATAGAAATAGAAAGACTGGCAAAGGTTAGAAGCAATAATCCAATGAGCATTGACTACCATGTATGATGTGGAAACTCTCCCTGGGAAAGGAAGAGGTCCCACACCAGGACTATGGCTATGATAGGTCAGGTGTGTGAGCATTGAAAGACAAGAGTTAACACCAGTTTCAGATAGGAAAAAGCAGAACTGCACAACAAGGGTGACTTGGAGTATGTGATCTTTCTGATAGTATATGTGTGCAGGTCTCAGATGGATGTATGTAAGGACTGGTTTCCTTCTTATTTCATAAATCAAGTGCTACAGTGTTTGCAGACGAACCCCACTCTGACAAGAATTGTGTTAACATTAGGGAAAACAAAGCTAAAGAAGTATGCAGCTGTTCACATATATAATATGCCCAGGGAACAGTGTGATCCTTTCTTTCTCACTGAAAGAGGTCATTGGTTATTTCAGATATAACCACTAAGCTGAATTGGCATGTGAATATTAACAGGAAACTTCATAAGAAGTAAAGGTGAATGAGCTATCTTTTACTCAGGTGAAGTAAAGGGTATCCTAAGGTGTGAAATACACACAGATGGAGGTGCTATTTCAATGTTCTAAAATGAATGTAGTAAATAAACAAAAGAAATAATAAAATTATTTTTTTAAATAAATCAATTAGAAAATCATTCAGCATTGTCTAATCAGATAATCTAAAGAAGGAGAATGAGACCACACATTGTTTTAAAAGCCATTGACTATGGAAGGTATTGTTTTTGGGTCTGAAGTTTTCACAGAATTAGAAGTTGGTGTGACCTTTGACCCTGAAGGGAAAGAAATGTTCAGGTGTCCCCATGTGTTTCAGGAGTAAAGATGTCATCTAATAGATTCATTAGAGATCCAGGAGAGCATGATGCTAAATGAACTGCTTACAAAGTCAAAGCAGACTTATCCATAATTTTGAAACACAGCTGTCTGTTTATGTATTGTGTGCTTCTTTATAATATAGCAAAACTGCTTTTGAAAATGTCATCCTGTCTGAACTATGTTGAACGAATTAGGTTCCTGTCTATCCTGACATCAAATGTTAAACCTAAGAGAGGATATAGATGACAGTATGAGAAAAAAATACCTCCAAAGTGAACTGAACTCTAGCTACAGGGGGTTGGAGGCGGGGAATAGAAGATACAGGAATAGGTTCAGAAATGTCCCCAAAACATCAACCTACCCTTTGCCTTTGAATATGACCATGTCCTTAGAGAGAACAAGATAAACCTTGTTATCTTGACCTTCTTCAACAAGGTACACAGAATCAGAAGGAGCTGAAGAAGGTGCTCGTTCTAAGATATTAAGAGAACCTGCTGTTTCAAAGTTATATGGAGACAGGCTCACCAGTGGATCACCAAATATAAGATACTGATTCCTACACAGAAATACTTCCTCTCTGCCCTTCTTAGAAAAGGAAGAAAAAACATATATATTCATTCAATCCCTTATTCCTTTTTGTGTGTCATAAATACTCATTTA
Source organism: Solenodon paradoxus (assembly GCA_004363575.1). Lineage (NCBI taxonomy): Eukaryota > Metazoa > Chordata > Mammalia > Eulipotyphla > Solenodontidae > Solenodon > Solenodon paradoxus. The sequence continues at coordinate 326,440 of RJWH01000055.1, forward strand.
TACCTCCTAAGTTCTGTGCTTTGTGCCTATGGCCAGAGAGAATCAGAGTGCTGTGAGGTGATATCAGCACAGGTCACATCATGCAGGGAGTTCAAAGATGTCCAGCACATGCAGGAGCCGGTGGACTGCAACTCTGGGCCATTTCAGCATTCAGTGGCAACATTGTCCTGCACTGCCTGCCAGGACTTAATCTTCCATCTGCTGAACTTCACATAAACCAGTGAAGAGAGAACTCTGCTCTGTCATTTAAGATGTCACTAGCAGAATTGCAAAAGATTTCCCCAGTCTCTGAAATCTAAATATGGACACTTGAGTGAGGGAAAAGATAGTCAAAAAATAAAAGTAATTTTGCAGAGGAGAAAAAGAGTGAACTGAAAGGGAATTGCAAGGTGATATGACAAAAAAGAAAAAGCATTTAACTTCATAGAAAAATTCTGCTTACATAACTTGACACAATTATGCTTCATAACAATTCAATTTATTTCAGTTTTATCATTCCTTATTTAAAGGTCAATAAACCAAATTTTACTTAGTTTAACTAACTTATTCAAAATCAGATAGCTAGTAAATATCAGAAGTGGAACAGATCTATCCTATTCCGGAATCTTTCCAATGACCAGAACTCAGAAGACATGGTTATTGATACTGATTTTATCATTAAACCACCTTGATTTGAACAATGTCACTTTTACATTCTGTGGTTCCATTTCCTTATCTGTAAAAGTGTATTCACTACTGGGGTCTAAGTCTAATCATTATAAAAATTAGTAATGTCTGTTTATAGAAGATAAAGAGAAAATGGGGGAAATTTGGAAATAGTACTCGTGGATATGATTGCTCCATGATAAAACCACACACGTGAGATCAGTTTTCATTGTGACCTATATATCTGGACACCTACCAAAATGAAAATTATCTTTGAATGGCCACGTGGAACCTGTCATTTCGTGCCATCATACAAATGGAAATAATTTGGTCTTTGAACTAATCAGAGTTTTAAAAGGAGTCAATTTTAAGATACTGTTGGAAATTTTGGGATTTTAAAATTATGATATAAAATGCAAAGATGTAATCAAATAAGTTTCTACCAGGGAAAGAGTTCATTTTTTACACTGTCGCTTAAATCAGTGTCTACATGACATTTATGTATCTTTAAGCTTTAAATCAGTGCTGAAATCGTGAGGGTGAGGTGGGAAGCTAACAGAATCACCCAGGAAGCCTTTTTAAAATGCACCAGCCCCCTCCTAACTCAGTCCTTCCTCCTCCTGAGATTCTAAGATGTGTCTGTGAACTTGAGCAACACCATCTGTTCACTTACAAATAGGCATTTTTATCTCTAAAAGGACAGGTTTTTGCACATGAGCCTCTAACATCTACAGAAAGGGAAGGAATCCTGAAACATACATCAATGACATAATCTTTCAGTTGAATGCTGACATGTTAAAAATGGACGTGTCTATATTTTCTGAGTGATGTATTCAGTTGGTTAGCCCTTTGTACTAATGAGATAAAAATTGCTACTTAAAATATTTATATAGGTCAGCAAGCTTTACTCAAAGAGTTTTCCACAAATTTAATTTTCATTCTGTTAGATTTTCATAAAGGCAAGCATTTACAGAATTAAGTAAAAGAGTGTGGCAGACTCAATCCATATCAACCACCATTAGAAAAGCATACTGGGTGAGAAACATTGACTTTATATCATAAGGAGCATTAAAAGCCATTTTTATTATACACACGTTTCCAGTTGCTTAAATTCCTATGACGACTTGTGTCACATTCCCTGGAGTGTATTTTTTCCCTTTAAAAAACATTGTGAGTATTTGTGTATATTGTTCTATTCTCCACAGAACTGACCTTCGGGGCCTCTCCTGCTGTAAGTGTTATCTTGACTTTGTGAACATAAGGTAAAAACATAAACATGCGCTGCTCACATTCTTATGTTGTAATCACATAATTGAATCATTTTTTTCTAGCATGCTTTTGCCAATTTGTGGGGATAGAGAATATTTTGAGTTTTTAGGCTTAATATTCATATTTTTTTTCATTTTGAAAGCAAAAATATTTGTGACATTGCATTATTTGTGTAATCAAAATATTCAAATGTTACAAAAATATTTGACCTGACAAAGGTTTATACCTGTGAAATTACTGAAAGACTTCTGAAACTACATGTACTTATTAATTGAAATAAATAAGTGTTTTTTAAATAGTCAATATTTATTAAGGTTTACTCAATCCCAAGTTTGGTTATAAGTGTTTTGGGGAAATTAATTTGTTCATTTCTTAGAACAATACTGCAGGGTAGGTACTCCTGAGTCCCACTAGCCCTGAAGAGCACAATGGTTCCCACCCATGTGCTGGTTTCCTAGAGTCGGTATTGTGGAAGTTTCCATGGCTTTGGAATCAGTGTCATCCTGTATGTCTTTTTTCATTAAATGCATTCCAGATGCCTCTTTGACACAAAATTGCCTTAAACAGAGTAGATTTTTTTCCCCACTGAGGTATAATATGGTGATTTAAAGTGATCTTTGCTATCTCCTCCTCTTAACCCATAGGGTTTCTATAACCTCCCTCCCATAAGACCTCATGGGGACACTAGAAAAAGATCTGATTTTTTTTATCCTTTCTAATTCTTCATTTAGCCACAATACCTGGAGATGAAACAGTGTGATTTGGACTTCTGGAGTTTTCATTTCCCCATCTTATATCCTCTAAGTCAGCAAGTTTAGTGGTCTTGATCTTATTTAAGAGTGGCCTCTTCTCTACATTAACGAAGCTAATTTCAAAACCTATCATTTAGCTACAGTCATATAAATTCTACTTTGGTATTCAAAAATTAAATATGAATTATTTCCTTAGGCATTTCTGCTCTAATCATAGGTGTGCACATATTCTAACCCTTACCCTCCTCCCCAGATAGCCTTGAGAGGGCTAGGAGGACTAGTCTGTCCAAGAAAAGGCAAATAAAAAGGAGCCTACTGACACACTTTAAAAATATGATCTATTTACTATCTGTCAACTAACAAGTCAACTATTGCTAGAGTAGAGGTGCCTGCAACCCAAGCTCATATCAAACTTGTCATATAAATTAGTAGAGGGAAATCATACATTTATAGAGATAGCAAAAGAAGGTGATAGAAGAGTCTGTGCAAATCAGAGGACGACAGAGCACTTTTGGTTGGTTGTAGGGTTCAGAGAAAGATTTCTATCTGGGTTATCACCTGAGCTTGGTTTTGAAGAATGGTTGGTCTACTTGTGTGTAAGGAAATGTCAGGTAAAGTAAGGATCATGAGCAAATACCAAGAGATTTGAAGGTTTCCATTTCTGTGGTAACAGAGTGTTACCAAAGACTTGATTCCTGGGAGGAGGGAAGGAAGTTACCATGCATATGCCCTTGAGGGAAGCTAAAGTGAAGTTCCAACACTATCTCCAGATATCATATCCTCCTTAATGACTAAAGATTTTCGGGAGAGTTTGGCTTTCTAAGGTATTCAAATAGATTTTCTTCAAGTTATGTCCTCCTTTCTACTACAATCCTGAATTTGATCAGTGGACTCCTCCCAATCTGTAACAGGCCGATAGACAGCCTTTGTTGGAAGTGATTAATCAAATGAAAAGTCAACCATTGCCTGCAAATGAGCTCCTTGTTTGTTTTTTAATAAAAATGTCAACAGACAAAATAAAATAAAGTATGAAGACTTTTCTTTGATCTTACTAAAATCAGAAATGTAAGACAAAATTTAGCTTTGAAAGCAGTGATGACCAAGAGATTTTACTGGACTCAAGAAGAAATAAAAATAGAAAATGACAATGAAAAATGACATAGAATAAACTGAATTAACAAATTTATTATGTTATATACTTTTTATTTATTCAGTATGAACTGTCCTTTAGAATAACTGACCTGTAATATTCTCATAACTCTTAATGCTTATTTGTCCACTGAACCCTATTCTACAACACCAGGCTGCCCTTGCCAGTAGGGCAGGGCCATGTGGTCTACCATGTGGGTGATCATCCTGATCATGGTTACTTCCTCAGTACATACTAGCTTCATCTCATTTATTTTGACTTTTGTTCCACTTAGTAATTTAATATATCTCTGGAAGATTTTCCTTTGAATTGTTTTGCTCCTTCATTTCCCTATACTTTTATTTGTTTTCCCCAATTTTATCGGAAAAAATTTAATTCTTTTTAATTCAATCTGCTAACCAAAAAACAGGCAGTAAAGAACATGAAATAAACGTAAAAGTATTTTACAGTTCTTTCAAATTCTTCTTTCTTTATACCATGAACACAAGGATGAGATGTTTGGCTTTAATCAGAAATGACATTCTTAATTTCTTATTGACTTGCGTAAACTATAATATTGTTTTCCATATACGTAAATAACATGATTCTGTGGGCTGAATCCTAGACCATAATTTGTGGTATGTTTTTGAAAATAATGCAACACACATTTATAATAACAACCTACTAAAGAAATTCAAGAAAAGAAAAATGAATGAAAAGATTTCAAATATGTACTTATTCATTAAGGTTTATAGTATAAACATTTTTCATGAAATAAATAATTTATAATTTAAATGTTTATTGACTACCTTTCCAATGTCAGTCACAGTATTACAGGCAGGCTATAATCTGGCTATATAATCAAAATGTTGGCAACTTTTTACAATATTGTTTGAATAAACCTTTTAAGTCTCAATAAACACAAGTACTCCTAAGAAATTAATGTGTCCCTCTCACCCTTTAAATCTTATTTTTAATTCTTTAATGTCTTTAATTGAGTGTAGTTTACTGTTGCAACTAGCTTTTCAAGGTCATATACTTTATTCTTAATTATATCATGAATATTTAATGATACAAAGTTTTCATCCTGTGTTCTGAAACTGTTCACCATCCCAATTAAATATCATATATATATATCCCACTCATTCATTTTTCTACCTATTTACTTGATACACTCAGGCTCTCTTTGGTTTTCATATTTCTTGTTAATATAGACTCCTTGATTTTTCTTACTACTCTAATTCATTTTGCACACTGATATGACATAGTTATTTCCAAATTCCTTTGGTAGTTTTCTAGTATATGCATAATGTAGTATAGACAATGTAGCAAACCACAAAAAGTCTTTCAAAACTGAATCCCATATTCCTTCTCAAATTTGCCTTGCAGTATTTGCATGCATCCAAATAAAGTTCAGGTCCAAATCTATTAATTTAAGTAATCAAGCTCCTTTGTTCCTTTAAGCCTTGATTTCTTCACTCATGCTTAAAATAAGAATAATACATACTTCATACTTAGTATTGGGGTGTGAATTGAATGAAGATATATTATGCTTCATATTTTAAATCTTAAATGTACGATAAAGATAGAGAGATAGAAGTATAGAGAGAGCGTCTGATCAGTGTTCAAAATGTTAACTGTTAGGATATTGTAATGTTTCTGAATGCCGTAATAAGTCACTTAGTATTTGCCATGTATTTTCTTCTCTTCTTTCTTGCTTTTACTCCATTGTTTCTTCTGCCTCCATCTTCTCCAGATCAGCAAACACAAATTATATTTCTCCTTCAAGCCCATCCTTAATGAGATCTCACTTAAGAGTCTGTTGATCATTTTGGTTGGAAATAAGTGCCTTTCCCTTTTACCTCCCAGTGTCATGAATCCACACCTCTCCTACTGTATTTCCTGAAATCACCCTTCTTAGTTGTATCATCTATCTTACTAGCTATTAGCTTATTAGTGCTACAAGGGAGATTGCAATTTAATTTACCTTGAACTTAATCTGAGGACATGCTTTCTCACACTATACATATTAGACACTTCTTATTGTGATATTCTGCATAAAAAATCACCCCATGTTAGCTGAACACCTTTTTTTTTTCTCTTGCTCATGTGTCACTGGCCCTCGGTCAAGTGAGGCTGGAGTGAGTCCAGACTCAGGCCCCAGAGAGCAAATTGCAAGATTCATACTGAATGTCTTTTCATGTGTCTCTAACCCCACCCGGGGAATATTCTTCTCAAGACTAGTGGGAGGAGTACATACAAATAAGTAGAAGTGTGAGATGAGAGGAACTGGCATGCTGTAGTCTGTCTACAGCAGAGGTCAATGTCATAGTTAGACCAACACCAATGAATGAACAGGGAATGTTATAACATGTGGTAGGTGGGGCTGCAAAGGCCAATGGCAATTCTATTACCAGGAGAGAGAAGAGGAATCAGGAAGAATATCACCTAGCATACTATGTTTACTGCATAACTTCCTGTAACCAACTTTGAGAAAAGGGGCGTAAGGAGAATCATTGAAAAAGTTTTTAAGATGGTAAAATGACAGGGTTTGCATTTTAGTAGGTAAATCTAGGATGTGTAGAGAACATGTATTGAAGTGTGAGGACAGAATGTCTACTCAGAGAATAATTACGAGGGACTTCAAAGAGCATATCGATATTATCATGTGACTGGTTTTAGAATAGGTACTGCAGATCTTTAAGTAGTTATTTGAATGAATATAGTAATTGAATATATGATGTGGGCATAAGTGAGGGAAAAATACTGAGAACAGCTCCAAGTTTACACTAGGGTGGTATAATTCATGTATAGAGAACTGCTTCATACATCATGAATGCAATTCTTGGATGATTATATAAAATGACAATATAGAGCATATAAAGAGAATGTCTTAAGTACAGGCACATTCATAGCATTTTCACACACAATTCATCTTCAGGGCACCTCTATGAGTTCACATCATTCCTGTATTTTATGATATAGGAATTAAAGTGCAAAGGAATTACAAGAATATCTAAGCAAATATGTTAGATAAATGGAGAATTAAAATCCACACTTCCTGATTCAAACTCTCCCCACCATTTTATAAAGTATCTTATTTCTTTCATTTGTAACATGAGAGAAGTGACCATGGTTCAATCTGGCACAAAAAATAGCATGAGGTATTTGAAAAGTTCTAGTAAGTAATAATTCTAGTATCTATCCCTGTAATCTTTTAAATTGCATATTTTATTATTTTCCTTATAATTTTTATTCAACATTTCATTATTTTTCATCTTATAGCTATTAGAACATGTTATACAATGCAGAAATCACAATGAACTTACCCTTTTTTTCTTCCTTTATTTCTTTTTTAGTCTTTTTCTTTTCCTTTCTTTTCTGTTTCATAGTTCTTCAGCCTCTTTTCTTTTCCTCTCCTCAAGCTTTCATGTTATCTTCCTTTATTTTTCCTTTGCTTTATTTTTTCTTCTTTGCGAATATTATTTCCATACCTCAAATGTAAACTTCTCTGGAGTAGACACTATCCCAGTGCTATACATTTCCTGAAAGTTCAATAAACACATTCTGGTAGATTGAATAATTAGGTCTGTTTCATTATTTCCCAGTGTAATAGGAGACAAACTACTTTCTTTTACTCAAGCAAAGATGGAAGAATTACTTTACATCTACTGACAATTCCCTGAATCTACCCTGTCATTTCCTATCTTGGTGCAATTCTCTTCCTTTTGTTCTTCCTCTTCTATAGAATTGTGTCTAACACAGATGATTCAGCAGTATTCCCAACATCATTTTCCATATCCTCCAGATGTAACTGGTGTAGGAGGCCACTTGACAGAAAATTTTCTGAAATGACAACATCTAGGAATATTGTTTGGAAGATCACTAAGGTGGCTGTATCCCTTTTGCCCTATTTTTCCCTTTTCTTAACAACAAAAAAATGGAACATGATGCCCAGAGGTTATCAAGCACTGGTTAGAATAAAAGGCACATGTTATGGAATATGGATCTAAGTCATGAAAAGAGAATACTTAAGCTGTTCTGAGTCTACACTGTTTCTGGGCTTCCTAAAGTCAGATTTCTTATTGCTAAAGATAAATACATCATTTTATGTAAAACTTAGCATTACTGATACACAAGTGCTTAAGTGTTTCTTCTAGGTGGATTTCTTCTCATGTTTTCTTAGGTAAATTTTCTCATACCTTATTATTCTCATATTTTTGTCTTTATGTGGTATTATTTTATTTATTCATATTGTTGGTCAGATTGTAAGCCTGTGGTGCACAAGGACCCTTACTCATGAACATTCTTCTGTAGGCATGTTGGAATGGACCTGCAATTTAATAAGGGCTGAATGAAAGTTTTCTGAATCGAGTTGAGTTGAATTGAATTGAACTGAATCAAATGAACTTAAATGGTACTCAGTTCTCTCAGTCAATTAATGGGAAAAAGAGCTATCTAATTAAGGACTTTTATTTAGTCTTTCTTAGCCAGTGATCTTCACTGGCTACAGTGATATGCCTGCACACAAAACTCAAGCCTAGAGAAAAACCCATACTACAGAAGAGACATTTGTTATTTTTTGTACCCTCTGTAAAGTCTCTTGGCATCTTTTATTTTGCATTAATCTTCCTTCTTGGTATTTTTATTTTCCTTTTGGAGAATTCCTTTTACTTGCTTTCATTTCAAGTTTCCATTTGCCAGAAATTGGCACATTCAGTCTATTCCAACCATTTGGATATGGTGATTAGCATAGGTTTGTGACCCAAGATAGGCCAAGGACATAATTCTGGTGTTTTGTGAGACATTCAGAAATCAGTGTGCTCTTCGAATTCTGATTGATAACAGTAAAGATAATGTAAACTTGGAGCCTCCAGCAATCCTAGTGTGGATATCACTAGTCTATAAATGAAGTCAAAACAGATGAGAACAGAATCAGAGTTGGAGGAGGAACTAATTCCTGAGTTGTGGTATTTAACTTCCAGGATCTAGAACATAATCCTGGAAATCAGACTGGCATTTGTAAATGCTAACTTTACGTAACTTCAACAAAGTCACTTAACTATGTTTCCACTTGCATAAAATAGGGAGAATAGTAGTATAATTGACTCCTCATCTTGAGAAATAAATAATATAACACATATAAAAAGCTGAAGCAGTGCTTGTCACATGACAGGTGATCAAAACTATTAACCATTATTAATATACATATATATGTAAAACAGCAAAATCTTTTTTTCTTCTAAAGCTGGGTTGAGTTTCTATTGACTGTAATCAAAGGGTGCTGTCTAATATAATTATCATAAAGCATAAAGCCTCAGAGTGTACAGGTTTATGGAAGCCAAATTCCCTTCTGTTAACTAAGGCTGAGGAGATTGAATCAATTGAATGTGGACCATCTGGCTATCCTTAGCTGATGTCCACCAGTAACTTACATGAGGTCTATGAAATCCTAATTTCTAGATAGGAAAAGGGTTTCATTACCCCATGTTGTTTGCACTCACTAAAATCCTCCTTCTTCTATGCTAACAGTTAATAAAATCTCTGGTAGATGACATTTACAAATATATATGTGTGTGTGTATATATATATATATATATGTATATATATATACATATATATATGTATATATATATACATATATATATATGTATATATATATATACATATATATATATATATATAAACAAAATGTTGGGAATCAAAGATGGGAAAGGTAAAATGAAAGAAGATATTTCTATAATTAAAAACAATTTTATTTATTTATTTTATTTCTTAAGCCTTAACTTGGAAACTTTTTCTAGATTAGTTTAAATAATATTATAACTCAGCAAACTATTTGACAAACATCATACTTTTCTTGGTGTAGGTTTCTGTAAGGACAAGCAGAGGCTAGGCATGTTTAGATCCCATTAGCACCTGTCACTAGGCTTTATTATCCCAGAGTCAATTCTCTACTCACTGCAGCCAAGATAAAGGAAGTCCTTGCACATGGATTTAAATAAAGATTTTTATTTTTAAAATGAGATAAAGCTAATGTATTTTTCTTATACATCTGCAGTATTCCAACTCCTAGTCATATGCAAATTAATTTTTGGTGAAAATGTGCCTAAACTTGATTTTATTCACAACTCGAAAGTCTATTGATAATCTAAAAATTTGTTAGGGGGATGGGCAGAAGACATTTTAATCAAGGTCTTAGTTTTAAAATCCATTGACTCTCATTTGCCCATTCCATAGCCAATGAATCTACTGTGTACCAGTTTTCTACGTTTTAGGTACAGAGTGGTGAAATACTGAAAAAATTCCCTTTTCTTGAGAATCATATATTCTATTAAATAATGTACAAAGATATAGGCCTATATAAATATAGATGTCTATGTAGGCTTACATATACATTTATTTATACCGATATATATGTGTGTGCTTATTTAAAAATAAGTGCTATATGGGGAAATCAAAACAGATGAGGTGTATGCTGTTTTAGGTTACTTGGTTAGAGAAGGCCTCTCTAAACTCTGATTATTGAGCCCAAATCTAAGTGAAGTAAGTTAGCAATCCTATGCTCAGAAGCCTATGAAAATTACATTCCCTCTTTCATGAAGAGAAAAATATCAAAACAAAACAAAACAAAAAATTAAGCAAATTGTTAATACACAGGCAAGTTGCATCTTTAACCAGAGGTTGTAAACTCCTGGCCTCTTCTTATGCACACACTATTCTCCTTCTGCTCCCTTTTGTCTGCAAATCATTCTCCAAATCGTTCTCCTGTCCTATGTAGGTTGAAAAGTCTCTGCCTTAAAGGTGTTAAATTCTAGTTACAAAATATAGACAATGACATTATTAATGAATACGCAAATAGCTTTTGGATTTTAATATAATGAGTATATGAGTGAGTCTCTTAGTACATAAGCTGTTGACCCCTTAATATAATCATTACTCCTTCTGGCAACGTGATTCACAAAATAAATGACAGTTTATGAGTTGCCTAAGTACACGGTCCTATAGGGAGGTCACTAGGCATATGATTCCTAAAATTTAAATTAATTAAAATAACCAATTCACACAATGTTGTGAGTTTTCAGCAGATACATGTGTCTAATGACCATCATTTTGGAGAGCATGCACAAGAATGTGTTCCTAATTTTAGAAAGTTCTGTTGGACAACACTGGTCTAGATAGCATGAATGATAGGGATCTTTCATCAACAGTAAGAATAGCAGCTACAATTTTATGTGTCAGGCACTTCTCATATGTTTAAAGTATTTATCTCATAAAACCCTTAAGATAGTTATTGCTACTAGACCCATCTTACAGATGAGGAAACTGAGTAACCTAGCTTTATTTTTCAATATCTGCCAGTTAATAAAAAGAAATGCTAAGAATTGAATCCAGGTAACCTGGTACCAAAATATATTCTCTTAGTAAATTATCAAATCTCTATGTGGGGAAGCCGAAGAGAACAAAGAAGAGATTTTAGCATGGTAGGTAGAGTCTACATAGACAAAATGACAGATTTGTCAGTGTGTTTGCCAATTATGACCTTTTCAGATAAAACAGATTCATCCAAGGCAGCTCTTACAGACTAGAGGTTTAGATGGAGTTTGGCAGGTAGAATCGTGAAATGTTTAAATTGAAGAGAACCTTGAAACATCTAATAAAATATTTCCCAGACAAAGAAATTGAGACACCCAGTTTACCTGACCTGCTCAGGATGGCGGAGTTAGTTGTGGCAATAGCCAACATTAGACCTTCTGCCTCCTGCCTGTGTATGTCTACGCATTGCCTTGGCACCAAGAGCTTGCAATTTCCCTGATATATTATTTATTATTAGTTTGAAATGTACTCATCTGGGGAAGTGGTTTTCTACTTCCCAGAATGTTCTCTGTGCCAGTGCATATTGACCCTTTAATCCATCTACTTTCCTTTTGTCTGACCTTTCTTATTTTATACATCCATCCCACATCCCTCCATTATTACAACAGGGGTTCACAACACAGTTACCCAGACAACTCTTTCCGTAAAAAAGGCTAAAAATCCAGCAATCTGAATCCTTACATTGCTAGAAATTCGGAAAACACGTACAAATTTTTACTGTCGCTTTAGAATCTACATTTTGCCTATGATCTTTTTTTTTCTCACGAGTTTCTCCCATGACCATCTCACCACCCTTTACGCGTTCAATTTGCTATCCATCAAGACACAAGCACATAAAGATCTGAAGAATTTGTGATTGAGCTTTAGTTTCTGCTCCACTACAGAGATGTTATAGGTGCCCACAGAGCACAGAGTAAGCAGTCTGAGTAACGCTGACAATCCCGAGATAGCAAAAGGTTGGGGCAAAGCAAAGCCTCAGGCTTTCTTTCCCCCACAGCGACTGCGGCTTAATCACAAGACCCAAAGTCCTATTGAGTTCGGTCCCAGGGAGTCTGGCTCAGGCTTTGCTGGCGCCTTGGAAAAGCTGGCAGGGTCAGGCCGAGCTCTCCAGGCGGAGGCCGAGGGGCGAGGCACCCTAGTCGCGCACTGGAGTCCAGGAAGGCGCAACGCGGAATACAGGCGTGTTCTCACTCTACGCAGCCGCCTCTAGGCTCAAGTCTCTCGCCCAGCTTCAGCCGATAAACCTACGGCCAGTTTCCACAGCCGGCTCTGGGCAAGCATCCCCCTGCTATCCTCGCTTACATAACGCGGGCGGGAGCGCTCTCGCCGCTGCTCACCCCCAGCGGAGTTGGGCTGTGCCCTCCACGCCTCCACAGCGAGTGCCGCCGCGCGTCCGTGCGCCCCACTAGGAGCTGACCCTTCTCGGCCACACAGCTGCGCAGCGGGGACGTCTCTCCGCTGGCTTGAGAACGCCGAGACTGGAGACGGGAGCGCCTCGCAGCGCCTACCTCCCTCCCTCCGCTTCCTTCCCCCGCCCCGCGTGCCTGAGTGAGTCGGCTCCGGGTAGGGGGCCGAAGAGCAGTCTAAGCTGAGAGCGCGGCTGAGCTGCGGCTGCTCCGCTCTTGCTGCCAGGGGAGCGGCGAGGTGGCCTCCTTGCGCCTCCCCGGACTTCCCAATTGGGGGCAGCGCAGCCACTCACGGAGTCAACTGTTAGAAGGCGCCAGAAAAAAAGGAGCTCCATACTCCTCCTCGGCGCTTCTTCTCCACCCCTTTTTGGCCCTTTCCTTGGAGAAAGTGGAGTGCGGAGCTTGGTTATCGTTATTTCTTCTGACTGCTTCGCGGTGCACGGATTCAGCTGTTGCCCAGCGGGGTTGTCCGCTGTTTGCGCGTCCGTGTGGTTCCCCCCGGAACACCTCTGCCAACGATGAGGAAAGGTCTGTGGGCGACAGCGGCCCGCTGCGGACTGGCACTGGGATATGCGCTGCAGACGCTCGTGCTCCCCGCCCTGGCCCTGCTTAGCGCCAGCGGCGCCGGCTCCGCAGCTCAAGGTAAGGAGTCCACCAGCTCGCGGCCAGTGCCCTTCGCTCCTTCTTCCCTCCTACCTCCTTTCTGTCCTAGTTCTCCTGCTTCCCTAACTCGCGACGTGACTCTCAACTGGAAATTTGAATTTCACTCTCCCAACTAGTCTGGAAGCTTTGGGTATTATTATTGTCTATTTCCTGAGGTGGGCAAAGATGAACTGGAACTCACGGGGAATGGACATGCATCTGTCTCTGGGCTTTTAAGTGTCTGGATGGATTCTGCACTCTTTGCTCCACCTGCACACGTTGTTGCATGTTGCATATAAGTCTGGGGCCCGTGGTGGTGCGGCGTGTGCTAGATGAGCACGGAGACACGGGGCTCTCTCGCGGTGCCACGTCTGGGCGTGCGAGGTCAGGGTGTGTGTGTTTGTGTGGTGGTGGTGGTGAGTCTTTGGGCACGCTGGGCGCCACCGAGGGTCCCTTAGCGAAGGGTGTGAGTCCTTTCCTGCCTAGAACTCCCTGTGCTGGTGCCTCCCGAGCAGCTCTGGTCGCTGTGGAGGTTCTTTGCGCTGGAGGGCTACCCAGCCTGCTGCAGGCCGGGTCTGGGCACGCCTTCACGCGCGCCGTTTTACAGCCTCCCTCCCCGTAGGGAAGGAGAAACTTAAGACTCCGGAGTTCCGAGGAAACTAGTCCTTCAAACCAAACCTGAAACTCCCCAGGGTAACCGGCCAGTATATTACTCTGACATTTTAATTTAACGCATCTGAGTTTTTAAATGTGTTCGCGGCCCTGGGCAAAACCAAAGTTGGGACCAGCCAAGAGGTCTGGAGTTAAGGGAGGAGGGGGAGGGACAAGATTTAATAGCGAAACTCCCTCTTGGTCTCCGAGTTTGAAGTGCTTGCGGCAGCTCCCAGAGTTGTGAACCCGGGAAGCTGAGTTTAAGGAAGATGGAGAGGGAGGAACCGTTGCTGATCTCTCTTTTTGGGTCACCTCGAACTCCAATCTCTGGGCAAGTCACCTGGGTTTTTCCCAATTTTGTGGTGGCCTCTGGCTCTGGAGAGACAGCTCCGAGTATCCTTGGGGTGGGGTGGAGGAGGTGTAAACCGCTTTCAGAGGTACTTCAGGCACCCCATCATCTAGGTCACTTGTTTTTCCAAATTTGGAGACCAGAGGAGGTGTAGTGAATTCCTAGAGTGATGCTCAGACATTGGGAAGGTTCCATACAGTTTTCCCACCGACTTGCTAAAAGACAGAAGCAAGGGCGTGAGAGGTGAAAGGCAATGATAAGCATAGGCGTGCGTGGGGTAGGGTGGGGAGGTAAGTGATTAGCAAGGCTTCATGAAATAGTAATAACTACTTCTGTAAATTTTCCTGCTTCCTAGCTAAGTGGCCACGCTCATAAATCCTTCCTTCCCTTCTTGCCAGATACCTCCCATCTACGAGTTTCTGCCCTCGGTTTCTTAGGCATATTTCCAGGCTCATCGGCCTGTCCATTTTCACAAAGGGATTTCATTAGGAATTGTAGGAGCTTATAGATTTCTTGAAATTGCTAAGGCGTTATCAGGGTCCCCGCATAGGGTGAATGGAGGGAGGAAGGGTTGGAAGTTTTAGTGAGCAACCTGATGAATGGTCCGGGTACTTTGCCTGCTGTTGTTGGGCACACAAAGGATTAAGCGGGACTGGGTAGGATTGGGGTGAGGAAGGACCAGAGGTAGAGACCCCTTTGGGAAAATGACAAGTTAAAGTCTCTAAAGATGCCAAAAAGAGATAGAGGATCCCTGCTGAGAGCTTACTACAGCCAAATTAAAAAGACCGGGTAGGAAAAGAGATCAATAAAGATAATCAAACAGGAGATTGTAAATGGATTAATATTGAAAGATAGGAGAAGAGATTAAAAGAAAAGACGCTCAGGATACTGAGCATGTGGCATTTGCACGTTTTTCTTATAGACCAGGCAAGCCAAAACTTGAGGTTTGAATCTGCTCTTCTTATTCTAAGTGTAGTCAGAACAGAATAAAATGCTTTCTGTTAGCAAAGTGCCTTTCAGTGTCTTCTCTATTAAGTTTATTTAGTTCTTTCAGTTCTGCTAAATAAACTATGTATGTTTGAAATTTTTGGCCTTTGAAAGATGCTATCTCACCACTTTTTATCGTTGCTATCCACCATCTTCCGGCATATCAGCTCTTGTGTGTTTTCTGTTAGGTGTCGGTATCAACAATGTAGAAAGCACTAAACTCTGCTTAATTATCTACTATGGGCTACTATCATCATCACTCTAATTGATTCCCCCAACCTGTTTACTCTTGAACCACTATTGCACTTTCTTTTCAGAATGACACTTGATTAGTCTGAGGGTCGTATCTCCTTTTTCTTTTAATTTCTTTTCCTCTCTCCTCTCTCTTTGGACTAGAACATAAGGAAAATAAAAGATACTGTTGCTCCCTCAGGGTTTAATTTCCATGTGCTAAGAAATTAAAAGAGGGAATAAACTATTTTATGAATGGAAGTACATATGCAATTAAGATGAGAGTGAATTTAAGTACTTTACAATGTGGATGATGTTTTTATTCTGTTATTAGACAAGTCCTAGAAATTTTAGAAGAAATATGTATCTCTTCAGAGATAACCAAGAAGAAAATAGATATTTTAATGATGATGCTGATGAAGATGCTGCTGATGATGAAGATGATGATGAAACTCATAACATAATGGATGTTATTTTGTCAGCGTGCTACATTTTGTAACTGTAGTTTAAAGGAAGACAGCAGTCATTTTAAACAGGTCCTTGGGAAATTCTTTAGGCAACAACTTTCTCCTTTCTGACTATGCCCTAATTGTTTCACTCAGGATTGCTGGGAACTGCTAGCTCCAGGGAATTTGTGGTATTATGATTTCCAAGAATGAAAGATTTTACTTGGGAAAGGGAGTGTGTGTGTGTGTGTGTGTGTGCACATACATGTGTGCACACGTTTGATCAATGTGTCTCAGATTTATTGCTCTTCTGTTTTATGAATACCTTTTATTCTAGACTAAATGGCTCTGATATTCTCTTTATCCGGCACCAGTTAGTGTTATGAGTGCTAACACCACCACACACAGAACAGAAAATTACTGAAAACTGTAATCATACTGAGATAACTCTTTTTTTATTCTGTTAATTTGTAATATTTTTAAAGCAAATAATACGCTTAACTGCAAAAGAGCAAAATTTTCTTCCATGCGTTTATACATTTGAGTGCTGTATAATCTATACAATGACAATTGACATGAAAGAGAACTGAGTTTCACTACAATGATACCATATATTTTTCTGTTTTAGGAGTAGAGTAAATTCATAAAGTCATAACTAGAATTTGCATAAGGAAAAGTAAGTTCATTCACCTGTGTTTAGAAAAATAATTCTGTATATTCTATTAAAGGGATTCAGAGAACAAACTTTTCAAGTATTTGCAGCTAATGAGGAATCAATCATTAGATTGTTAACACTTATTGATGACCTGGCCTTCTGTGTTCTGTACCGTGGGGATTTAGAGTCAAACAACAGGCGGTCCTGGAGCATCTCCCATAGTAGTCTAGTTGCTGCTGATCATCCCGACCAGAATTCACACTGATATTTTTTTAAGCTACCACCCTAAGCGTATGAAGGGGGCATGAGTTTCAATAGGCAAACTCTCTTAGTTTACTTAGAATTATTGTTAAGACTTAAAAATAACTGTTCTTTACTGCATGCTAGGGTCCCCCATCAGTACAGAGAGAGTGGGCTCTCAACTGTCTTTAGCAGGCTTCTGATTTAGGTCATAGCTTTGCTGGAGCAGCAGTGGGAGTCACTCCAAGAAGAAACATTACTATTAAATGTTGCATCCACTTCAGAAAGATAGTGGGGTTAGGGTGGAGCCAAGGTTCTTGCTTATACTTTTAGCTTACAATTTTTTAGTGTAATTTTTGTATTTGAAGCAGTTAAAAAGAAACCTGTTCATTTTTCCTCACAAATCAGGCACTTATTAGCTCGTTTGGATAGCATATGGTATTAGGATTAAAGTTCTTAACAAAAAGATGTTGTACACTTATTCTGTCCCAGACGATGTACTATTTATTAGGGACACAGTTCAAGGAAACAGTTTTAGCCCTTGAGAAGACAGATTTTATAAGCATATATTTATCATTTGTTTTTTGTAATGTAACAATTGGCATTGGTATAGTGCTTTTGGGATTCAAATTTACAAAACACACAGATATTTGTTCTGGCTTTGGGGAGGTACAAACTAAGGGCTGTTAGTGTTATGTTCCCATTCTACCAGTTAGTTTAGTGGTTATCAATGTCTGAAACCTGCCACCAACCACCTTCTAACTGGATGACTATGGTAAGTGATTTAGTTTCTCTGGGTTTCAGCTTCTTCAGATGTAAGATGAGTATTTTACATTAATATGAGTCATATTAGGATTGAATGAACTAATGCATGTTGAGAGCAATAGCCTTTGACTTCAGACTCAGTGAAACACTGGGGAAAAGATCTGGTTAAAGAAATTTAAGGTTAATCATTTTGAACTCAGAGTGGGTGATTGCTGCAGATCTTGCTTCCTCCACATAAACCCTTGGAATTTTCTAGGAGACTCCAGAGTGTATAACTACAACCCCTGGACACCACATGGTTTTGTAAACAGCCTGTGGGATGCTTCTTTCATCTCTCCATTTCTCCCTTCCTGTTCTCTCCTAGAAAATTAACCTAATCTGAGTTCTAAAAACACCATGTTAAGTCACTACCAGTCCAGGCAAGAGGCTCTTTCCTTAATGTTCTGTCTTTACAGTGAATATTGAAAGATAACCTCATAAATCCAGATACTTTATTTTTTTAAAGAGAGGAGGTAACAGGAAGAAAAAGCATTTTTAAGGAGGATAGGAAGAATGAAAAGAAGTAAGGAAGGAAGAGAGTGACAGAAGAGAGGAGGGGGAAAGGAAGGTGAAGCACTTTTGTTTATTTTGTCCTGCAACCCACCCCCCAATCTCTGCCCCATCTTACCCAAATCCAGGTCCTTGAACTTTACATGAATCACACTAGAACTACCAACTTAGCCCTGAGCCACCAGGACATGCCCCATGAACTTTTATGGGAAAAAAAATGATAAGTCCAAGTTTTCAGGCAAGATTTTGGGGAAAATCAGCCCTTTATGTAAATGTCAATAACTTTACTTAAAAGAGAAACGGGCACAAGTTTATGGTATAAAAATATAATTGAAACATGTTTAAAAGAACTTAAAGAAACAAATAGAAAAGTATGTTGATCTGAAGGCAAAGCAAATTCACCAGGACTTCCACATATTCAAATTATATTTGCAATATAATGTTTTAGTATCATAAAGCAGAGCAATATATGGATAATATAGATGACATGTATTTTGCATGTTTCACATTTAATTGCTTTTGTTATTACTGTTGTTTCCATGCATGGTACGAAAATTGTTTCTGGCAAACTTTTATAATATAAGTATAGATTTGTGGGGCTTTTATGTTGCTTGGAGTTAATACAGATATTTCTTATATAGTATTTTGTTTTGGCTTTTAACTTTAAGTCTAGACCCCAAATTCTCACTCTTTCTTTAAAACCTTAACTTCTTAAAGCTATCTTTGTACTCTCCTTTGTTTCCTATTTTGTTTGGATTTGTTATTATGTATTTGTTATTATGTATTTATGGAGAAGGGGTACATGAACCTGAGACCTGTTTAACTTAAAACAGAAACTGACAACATCTTTTTCTTCTTTCTCTTCCTATCCTAATCTACAACTTTTTCATCTACATGCTATCTCCTTAGTACAGAGTGGGGGCTTCAAAACTGTTTTTTATATAAACTCTGAAGCAGGTTTAGTTTGTCTTACACAATATTAAAGTACTACTGTCTCCTTTTTTCTAGTTCTTAAAAATAAATCCAATTATTAAATAATATATAATCTCCCATATTTGAAATAGTTGTCATATCAAAATGTGTGGATATTTTAATAAAAACACTTCGTAGTCATAATTTTATGAGCTAACAGTATCAGAAATTATAAACTTAGTTTCATCCTTTCTACTTGTCTATAGCTTTCAGAAGAATTTTTGTTTTTCTGTGAAATCTCAAAACTTGTTCCATTGCAGATATTTGAATTCTTTGTAAACAAGTTAGAAAGTATAGTGCTATAATTCAAATTAAAAAATGTTTGTGCATGTTTCTCATTTTGAACTTTTTTACCTCCTAAGGATTGTATGATGAGGTTTTAAAATACCCAAAGGAATGTCTCCAGATTTTACAAGTACCTAAAACATATCTAGCCACCTACATGAAGTTAATAGTGTTAGTTACAGTGACATTAATAAAGTTGAAGTTATAATTTAGAAAATAAGGAATAGGTTTGAAAGTGCTAAGTATGCAGGTGTTTGTCCTTAGATAAGTATACCATTTATTAACAGTGAGCAGAGATTCAAAGTGTTTTGTGTGGCAGAAGTGAAGTCTAATGTCTGAAAACTCCAATGTTTGCAGAATACCTTCTTTTAATTAAATAACTAACCATAGCGCATAGCCAGTGTGGTTGTGGAAGGGGAGAGTCATGAGCCAGTTAGAGTTCTTATTTTAAATATGAGACTTACAATCATGTTGACAGATGATATTGATTATTTAAATTTAACTCCAGAGTTACCAGTCTTATTTATTTTAAAAAGTTGTGAAGATTGGGCGTTTTAAATCATTAATCATTGTCCTTTGGATCCTGTGGCTAGTTTCACGTCTAAGCAATTATGAGAGCTATAAAAATGCCTCATGTAGATGAACATGTATTATCCCTGCTTCTAACTGAAGATATTAACGGAAACTCCCTCAGTACATTTAACAAGTTCATTGATGAATATTGATGAATGCTAACATTTCTCAGTTTTAGTAACTGTCTTAATTGATTATTTAAACATGGACTGCCTGAATTAACTATAATTTATTGTATTATCTTTTTATCTTGCTCAGAAGAGAAAAACCGTATCTATGAACATTCCTTTCCAGCAAAAACATATTAATGGATTAAAATGGATCTGCAACCCACCTAGAAGGGAAAATGTGCTCATGAATGCAAACGTAAGATTGTTCCAAAATTCAAGAAAATTAGTGTGTGAAAGACAAACTATAGAAGTATAGAAGCAAAGCATACCATTTTTACAGACAATTAAGCATTTTAAATGAATCCACACTGTATATTCTTTTAGACAACTGATATTTAATACACTATGACAGGGCGTGGGGTGTAATAATATCTATTTATAATTATAGGCACAATCAGTTACATGCATGTGTAAGATCAAAGGTAGCAATTTTGAACCATTCAGCTGTCTGTGACACAATTTACAAGTTTATTACTTGTGTTCAAATTTAGTATTTTGAATCATTCTAATAATATTTTTGGAGTTTCGAGAACCTAAAAAAATTCTTTCAAAAACTAGATCAAAAAGTACTCTTTAATAGATGATATTCTTTAACTTTTATGCAACTAAAGAAATAGTGACAGAAGTACTGATGTTGCTTTATTACATGTGATTATTTAGAGACCCGTGTTATCTCTAATCCAGATAAACAGACAATCAAATTACAACCACAAGAAAAACTATATGATTGGGAAGACGGGTAAATGATGATAATTTCACTTGGACCATTATGTCTGTGTGAAGTTGACATTTGAATTTAGCTTTTGATAAAAGGAAAATGATATATTTTATTTTCCCCTGAACATAGTTTGCCATATATACATCCTATAGTCACCCAGAGGAAGTGTTCAAATATAGCAAGCAGCTATTTTGAAGTCATTATAAATAAAACAGTAATTACATTGCCTATCATTTTCAAGACCAATTCTTCTTCCTTTTGTATCTTCATAGGATGATGAAAGAGAATGAACTTGAAAATATTATATGGGTCAAATCAAGATTTTAAAGAGCCTAAGCTATTTCCCTCCTAGCCCACTATAGCCATCACAACAGAGCATGCAGTTTTGTGAGAACAGTACTTAACTGTTCTCAGAGGCTGAGGAAAAACAGGCATGTCAAATAATTTATTATATGCGATATCTGGAATAGATCAGTAATTTATTATAATATTGCTCAATGTGACCTCATACTTGAAACTTTAACCTACAGTCTTGATTTGTACCTATTTCAATTATCATAGAAAAATAATTCGCAAAGTATTTGAAAGGTGTATATTTGAAGGAAATTAAGTTTGGATTTTACTTGAAACTACCTGGCTAGAATGTGTTGGTTTGAGAAATTTGGACTTACATTGGTGGTATAGTGATAAGATAGTATATTCTACTAGTGGAATATTTAATTAATACTTCAGTAATCTTTATTATAAAATGCATTGCCATTTCCTGAGCTACATTGGTAAAAATTGTCATTAAGAATAATACCAGCACTGTATCTTAAATCTCACCTGTAGATCAGGATAGAATAGCATGCTTAGAAGTATATAGGAGGTCTTAGAGACAATTGTCCCCAAAAAGAATTTGTTTGGTGGCGTTTCATTTCTAATATACAGTTCATTTAAAATGTTATCAAATATTTTATATATTTATCTGTCTCTATGTTTTTTGTTTTATTTATATTTCCACACATCTATATATATCTATATAGAATAAAAAGGACCACAGTAAAAAAGAGTTATAGCTTACTTACTTACTAAAATGTGCTGGAAAAAAAATAGAAGGATAACTAGGAAAAATTTTGACAGTAGGTATATTTTCCCAGCAGGAATGGGGAGATGTTTATTGGATTTATTAGAAATGATTAACATATGAAAGATGTGCATGTCATTTTTTATTAAATTAAATAGCTGTGGAATTATTTCCTGAGAGTATTTTCAGACATGCTTTAATGAAATGAAGAGATACAAGGAATAGACAAATATATAGTCCAATAAATTCCTGTGAGCATATATATGTTAGCAAAAGTGGTGTATGTATATATAACTTTTTTTGTTTAGGAGGTTCATTTTCAAAGAGTTTAGGCACCATCCTCAAAAAAAGAACCATACGACTTATAAAGAAGCTTATAAAACAAATCCATAAAGATAGTCATTAGATAGGAAGTGAGATTTAATCACTGGTTTCAACTGAAACTTATGTTCTAGTTTTCTGTGAAGAATGCCTTGCTTGCTGCTAGTTGCTAGTCATTTACAGTGTGCAGTGGAGAAACCATTGTCTCAATCTGCAGAAACTTGTCTGATAGGAATAAAAATGTTTCTGTCCTCCATGTAACAGAGATGGTTTCTCCACTTTCACCAGCATATTTTAATGATGTGGAGAACTGTTGTTTTCCTATACAGCAGACTATAATTGGTTGATCCAAGGAGAACACTGACTTTCACGCATGTACTGCCTTCCATGAATACATGGGTAAAATCCTTAATCTGGTGCTCTCCATGGAGGCATCCTCTCCCTATAAGCACGCTGCCTGAGGTGACCTCTTATGTGGAATGAGGGAAGGAGAGGTCACTTGTGTTGTCATTCCCTGAGTTCAGTAATGATTTGTTCAGTTTCTTAATCAAATGGACTGATGTTCCTGGGCTGTGGAATATTTGATTTTTTTTTAGGCTCCCTCAGAAGTAGTATAGGTGACTTTTTATCAGGTTTCTCCATTGCATCCATTGAAAACTTTATTTAAATGAACAAAAAAAAGTTAATTGAGGAAGAAAAAAAGATCACTGATGAAAGAATATGCATAATTTCATTTAGGATAGAGGAATATTCTACTTTCTTGCTTATATTCAACATTGTATTAAATGCAGGTTAATATACAAAAGTGTGTGAGGTGTATTATATATACACACACATACACACATATATTTATATATTATTATTGTTATTACCATCTTTCCACAACACTTGGCCTTCTGAACTAGGATTTTAAAAGATGCAAATAAATTCTAAATTCTAGAGTTCAGAAAAATATTTTTTATGTTCTTTGTTGTATCTATCATATATTCATGGATGATACAGCATTTTTATAGCAAAATGTGTCTTCTCTGATAGGAGTAACAAAGTAGATGATAAAACCATCCAAAGTTTTGTGATTAAAAGTCTAATGTTAATGAGAGAGGTTGTCTATTTAACGCTGCATTGCAAGGTTAAAAAGGGGGTCTTAAGGATAACAGTGGATTCCAGAGTCCTTGAGTTTATTTTGCATTCAGTGACAGTCGTTAAATTAGGGAAAGGAATGTTCAAACAACACACTTGAGGAAAAGTGATTTTTATAGAAAGGAGCCATTTCTGCTAATAGCCAGTAACTGCACATAACCTCGCTGACATTAAAAGTCCATTAGCTAAACCCAGTTTAAATAGCAGCTGATGCAGTGTCAGCTAAATGTACATTGCAATTTTTTCATCTAATGCAGTAATAGCAGTTCTATACTTTTTTCTAAAACTACATACATTAAGTAAAACAAATGTCATCTGATAGTAGTGTCAGGACTGCTAATAAACAGGCAGAGATTTGTGATGAAACAAAAGTAACAGTTTATATAACAAGAAGATAATAAATGATCGTGATGGTTTTAAAGGGAGTCTTTGAGAAAAATCATAAGCTGTCATCTATAAAGAGTTGTTTCCATAGAAGCAGTATTACCATGTACAAGTTTGAGACATTCATTTTAAGTGGAGTGATTTTTTTATACTGTTAGCTTCAGTGTTTAGTTGTTCAGTCTGTTTTGAAACAACAGGAAGTTCCCTCCTTACACATTGTTAAGTGAGTAAATGGTGGAAGTTTGCGGGTAGTAGTGCTAGATTATTGAGAAAACAGAATGCAAATGTGAAAACAGAAGTGTAATTTAATCTATGTAAATATTCTTTGTGTCAATACTGTGGTAATATTTTTGAAAAAAATATGATGTACTAGTGCTGCCAGCAATGAAATTAAAGGTTAACATGTCTATATTATATACCCCTCCCCATTTCTCCATTATTTGAATATTTTCCGTTCTCCATTTTTAATGATGTGAAAAACAAGAAGTTTTACTGCAGATCATATTAGGATCCAAGAATCTTTAATAAGTCATCCTGAAGAATTCTCTCAGGCAGTATTCTGTAGCTATGAGACCATTGTGGAGACAAAGTAAGGGTTGCTCAGTAATCTAATGTGTGAATGGAGAACAGGGCAGTAATTAATCAGTGACTGTCATGCTTACACCACTGTAAAGTGTTAGGAGACACTCCATGCCACCCCCCCACCCCCTGACCATATTATCATACCATTAGTGAAATCCTATACAGGCAACAATGGGGAGGGAGCCTTACTTCTGCTTATGACCCCAATCACCACAACATGAATGTTATGCATATTTTCACAATGGTCACTTAAATTTTTATCAACTTTCTAGTATTCAGACTTATTCATCATTCTAACCTGAGACATCATTTTTATTTGTTTTTATCTCTTTAAAATATAATTTAATTTTTTCTCTGTATGAAAAAAATAAACTATAGAAACTTTCATTGTTTGGAAAGGGGGAAAAAGGAAGAAAAGGAAAGAAAAAATGAAGAATGAAAGGACTGCTATTTAATCATAATGGGGTGGCAATGATCTCCCTTTTATGTTCACGGATTTTCAGACAAGCGTTTCTTAATAAATTCAAGAAGTACTCTTTGGTATTGTCAACAGTTTTAATTCAATTCAGGCAATTGTAAAGACTTGTTTTGAAAAAATTGGAAACTTACATGGACAGGGTTTATGCAATTAATTTCCTAGCCAAAATCCCATTTACCATCAATTTGCATAAAGGATTTGATGAATAATCTCATTTTTAGCAAGTAACTCGAACATTAATAATAGATGAAAATATACCTCAGTTCAACCAGTGGGCTTTGATTTTTAATTTTAAACCTACTTTAGTTTTCTCAGACTAAAACATCTGTTAAAAGTGACTGTTTTCCATATGTTTTTTTCTTTGGTATTGCATAAAATTTAATTCTATTGCAAGTTGAAAAAAGGAATGTCATTGTACTTGGCCACACAGTACATTTGTACACATCTATGAAATAGATTTATGAAATCGTATGTTGAAAATAACAAGATGATGTTTGACTGATTGAAATAGGACAATTATTACATTAGAGTTTGGAATAGTTTTTTTTTAAACTACCCTCCAATGCTAATATTCTGTTACTCTCTTTTGTAACTTTATAAGCGTATCTTTATCTTAAGAAAAATTACATTAAAAATTTTGATTGAATATAATATGTAATTTTGTTTGGTCCTAAATTGAATATATTTATGCTTGATAAAACTTCCCTTAAATAATATTTAATAATGTCTATTCTTTTGTATAATTATTATGACTATTTTTTGAATAGTGGATAGTTTTAGATCACTTCTGTTTTTTTGTAGCTTAACATGTCTTTTCTTTGAATTAAAATAATAGATGTATGTGTGTGAGTGGGTCTAATCATTTCCTGGTGTAGGAAATTAATCAATATTCATTGAAAAATATTAATGTTTACAATCAGAGTATTCCATGACAAATACTCTGGGAAAATGTAGCCTCTATATAAGTTTCATGATAAAGGGGAGTAAGCTATGGTAACCTCTAAACTTACAAATTATATACAGGTTTTAAATCTCCTAAGTTTCACTCCACATGAGTAAGGAGAATGTCAGAATTCTAATAGTATTTGTTATGAGGATTTACAGAGTTAATAAAAAATAAAGAACTGAGCACAGTACGTGGCCTCAAATAAGCACTCAGTGTACATTGGTAATTGTGGCTATTGTGCTGTTTCTTCTATATATATATGTATATTATAATGTTTCCATTTTACATACTATGAGATAATTATATCATAAGTGAGGAATTGTACTGAACTGGGGTTGGGGGTACCATAAGGTGGGAAGATGTCATATGAACCAAATAAAGCATATTTCAAAAGTAAAATTCTTAAAACTTATTGGTAGATTTTAAAATCACATTTTTTATATCCAGTTAAGTGATGAAATTTTAATTGTACATTAAAACTGGAAAGTCTGCATGTTTCAGTTTTATTGCAAGTTTAGATTATTTTTTTTACTTTGTGAAATTCTGAATCTAAGATATATTCCATTGAAACTAGTTATTTGATAAACTTCCAGGAAAAAATATTTGTATTTTTTGTATTTTTCTTCACTATATACTGATTATATTTGTAAAGACAAATGTAGATTAAAAGCTGGATGAAATTAGCAAATTCCTTACTCTTTGCTGACATTTAAACTCTTTCTAGAGAAGCAGTAACAACCATCATTGCTATCAGATATGTTAATACAGTAAAGCATTTACTGATTCTTGAGTAAAATAAAATTTTAATAAATTGAAATTTTGAAGCAAAGCTGAAGTTCCTACATATGTATATATGTTGTGACTGACATATACTGTATTTAATAAAATATTTTTCAAAAAGATTAGTTCATGAATAAACTGTAACTGGACTCTGTAGTTCTCATGGATATGCATGTGTTATTTGTAATAAAGGCAACAGAAAATTTGCAGATCAAAATTCTACTTGAAAATATTTTCCACTTTGTATTTATAAAATGAAAGTGTATCATTGCTCATGTAATAACTTTATTTTAAAAACAACAACGACTTAGGAAATGCTTTCAGCTACAAGCAGTATTCAATATAATATATTTAATTCACTGTGACATTAAATCATCCCCTTCCTTCATTTTATATTTTTTAAAACATTCAATTGTAAAATTAAAATGAGATAAACAGAAACATTTTTCCTTAAAGTGTGTCAATTTAAAAGGTAAAGCATAACCCCAAACATTTATGACCCCTAAAAATGCAATTGCAAACTTTTAACAAATAGTGTACTCTATACAGTAATAAATAAACAAACAAGTATAACTCATTCACCACAACATAATGATACAGAGCAAACACTTTAAATGACCCATTGAACACCGACTCCTTTGTAATTTTCCTTGTCTTGATAGCAAAGTATAACACTCTTATTTTACTCCAACCTCCTTTTTCACTTTCCTAAGAGCAGTGCTGTAGGAAACATCCCGCTGTTTACAGGGAAAATTAATAAGAGTCCTGGAATCAGTGGTGTGGTGAAGTCCCTACCATAATTTAAAAGACCTCTTATCTTTATAAGATCTTACTCCACTTGAACCTCACAGAAGCAACCTAGAATGCTTTTAATGATGGATTAAACTGTTTATTTTGGATTTTATGTTGTATATAATATTTGGTTCATAGCAGTTTTCTTTGAAGATTTCCAGGGGGAAAAAATTCAACCACTGAAAAAGATAAGACTATTTTTAACTCCTCTTAGGCTATACCTGCTTGTGTTGGTTTGTTTTTAAAATAAAGACATCATAAATCTTTGATTTTTCTGAACATAAAATTGCTTTTGGACATTTTTTTATGTGATTACCAAGGTTTTTCTGTTTTTATTATTCTTAGAATCCTATTTTGTGCCAGAATGTATGTCTGTTAGTTGTTATTTATGTGAGAGGAGAACGGAATAATTCAAAAGGCCACACTATTAAACTAAGTAAATAATGTCATAGTTTCATTTGTTTGTAAATATTTCAACATATTCAATTCTTTAATGATCTTATATCAGAAAAGGTGTCGTGTATTACCTAAATATTTTTGATACAAGTTCATTTTTCCCACTATATCGCTAAAGAACATTCTTTTCGCTTCCTGTACTCCCTACTGTTTGTCCTCCACACAGAAATCAGGTACAACCTAACCTTATCAGTAAGGCTCTTTTTCTTAAAACCCTTTGATATCTTTCTGTTGTCTTTCTAGGCATATCTCAACTGCTTAACATGTCTGACAGAGACATTTGTCCTTACATCTCTAACTCTATTATTAGAACTCTTGAAATGGTTTAGTCTCTTCAGCTGAGCCTCTCTCCCAAGCAGAGCATAGGCTCTTCCAGTGCAGCACTAGAGGGGGCATCCTTCAGGATTTTCAGCAAGCTGACAGCCAGTGGAGATGATGGTTTAGGATTTTACTTCACTATGAACAAGTATTTGTTATTCATGTCCCATTCCTTCCTATTGACTGACTTCTATTCCATTTTAACACCTTAGATTAGATCTTCATTCTTTCAGATAGCTACCTTTCATACCCAACTATAGCATGTTCTTTCTTTTCCTGTCTTCAGCTGTTAGGTTATCATGAAGAGGCAGGAACTATGTTTCTCCTGTCACCCCTAGCATGTGATTTGATACTAAGCCACGGTCTGCATGTAATTTAGATCTTTTGAATTATGTTGGATAATGCATATTTTATTTATATGTAACATATAATGAGGGGCTGCTTCTCTATTAATTATTTTATATTTAATTAATGTTAATAAAGAAATATCGCATCATAAGATTATATAGTTCTAAAGTGTGCATCATCGTAAATCAACATCCATATATAATACATTGACTTCACCATTACCCTTCCAGTCCTTCCATCACCATATAATTAATCTCTTCTACTCAATTTGCCTGTCCCTTTCCTTTCCCTTTTTGTAACCACTTATTTGATTTTCTGGACTACAAGTTTATTTTTGTTTGATTGAGTCATCTGTTTGCTTGGTTTCTATACACACCACATATGAGTGAAATCACAGGATGACTCTCTGTAGGGAGGGTTTTGCTGACTACTTATGTTGGAAGAATTAGTGAGAACTTTCCAGATTCTCTTCATTACTATCTTTGAGAGGTACCGGGCAGGCTGAGCTGAAAATGAAGTTATAGCAGGAAAACATGGGCAGTCTGAGGGGTCTCTTGGGTACTTTTAAGATAACCAAAATATATTATGGATTATGCTACACTGCTGTATCTTAGATTTTACCTACAAGGTTAATCTCCTTACGCTTCCTTCAGAAATCCATTTTTAACTGCAGATTATGTGCCCTGTAATTTGGGGCTATTAAGCAGTGAAGAAATTTGATTTCCTCTAATTGAGGTAAATAAACTTCAGACAACTAATGAGTAAGTGATTTGAGCAAACTAGATTAAGTTGTCCAAAAATAGGATGGAGAGTTTAAAAGTTATATAAATCAAACAGAACCCCAGTTCCCCAAACCCCAGAGACCCATTCCAGTGATTGAGTTGTAGAATTCTCTCATATGGACTATTGCTAAAATACATGGACTCTGTACTCAATTTTGTGAGTATGTGAGTCTTGTTATGGAATCATTTTATATTAGCATTATTGTGTCAAAAATTCTCTACAGATTATTTTTTCTTATTTCTCTCCACCATAAACAAGTCTCATGAAAGGTTATGTGTCTCAGTCTTTTCAGGCTTTATAACAAAATACCACAAACAGGTGGCTTCTAAACAACAGAAATTTATTTCTCATAGTTCTGAAGGATGAGAGTCTGAGATCAAGGCACCATCATGATTTTGTTGCTAAGAACCTACTACTATCTGCCCCATAGCAGGCCATCTTTTTTCTGTGCCCTCACTGGGTAGAATGGGCAAAGGCTCTCTCTTATGAGAACACTAATCTTTATGTGGACATGAAAGCTCTATCCTTACGACCTAAGTATATCTCCCAAAGCCCCTGCCTACTAATACCTTCATCTTTGGAAGCTGGAATTTCAATATATGAATTTAAGGGAACACAAATATTTGGAACTTGGCATTATGAGTTTTTTTAATATGAGGTAGGAGGTGTAGGAATTTGTGACAGCGAGGACACAGTGACCCAGAGTGAAGAAGAAATCTATTTGGAAGTGTATATTAAACCCATTTATTTCCCTGTCAGTGGTTGTTGTCAATAAGTTTGTTTTGTTTCTTATTTTGGGCAGGATATTTTGTTCTTTAGACTAGAAAATAGTGTAGTGAGATGTGTCATTATAAAGCATTATTGAATCAGATTTTCTCTAAGGCTCTTTAAGGTAACCAAAATATATTATGGATTATGATACACTGCCAGCAAAGAAGAAATTATAAGAAGTACTGTGTCTTTTTTGTTAAAATTTAAGTAAACACAGA
The DNA here is from genome assembly GCA_004363575.1 of Solenodon paradoxus. Lineage (NCBI taxonomy): Eukaryota > Metazoa > Chordata > Mammalia > Eulipotyphla > Solenodontidae > Solenodon > Solenodon paradoxus. Next base: position 356,634 of record RJWH01000055.1, read on the forward strand.
CCCAACTTGCCCTGAATAATTACTGCGGAGAGCTAAGCAGTGGTCTTTAACTGGTAGTTGTTTGTAATCCAAACAGCCTGAATCTTGATATAAAGCAGAGGAAGTGGTTAAGAGACAGACCTGTAATTATCAACAGCAGGTGCCCATAATGGAATGCCAGAGAGATCTTTAAAGAGGCAAATGTTACTTTAGGAAAGACTTCAAGACTGTCAATTTAGACCAAAAGACAGCTAAATAAAAACTGGCTTAAAAGAAATATTGGAAGAATATTCTTTGGAAACAAAAGAAAATGTAATAAATTCCTTTGATGAAAATTAACTTATTTCACATGCTAAAATATTATCAGTGAAATCTAAAATAAGATTAGATGCCATTTTCCGAAAAGGGAGGATTTAACAATAGATGTTTTAGTTGTTGAAAGGCTTATTTATGTTGTGAATAAAAGCTTTGCTTCTCATTTCAATAAGTATCACGTGAATAATTGGATGAATGAAATTCGTTTTTTAAATATGTTTTCATGGCTTCAAAGGACACTTAATGATTGAATCACTGATTTCAAAATTATATAAGACCAATAATTGTTACTTCAATTTCATAAGTTAACAATCTCTTCTTTTGTAACTCTTAAGATGAAGAAGAAATAAAAATAAACTCTATGTTTAATGAAATCTAAAATTTTAGATACATTTATAGTTTTACTAGTCTGCTATATAAAATAGACATTTTTAATATTTGCAATTTTTAATTTTTCACCTTTTTCTAAAAGAAATGAAATATCCCTTCACACAAAAAGTATATACAATAAAAACATGTAATCAAGATATAAAAGAAATTTTAATGTAGATTTTTAATGGCAGCTTCCCTTTAAGAAATGCACTTACCTAAGTTGTTTAGAAAATACACTGTTATTTCAGTAAGTTTATTTTATCATAAATTGAACAGTGAAGACTGTACTTTGTATTAACTTATAGGAAATTCTGTTTGTGAGTCATAAATAGACTAAAGGAATCCAACAAAACATGATTGCCTCTGTCATTTTTGACATTTTTCATGGGCAATTTTCTTTTTCTTTTTCTTTTCCAAGGAAGTATACACTTTAGCTGTTTTTAGTTTGTGGGAGCAAATGAACCACGTGAAACTATACACCTTTAAATGGAGAGAGGGGTGATGATATATCTATATGACCCATTTATTTTCTATGCGCTTAGTGTTTATTTTGGGGAATATTTGTTTTCTTATCTAATGCTAACCATATATTTATCACTATGAAAACAAGAGAAGTCAGTCATTCACTGCTCTTACAAAAGTACCTTCAACTCACACGTGTAGTTGTATGTTTGGATCTTGCCCTATTTAAAAGGAAGACACAGATTTATTCTGGAAATTTACCAAGACAGAACAGCCCCCCAAAATGTGAAGGGAAAGATCTCTGTAGCTAAATTAAAATAAACTTAAGTCACACTTGACACATTGTGCTTAAGATTCCTCCATCTAAAATATATATATGTAAGCCATAGATTGTTCAAAGTGAACACCAAATATGGAAGAGTGATTCAAGAATTACCTACAAACAGATGAGCACAAAAAGAAGGGGAATGATATTTTTATGCTCTGCAATTTATTGCATACTTTTGCTTACTTGAAAAATTTTTTTCTTTCCATTTGCCAAATAAATTAAACTAAATCTGACCCAAACCTATGTTTATGTAAGGGATAGCAAAGTGGTAAAGTAGTTACCTGCATTCTCATTTGCACAATTTAAAATTTAAATTGAAGAGAAAGATGTGATTAGAACTGGTAGATGTGGAAGAGAAAATCTGTTTTTTAAACTATTTTAACATGTAGTATATTCTCTCAAACCATAGTTTGGTTTAGTTTTCTCCATCAACTTATGGAGAAAAACATTCTAGTACAACTGAGATTACTTCAATTCAGTAACTATTAATTACTAGATCCCATGGAAATAAATGAGATAGAAAGTATAACACATGGTATCTATCTTTAAGAAACAAAATCTTGTGAGGAAGATAAAATACTGCAGGTAAAATAAACATGAGAAATTGACATAAAAATAAATAAAAATATTTTGAAAGAGATAAGAAGGAGAGATAATAATTTGGTGTTACAGGTTTCTGCTGGGATAAACTCTTAGTCAATATTGAGAACGGAATAAAGTGACACTTTTCATTCCTTTTCGTAAGTACTATTCTAACTTGGTTTAGATCACTTTAAATGTTTTATTCCAGTTTAGTAAGATTCTGTTCTCTCTTCAGCTTCCGATTTCAATCAATTTTGAGAGCAATTCTTCCTTCTGACTTCATAGCTCTTATCTTTGCCTTAAAGTGAGAAGTTACAGAGACCAGGCCTTTGATTCCTTGAGCTAAACTCTCCAATCCAAAAGTAGCTCTTTTATTGCATATGTTGTAGTTAAACTACTTTAGACCAGACATTACCGCATCTCTCCGCAAGAGAATTTGAGTTTGTCAAGTTGTATGGGTTTTTTGTCTCCTTTTAAATACAATTTTGCATGTTTTAAAACTTGTTTGGATTTTGAGTAATGGTCTCCATGATGCTGTGATGTTTGTAAAATGACATCAGTGCTTGAAAGTAGAGAATTAGTATGTTGGGTATTTCCTCTTCTCTCTAAAGGATGAATGAAGGGGAGGGGGACCTGTTGCAAGAATCTCAGTGGGCAGGAAAATGAATCGAGTTAAGCATAAGGAGCCTGTAAAACAATGTCAGAGCCCATTATAGAAACTTCTACAATTAACAAAAATTCTTTAGGTAGCTTTAAAATGAAAGGGCCACATTCATATAATCAGTTCTGAAACTTAGATTTTAAATTCAAAACATCACATGCTTTATTTAACATCTGTCATAAGTAACTGCAAAGATACATTAGGTGATTGAGTAGGTAGGTAAATAGGTAGATAGGTAGATATAAAATTTTAATTTGATTATGTAACATTTATCTTAATTTTTTAATGCCCTTTGTCATTTGGAGAAACTTAAGACTCTTGCTAGAGTAAACAGTAGTTGAAATGCCAATGAATATTTATGAAATTCTGTTATTTTCCAGTTTTAGAAATGTGAAAACAGAAATGTGGGAAGTATTTGGGAGAAGAGTAAAGTGACTTTGCAGTACAATGTGGCAAAAATGAATGTGGTAGGATCTTACTAAGTTTCTGAAATGATTGGATCAAAATGCATATGAGGAAATCTTTTAATCTTTTGAATTATTAAGAACATTATCTCACATTCTCTCTAATGAAGTCTTTGCTAATCCTTAATAAATGCTATTCTCTTTTTATCACAATTTATTTCCCTAAAATATATGGAAATAAAAATCACAAATGCAATTATGAATGTGTCACTGTGTTAAGTGTATATACATTAAAATACATATTGGTATTTATAACTGTAGAATGCCAACTTGAAAATCATAAGGAAAGATATAGAAGCTGAGAGCTACTCCAATATTTAAAAAATTCTGTTTGCCCAACTTGCTAAATAAGGTCAGGAGGTTCTTTCTTTCATTTAACTTCATTGACTTAATTTAAACTGATTAGAAGTCCAATCGTGCAGTAATATATCTGCATTTAAAACTCAGTTAATCTGTTAGCTCTCACTAAATGCAATTTATTAAGTCATTGGAATAAAATAGTGCTAAAGACAGGGAAAAACATAAAAATATTCTAAATAGTATAAACTTTATGGTGTATTTTTGTCATTAGTAATGAAAACATTTCGAATTGAAACTGTCCACATTAGTTGAATTTAGATCAATTTGATTTTTTCATTTTGTCTATAGAGTTTTATATTGATTTTTTAATATTATGACTTGATTCGAAACTTTATCCTAAAAAGCTATTATTATGCCTGTATTAAAGGCATATTTTGGTGTTTATTATTAGTCTCTTTAGTGCTACATTTTCTTTAAAAAATTAAAATTAAACCCTTAACTAGTTTTGATCATGAAGGAATTCAAGCAAATGATTATTCTCTTGCATTTTCATTGTTAGTTTATATTGTTGCAAGTAACACATTTATTTTACTTCTTTGCATTTTCATTGTTAGTTTATATTGTTGCAAGTAACACATTTATTTTACTTCTATTACTTACTAGTTTATCTATTTCTAATAATTTTCATTACTTTTTATTACTTCACAAACCTATTTTAAAGTATATCTTGACTAAAATTTGTGTAGAAGCATATATTTTGTACAGAGGATTCTTTTTTTGAACTTTTTCTTAATCAGGTTCAACCTTACTGAAACTTCACATTTGCCTTTCAGCAGTGAGTTGAATAGATTAGATACATTATAGTGACCCAGAGGTAGGAGACCACATAATTATTGCCTTAATTAAGTCATTTTGTGAGTGAAAGGGAAAGCTATTGAGCATTATTCCTGGAGAAAAGCATAAACTGTTATGGGTAAATGAGATGAAGAGTTATCCTATCAAGAAACTGAGATCCAGGAGTTCGTTCTAAATCACTAGGGGGAAAAAGTGAATTTATATTCACAGAGGTTTTAGAATGTATTATACTTTATCCTATGTCTTTGAAAAGTTTTTGTCCTTTCATGAAATTGAAGCAAATACTTGAGTAAGCGAGTTAGAAAGTTCTTGTCTTTTTACCACTGGGATTGTCACCAGTTGGCCATCCCCTTTGAGAGGATGCCTACACATATTCGTTGTGGGAAGCTCCATAGCTGCTCAACCACAAAACACAAGAGAAAACCTTTAAATTCATCTTCTAAAAGTTTATTTACTGGTTTTAGTTGATTTCCATTTCAGAGATTATTAACATTTAACTGAAAGGACCAAAATGGTTCTTTGGTTGGAAAAGAAATAGCATTTCCAAAGAAAAGAAGTATCTTGGTCATAAGTGAGATATATTTCCTATATATGTCCATTTTTAAAAATAATTTTAGATCCTTGATATTAGACTTGTATGTTTTTTGTTTGCTTACTTCTTAAAGTACTCTCCTGGGTGACAATTATGTGACATATTTTGATGAGGTATTGACTTTTGTGGAATTTACAAAAGTCATTTACTAAAAACATTTTAGAATGAAATTCATACACATACAATGATTAAATACATTAGTCATCAAGTTTCAAAATGTAGTTCTGCAAAGTTTTAAGAGGGTAAGGTTGTAATTTTGCCAAGAAGAATCATACAACAGATCTGATTTACTTTAGTCAGATGTTAGGAAGAATAAACTTGGGGAAATAATTAGTTCTATCTACTCATTTAGAACTAACGCATGAGACCAGTAGTATAGGGGAGGACATCCTCAAAATTGCTGCCATTATATATGTTGTACTTCTTTTGGCATTGCACTTCCAAATGTATTCCATCAACTCTGTGAGCAGAGTTTCTCTTTTTGACAGTGGAGGGCAGGCTTTCTCTAATTCAACTAGGCTTCAGTGACCCACTAATTTGGCATCCTTTTTAAAAAAGAACAATTGAGAAGCTGAAACTCAGATGGGGAACTCACCTGCCTTGTGTTCAGAAACTTGACTTACCCAGGAGCTATATTTCACAGATTTGGAAGCAGACCCCCATGGAGCCCAGAGTTCATACTGGTGTAAACATAGAATGAGGACTACAATTCATGCCCCTGGCTCCTGGTTCCAGCTGCTTCCTATCATGCAACACTGCCTCCTCAGCTGCCCCATATAGGTTTTTATTTCATTGCCTTTCAGTCTCAGTCTCCTTGGCAAAGCCAGTAGTCACAAGCCACAGGGGCTACCAGGGCCAGTGATGTTACATGAATTAAAGGACTGAGTCTGAGTGGAACCAGTGGAACTACATACTGCTGACAAAGAAGGCCTCAGGTCTTCACTGCAGAAGAATGAACCCAATAAGGGGTCTCAGGCAGGGCAGGCCTAAGAAAATTTGTGTGCAGATGGACACATGCCAGGTGCCTGCCAGATTGCAACCTCCATGTAAGTGTGTATTTCTCATTTCCCCAGTGACCACAATAATGATAGGCCCTGTTGCTCAAAATGTGCAAGGTGTCATTTATGCCTTATATCTTGCAATCCCTTCAACAACCTGGGTGAGTATGGAGGATAAGAAATGGAGATTGTCCAACAACCAAATGCATGTCTAGGATTGGAGTCTCGGACTCCATGTAATCTTACTCTCACACCTTCAACCTCTGTTGATTCTGCCATTGCTGGCTGAATTAAAACTGTGGCAAATCTGTATAGTTTTCCAAAGTTCGTTCATTCAATGTACAAACATAGGTGATTTACCACTTTGTAAAAAGCCATTATGTACTTTGAAGATGAAAGGTAACATTGCATATTTGTTCTCATGAACAAACCAGGTATGTAAAATAGTAACTTTTAAGCATCGACTCTGGTAATATCTAGAATTTAAATCGCATATAATAAGTTTCTAACAACTTATTTAATTGGTTCCTAGCTAAGTTGACATGTATTTCTTCTCATTTCTCTTCTGGAAAAAAAAATCAATAAATTATTTGTATACCTCTAATGGAGGTGAAATTAAGGCTTTTAGAAACCTTATTAGGGAAACGATGCTTTTGACATTAATCAGTTTGACATGTATTAGGAATTGGAATGCTAATAGACTACATATTTGATATTCTTTAGCATATTTTTTTCATTGCAATTGTTAAAATTAATTATTTTATTGTTACCTTTTAAAAAATTTCAAGTACACTCTCTTCATTGTTATTTTAACAAAACTAGTAGAATTTTTTTAAACTTAATTTCTTATATTTTTGTCATCGTTTCTTATTCACGTTTTTCTTACCTTCCTCTCTGCGCCTCTCTCTCTCTCACTCTCTCTCTCTCTCTCTCTCTCTCTCTCTCTCTCTCTCTCTCTCTCTCTCTCTTTCTCCTCTCTTTCTCTCTCTCTCCTCTCTCTCTTTCTCTTTCATAGGCATGCATTTTTTTACAAAGTATCCTCCTAATCAGTTGCATAACCACATTTTATTCCTGCTACAATCATAAATTTTCCTCTGTCCTAGTACAGAGATGATCAGTTATGTCAGAGATGAGTGAGTGGTGACTAGCTCTAAGGAAAAACACCACAGTGGAGGCTGTTGGTTCCCTGTCCTGATCTGCTCAGTGCATGCATCTCCTCAGCTGCTGGGATGTTGTCAGCTAAACTTTCACTGCTCCTCCTTTTTCCAAAGAATTATGTTTACTGAACCAGGAACTGCCTTACCTGATAGATTTCCTCAAGGTAGAAACAAATTTCGGGAATCATGATCTCAGTCCAGAAGGCTGAAGGCTGATTTTAGCCAGTCTAGATCTTTACTTAGCCACTCCTCTGCGTGCTCTACTCCCTCAGTCCCTTCCTTCTGAGTCACCCTATCTAAGCTATCCTGCACAGAATCCTGTGTTGGACTCTTTGAGGGGACTCAGGCAGAGAGATACCAGGGTCCCCATCAATGTTGCTGAAATACACTGTAATTTACTAGAAAATGGACCTACAAATGAGGGCCCCTTTTATTTCTTTTTCTTTGCCCTGGTTCCTGCTATTTCTCAAAACCTGAAACTCTAGAAGACTTTGGAGCCTATGAGTAGAACAGTTATGAGAACTTATGGTTTGGAACAAGGGCTATTCTCCCCACAATCTCTAGTGCAGATACACTTTCTCTATTAGGAGAAAAAGAAAAAAAGACATTAAGATTAAAATGTGGTAATGATTTTAAGGTTCTGTTGGGAGTTGCAGTAGTCCCTTGTATTGAAGTTCATTGGTGATAACAGAATTCACTGATTTTGGAGATTGGCTCTTAACTCTGACCTTTAAAAAATTAAATGAAAATGTAAGACAAAATCAAAGTCAAACTAATTTACACGGATTTTTTATTCTTTCTTCCCTTCTTCCTTTCTTTCTTTTGATAGATTGTTTTTTTATGTGAATAACTTCTTTTAAATATTAAATTTTAACATTTTACTAAAATCTCTTTTATTAAAATGGCTCTCCACTTCTCCCCTGTTTTCTCTTTGTATTCTCTTACCTTCTTGCCCTCCCTCACCTCTTTCAGACACTCTCTCTTACCTCTTTCCAGAATAACTCTTTTTCATTAAAAGAAGTACTTTTAAAATTTTATTTAAAGCCCTTGGTTACTTGTTGTGTAACAGTGTATCAGTAAATGAGTTTTTTTTTCTTTTCATTTTCTTATAGAAGGGATAGTTTTTAGACATTGGTTTACATATAATTTATTATTGGGAAGTCAAGTATATAAAGTATACATTAAAAAGTGCTTAAATAACATCTGCTTTCACATGTAGCCATTCAATCATGGCCATATTTGTATATAATCTAGGAATATTGAGTATGAAAGAATATGTAATATTAAATTAATCCAGAAATAAATTACCAGAAGAAAAAAATGAGCACATATCTGACATTTATTTTCAGTTTGATTTTCATTAAGTTGAATTAACACAATTTGTAATTGCCGATTTTCTCATTCACCATGCCAAGACCAAATTGAATGATAAAATTAAATAGAAAATTATGTTTACTTTTTCATAATTTTACTCATTTTCTTTTCTCTTGTGTTCTGTGATACATAAAATTGGACCAGAAATTTTTAAAAATTATCTATTTATTTCTAGAGTACACATATTTTATTAAGTATTTTGGAAAACCTGTGAAGACCTCAGTACTTTTCTCACATTTTCCCCTGAATAGTTCTACTGGAGTGCCAAGACAGAGAAGGAATTCAGTGCTATAAGTCTACATAATAGTAGAAGTTAACCAAATTATCTAAAAGGAGCATATATTATACATTTATATCTGAAGAAAAAAGCTTTTAAATACAGCTTTTAGATGACTCAGGAAGTAGCATATTTTCCTTATTTTAGTTACTTATCCAAAGAGAGAATGATTTATGTCAGATTTAAATTTCTTTCTTGTTTTCACAATTCTGGGTTTTGTTATTATAGTAATATAACCTGAATAAATATGAATCAATGAACCATAAAAATAAGTCTTAGATTTTAAACTTGTTTGAGATAACTCATCTTTTTGTCTTAAATTTATTAGAGTATCTTGGAAAATACCACATAAAACACTGATATGCCTACAAATGTATTTTATATTCTGTATGTAGTTAGTGTGATCTCTAGGAAGAGATCTCTTTCTAGGTCGGTATCTAAAAACTTGAGAATCTCTGTGACTGTGGGAAATGTCATTTTACCTTTTTGGGTACTCAGGTTTTTCATCTACATTAACATTTTGGGGGTTGGTAGAGTTCTTTATATACTCGAACTTATATGTAAGGCTAAAAATAAAATCTATCTTGGCATTTTCTCATAGGGCATTTCTGTATGATTCCCAGTTGTTCAGCACTAGTGATGTCTGGGTTAATGACTCCTCTGGGAATGGTGTTTCTTCAGGCTAAAGTCAGCATATTCCAAAACCATTTAATAAATCATTTCTGTTAAAGATGCATGCATTCACAGCTATGCAAGACAAAAATACCTTCAGCTATGTTTGCAAATTTAGGTTTGAAGGTAAGTAGGGAAGACAGTGGAAGAAATGGGAAATTCATGAAAGTTCTTCTCTTTCTGTTACCTTATGCATTCTGGACAATTAAAGCATCGAATGACTGTTCCCACAATTAATTCCACACTCCTGTGGACATAGGAAAGTGTTTCTTATGGTTTGTTGTGAGGTAGATAGGCAGGTAGATTGGTTGCACTTTGCTTAAATACAATGAATTTCAGTCAGTGTTTTTGTACAGTGAGTTCCAGTCAATCACCAATTGAAGAAGGAAAGTGATGTGTGTGTTTGTGTGTATGTGTGTGTGTGTGTGTGTGTGTGTGTGTGTGTGTGTGCATGTCTGTCTGTCTTTGGGGGAAGTAGGCGGTACAGAGGGAGAGAGATGCATTTTTTATGTTGCAGTTTTCTGAATTAGTAAGTAAAGCAATGTTTTGAGTCATTGGGAGTAAGTAATGGTGATGATAGTGACACAGAAATAATTTCAGTTTTATTTTATTGTCTAAAAGGAAGACAAATCATTTAATCACTCTGGAATGTTAGGGTGGTCTTAGATCCTGAATAGAGATCTCTGATTTCTCCCTCCTAATAAATTCTTATTTCTCTGGAGGGATTCAAATCCATGATGGTCTTGCTCTGATGGCCAGGCACCCAGTCCCACTTCTGAGTGGTATCAGGTGTCAGTTATCACTCTGCTGAATTTTTTTTCTTATCTAGCTGTTTGCAGTAATAAAACTTTCTTTTAGAAAGACTCCTCTCTGAGTCTTAAAGCAATAATTCCTGAATGTTTTTTTAACTTTGAAGCAACGTTTCCCAAAGTGTGAGCCATAGAAATTAGAACTATTTCTCTATTTGAATATTTACCTTTTTCAATCTCAGTCCTCAGTGTCTGTTTCTGTCTCTCTCTGTGTCTCTTTCTCTTAGCTGTATACTTCATTTTGGAAATGATACTGTGAGCCTATGTCTTTAGTTCTCTAGTACCAAGACATCTAAGTCAATATATTTAATGTATTGTAAATATAGTTTGAAATATTAAATTGAATTGTTCACTAGAACCTCACATATGCTTAGCTTTAGAAAATTGCATAACTATTTATGAAGACATCATAGGAAAACAACTCCTTCATCAAAGGGATATTCATGTTTTACTTATTCTTTTAGCTCAATTGTCAAGCAACCCACACAAAGCAGATATTGTTTGATTGTTTCCCTAAAATTGTAATAAAAGTAAAGTTATTAAAGGCTTAATGACTGAAAGTCACCTTTAAAGTGAGATTATTTTTCTTTTGATATTGAAAATCATAAAGCTCTTTGAATGTCAGCTATTGCAGTTATAGTGAATTGTCTAGATTTTCCTCCATATTTATATACGTGCCACTGAAACTTCATATAATTTTCTCTATGAACAATGCATATTTAATGTCAATATTTTAAAAATATTTTAAGGGCATTTTGTGGTAAAATTATTAAATCGACTCTCCCCACATATCTTATAGCTGACAGAGCTTATGCCTTATCATTGTATATGGACTCTTATCTGTTGTGACCTCTTCTTTAGGTTGCTCAATTAATAGATGAATTGAGTGTTGCTAAGAAGAAAGGGACAAGAACCATATTCTTGTTCAGTGTAAATACTGGGTGTTGGATAGTTTGTGATTTATTTGGAGTGAGAAAATGGACTTCTTTATCCAGATACTGTCACCAGTGACACACAGGCCAAACATAAAAAAAATTGTATAGCCTGAATTCTGGAAACCTGGCAGTGAAAGGCCTTCTCTTTGGTGCTTTATCAGTTCTTGGACAAAGATTGCAGGGCTATGTTGAGTAACACATTCACTATCTTCATCTTTTCTCCTCATTAAGGAAAAGAAATTTCTGCCATAATGTGATCCATGATTAAAGTCAGTGCAGTCTCTAACATTCCCCAGATGTTTTAACATCACTCACATCACTTGTGTTGAGTTTATAAATGTGATTTGTCTACTGGTTTATTCTTTTTTGGAGCAAATGGTATCTTTCTGCTTGAGGAAAAAAAAGGCTAAATCTTAAATCAGAGACTCTGTGAGTTACTTAACATAATTTACAGTATGTTTAGAAGCAGTGCTAAAATGCAGTATGTAATCAATAGTACTTTCTCATATAGAACATATTTGTACTCCATTGCAGCAGTGTGATTCTGCCAGAATCAGAATGACCAGGTTTTTCTTAATGCTGTTCTTCTTTTTTTTTTTTTTTAATACTATGCCTCAATATCAACTTTCCATGACTATACAATATTTTTCTTTTTCAGTTCAAGAGTAGAAACAGCAGACTCCCAACCTGTACGAGTATACGTTTGTGGTATTGAATTAGTTTAATTCTACAAATTGTTGTCTTTATCATGATATTTTTTAGGAGCACTCAATGTGATTGTCCTTTTTTTTTTTTTCTTTCAGGTTTCTGTTCTTTCAGTTTATGAGGAGTGTATGTTTCTGATATAGCCATAACACTCTCCCTATTCCTTTCTCTTGCCAAGCACCCCAGCTCAGGAAGTCAAATATTTATGTGTAGCAAATGTGGCTCCACATTAGGTCTCTGGGATTTCGAAATCTCCCTAATTCATACATTAAAACATAAACAAGCAACAAAATGAAGAAGATACAACTTTCAAGGAAGAATTATATTAGGTGGAAGCAAGAATTTTGAGTTAGATTTAAGATAATGTTTGCATTTGAGTAACATTTTATTACGATAGGTAGTTGTTTCTATCCATCTTTATAATTTGTAAAGAAATATCTATAAATCTTTATATTTATCCTCATAATTAGACTTTGAATATGGAGAGATTTATTTTCCCCTAATTTTCAGAAGAGAAAACTGAACCGCAAGTGATTGAGCCATGAACGCATCTCCCTCTTTCCTATTTTCTTTCCTAACATCAGGTTGCCTAATACACCTGTGTCCTGTGTCCTCAGTTCTCCCTTCCTGCTACTCTGTGTCTGAGCCACGAGAATTACCGTAGCTTGACTCTCACTGTGATCCTTTAGGGTGCAAAGGAAGGGTCATTCCGAGAAAAGATTTTAAAATGTGTGGTTAAAATGAAGCCTTCTGTTGCTTGGCTCTCCAAGATGGTAAACACCAGATGCAGACATTGATGTGGCAGTGATTATCCAGGCTGATGAGCCTGTTACTTTGATTACATGGGCAGTGGGCTTGGAGGGCTTTGAGATCAGTGGGGGCTCTCAAATCCTGTCTCCCTCCTTATGAAGGATCCTGTGCCCACATCTGAACAGTGCAGCTGACCACTGCCTGAGAAACACATTGTCCCTAAACATTTACTACCCACCGGCTAAAATCTCAAAAAGAAGGCATTTGATTTTCCTTATCTGAAAAATTGGGTCATTTATGGGAGGAACTAGTGTTGCCTTTACTCTTCATCAAATACTCAACATTCAACATGTTTTGGTCATATGAATAAAGGACATTTCAGTCAGAATATTTTATCCCTGTTGGTATGATTTAATTTGCTTTACATCTAAAACCCTCACTCCAGAGTTGATATTCAGGAATTTTCTGTTGAGTCAATTCAAAATATATTTTGATCATGGATCAAATATGTCTAATTTTAATTGCATTTTATTTTAATCCAAATGAAAAGATTAGTTATGAATTATTTTTAATGATTAGATTTGAAAATATTGACAAATATTACTATTTATTATTGAAAAAATGACAATATTCTACATGGGTGTTCTTGACCAAAGGCACATACAGCTATAATTAATTTTTTTCTTGAATTGTCCTATTTATGCAGTTTACAAATTATAAGATAAACTTAATATGTGTGCACATACATGAACTTACAGAATTTACTTATTCTTAAATATATCATTTAGATTGTTTGATTAATATTTATAAAAAATTTTCATCATCTCTATACACTTTTAGATTTCCAAAGTTCACTTGGTAAAAGCTTAGAATAGGAAAATGTGACTTCTACAAGTAAGAAATGTTGAAATTGGTATTTTTAGTGAAAATTGATCATTTAACTACATTACACATGCTTAATATTAATTTATCTGTCGTAAAGTAAAATGAAAGATTCTTTTACTTAACAATTTTATTTAGCTCACATAAACTTTGACACATGGAGGAAAATTTGAGAAGTTAAGCACAATATTTTATTTTAAGGGACACGGCATGACATGCTCTTAGAATTCTGTCATGGAATTTCATTCAGGATATAAAACTGCACAGATCAGCTGTCTAAATCAACTGTTTAAATTTAACATTCTGAACTTCAGTTTGTCCACCTGTAAAATAGAGACAGTAGCATCTTTCCCTAAGACTATTGTAATTTTTTTAGAAGACACGTGAAAATAGTATTTTCTGTAAATGTACTACAGTTAGGAATCGTATTACAATTAGAAAACTAATTGCATGTATAGTTAGAATATGTATTGTATAAAAGTGAGGTATTTTGGATGTGATTTTGAACCATTGCTGGTTTTCTATTTTACTTATGTAAAGCACTTGACTTCCTTCCTGTTTATATAATCATAAATAATCTAGTCTTTTTATGCAAATTGAAGAAATGCCTCATAAGTTGTCAGAGCTATACATTTTATATGAAGGATTTCTTGCTTCAGAAACAAGAAATTAGATACATTAAAGATAGTGTGTTATTAAAAATAGGGAAATAACAAGGAATAAATCAACATTGATATATTTATTTATTCAACAGATGATATTGAATCTTTGCTGTTTGTTTGGCATCTTTCTTGTATCTAAATACTCATTGTAAATAAAGTTCATGTGTGGATTTTGAATCATGGAGCACTCAGGCTAGAGTAAGTGATAAACAGTGAAGAGTGATACAGGGCATTATTTAATTGCAATGATAATAGTACCTTGAAGGAGAAGTATAATAAATTATAGAAACATAAAAGCATGCAGAGAATATCAGGGAAGTCTTCTCAGAGGTTATTTGACCCCTAGAAGACTCAAAAGAATTAGCCAATATAAAGAGAATTCTAGTTTACTGTGAGAGCCAACAGACTGTAATATTATATAAACTAGTCAAAGCATAGCGAAGCCACATTCAAGTTTTTTAATGTTTGCATTTATTTTATGCTTGTTCTTAATTAGATGCATACATTTTTTCTGTTCTTTACTTAATTTAGATACACATCCTGTATATAGGTGTTATATAGGTGTTTCATGTGTACATGAATATTTTGTTACTTGAGTTATTCCTTAACAAGTCAAGCTTATCTATAACATATTTGATATTGAGTTATTATAGACTGTTGCTTATTTCTGAACTGGAAAAATTGGTTATTATCAGAAAATTGCTTTGAGAAACACATTAAGAGTTTTGTCCTTAAGGTTGACAACACAATCATCCAACAAAGGTAGACTTAGGTTTGAACTTTCAAACTGCCTGAATATTTAAAGGTAATCTGTCAGCCTGTTCTAAAGTCTGTTTTACCTCCTTTCCCATCATTACTTTTCTCTTAAATTTGGTGTCATCCTGGTAATCTATTCAGCTGTAGAAACAAAGTAATTGAGGTTTTACACAAACACACACACACACACACACACACACACCATTAAATTTGAGCTTTGTTAGAACATTAAGATGAGTTACTATTAAAGCTCAGCAAAATTTGTCTCCACCAAGGGTAAAAGAAAAGCAGTGCAGATACTTAATAATGCTGGCAGATCTTTAACTTTCTAAAAGTTATCGACCTGTATCGAGAGTGTAACAAGAAGGGAAGTCAATGAGAAAAAATTGTCCCTGACTCAGTGGGATCATAATGTATTTGTTTTTCTAACCATTACCTTCCTATCATGTTATGAATGGAGGCTACACTTAGCACACCGGGCTGTGTGCTTCTGGCATTCTGAGCCTTAATCTGACTAATGCCCCCACTGCAGGATGTAAATAGATTACAAAGAAAAATTCAATATTTTGCCCTTCTCCCACCAGAGCAGCCCATATTAGTTGTTTCCTGCCATATAATTGCATTACATGCAGGCATGTGATCCATGGTTAATGGCAGTCACAGTCAACTGTCACTTTGCTTTTAGCCTAGGACATTCAGTGTGATTTACATATTTAGCACCATGACAAGAACTAGGATTGTGAAACCACTTGTGGAGGTATGATGCTAGCCTCTCTCAAGAAATTAGTATTTTATTTTCCAGATGAACACCATTGCTAAGGGGTGAGGCACAAATGTGTATGGCATCTGTAAGGTAAATTAATTAATTTATCAAGGATTTCTTTGTCCTTAAAAATGTTTTCATGGTGAAGGATAGTATTGGACTGGGGTAAACTTAATGTATTATATACATTGATATACATTGTTGCACACCTTAAACCTATAAATGTGTAATGTGTTGTTCATTCAATAAGACTAAAAAAATAAGTAAACAAATAGATTTTTGTCAGTATTAGTTGTTATAAAGATGATAAACTGTTATAAAATATTATTATGAACTGGGTCAATAATTCTGAGAAACAATTTATTAACTGAAAAATTAATTTTTGTTTTAATTTCTTATCAGTTAAGTTTTAAAAATATAAGGAAAATTTGTTTTTTAAGGAATCATAACAAATACCTGAACAGGTTTCCATGAGCCTGGCATGAAAAGTTGAACATCTAGTTATCTTAGTGTTTACCAAACCAAATATAATTTCATATAGAGAATATTTGAACCTTATATTTAATGTGAGAGAGTAATTTTAAGAGATTTTATTGTTAGGTGTGATTACCACTATAAATTACTTAAATTCCTTCATTATTTATATGAAAGTTTCCTCCCTGGGGTGACTTGAATAACCAAGGATTATGAGGATGTTGGTGAAATTCTTTCTTTGCCTTATTTACATGAACTCTTTTCATAACCAAGGTCAGTTTCCCATCCTGTGTTGTTCTGGGTGGAAAAGGGTTAGACAATTGCTAGCTGTGAATGAGAAATTCTCCATGGTTGGTTGAAAATAGTCTGTCTAGTTTCTCTGTCAATAGTCTGGTCTGTAAGCATAGGAAGAACTGCTTGACTCCAATCCATTATTCACACCTTCAGAGTATTTTTTTGCACATGTGAAATGCAAAAGTAATTATTTTTTTATGTATTTTTTACACTTTTTTCATGTGTTCCATTGTCATGTTCCAGCTTGAATCCCTGCTTAAAGGTTTTAAATGTTCCTTATTAACAACTAAATCAAGTCACAGTCCCCTATAGGCATGGGACAGGACAGGCCCTTCACATTCCAGCTCCATTTTTATTTCCATATTTTAAATTTCCGTGCTCTTTAACCACTTGGTGTTCATGGCCTGGCACACAGTTTCCTCCCAGTCTAACCAGTGTTCTTCATGCATCCTTCAAGTTTATTCCAAAACAAAGTGATCTTTCCTCACTTCTTATTCCAAAAAATACTCTAGATGTACCCACTCACTTATCATTAGCTCCTCAGAAGAAAACTTTGGTACGTATTAGTATTTTTATGGCCTTTCCCATTGCAAGGCTCTGAATCCCTGTGTCTTTCTCGCACAGGTGAGAAAAAAACACTTCAGAAGAAGGGAGGACAGTTTGATCAGCTTTCTCTCATACGTATAAGAGGGACAGTGCAGTTTTCTTTGTAGAATGTAAGCTACATGAGAACAGAGCTGGCTACTATCATGAGTCTAAATAAGAACTCTGTCACTATTTTCTGATGAATGAATTACTGAAGTGAAGACTCCATTAGCTAAGCAGATGTAGATTATTGTCTGATGGTTAAACATTTCTCTATCAATTTATGTCTTAGAGCTTCTCTTTCCTAATGTAATTTAATTATGTAGAAGATGTAACACATGCCACAGTTCTGGCAGCCTTTGTGGCAGGTGGAGAGAAGGCTCCTCCTGAGTCATTCATTGGAGTGTGCAGTGTGTCTAGCTTGCCTTAAAAGCGCTAAAATTAGAAAACACTTTAAACCGAGTTTGCAAGTATAGTGAGCAATTCCTTATTAGAGAAAACACACACACAAACATAATTAAAAACGCATGAGTGTTGCTAAACTCTGCTTGGGGTATTTGGGTCTGTCTTCTGCTGGTGTGGCAAGGTCAGCAGTGGCATGAATGTCCTTGCACCTGTCCAAGTTTTCAAAGTCTTTTTCTTGGGTGGATAACTTTATTACCTTCTCTGCCACTGAAAGAGCTCCCATCTGTCCTTTTGTCTCTATGACTCAATATTGCCAGTTTATCAATGTCCTTTATTTTCAGCAGAAACTATGAAATCCTTTCATAGATTTCTCAAATATTCACTGGTGGGGACCTGAAACAGACTCATTGTTCCTGATAGCTCAACTACTTTTCTCTTTGCATATCAATTGTAGACTACCTACTAGAAAATTAGACAAACTGAGTTAGGAAAATGCTGATGCAAATTCTGCACAGTATTGTAGAAATTCTGTGACCTATAGATTTTATTTATTAATGTATTTGACACCAAGTGCTGCTTTTGATATTTTTGGTGATGGAGATATCCAAGTTACTGTAACTTGTGTGGTCATATTTGGATATCAGACTTTATTGTAGAACACCATATTTATAATAATATTTTAAAGATAAATTATTAAGGAATCGAAAATATCAAAGGAATCTTTTAAACCATTTTTCAAATATATATGCTTATGGATAGATGGAGAGAGTGACCCATGGGCAGAGGGTGCTAGATTTGACTAGTTTTACCTCTGTATTCCCAGTGACTGATACACAATGGGCCCTGTAAAAGTGAGTTAAATGAAAGAGTAAAGGTAGGAAGAAAAAAGTAAATATTAATAATAACTAGTTACTTTAAAGAGGTCTATTTGCTTATTTATTACTGGATAGAGTATTGCTTGCCCTCTAGTGGTCTGTTTTAATGGATTAGGAAAATAAAACTTTAACCTGACTTCTAAAAGAACATTTACTTGATAACATGATTTATAAATGCATAATAGAGGCATTTTCATTTTTAATAAATTATGTTTAATGCAGTTTTTTTAAGTGAAAATTTTTATAGTGAAGGATATCAGGAAAAATTTAGAAAACAAAAAATAAGAGTAATTTGATATTGAGATCTTAAACCTGATATTTTATTTTAGGAGCACTTTGGATTTTTTATGCCTGATATAAAATATAGAGTTTAAATTGTGCTTCTGTCTTGTAAATATCAATTATTTCACAGATGAAAAGCAAAATATTTCTAACAGAATTTTGTGATTATAGACATCAAATCAAAACACCGTCTTCTTATGGAATATTCTGATTATAGCTACTTAAAAAGCTACCCACAGTTTAGACACTAGAAAGACTGACAATATTTACTTATTTTTAAAAATCATGTTATTTAATTGTTCATGTTTGATGACCATTATGCAAATAGTCATTTAGGTAAAGTGGTTTGTTGTTCTAGCATTAAATAAAATAAACTGAGAATGAAATTAGATGAACATTCATAAAACCTTCCATTTTGAGGAATGTAGTTTTCTCTCAACAGCTCACTAATTGTCAAATAAGTCTTCTACATGATTGCAAGTCATTTTTAATGATTTAATGACGGGGTGCATACATTAGTAAGCAGTAGTGGTGAAATCAGTTATTTAAAAATTTCATGTCAATTTTCAATTTTTATTGTCTATCTTGTTTATGATATTTCAGCATATTCTTTCTTTGCTTTAGTCTATATATTGATTATAAAATAGAAATAAAGATAGAGCTTTTTAGCTACAAGGCGGGAACTACAAATTAGGAATGGGGAGATGATACATACAAAAAAGCATAGAATTGTAGACTAAGGATCCATGATAAATCCATCAACGGCTAAGGAAACAAAACGTCAATTGACGTTAGATTATATTTTGACTTAGTACAACATAATAATTACACAGAAAAGTGTGCATGGACATTGCAAATATTTTTATGACTATTAAAAAAATAAGCTTTTGAAAAGTTTTTTCGGATCTTATAAATTTTTTAGTTGATAAAGTAACATAAGTCAAGAGTAAACTTAATTAGATGTCATTAAGTATTTTATTGTTATTTCAGTGGTATCATATATTGAACTTTTTACCGGATAGAATATTGCATTCTCAATTATACAAGATTTGCTTGAACTTATTTTTGAAATTTAGAGCTATAGCGAGAAGTTGTGACTATAATACAGCTTAAAAATTAGAAGACTTTGGTTTTATTCTTGATTCTGGAATATACATGTCCATGTTCCTAGTCTAGAATCTAGTAGCTTAGTTGGAAAAGCTCTTCATCTTCAAATAAATTTGGAACACTATGTTTTAATGAAAGTTGTTTATTGTAGGATTTCATAGAGCTCATTAAATGTTGATATTCATTATTAATCTCCAAGGTGGGTTATATAAATTTTGAAGTTTATTTGAGGAAAACTTTTTCTAAAAACTTGGAGTCACAAGGATGCCGACCTGGTCTGCCCTTTGGGGGATAAATAAGAATTGAGTTAGGTACTGAAGTATTAAGTGGCATGGCAAGGGTAGAGCGAAAAGGAAATATATTAACCAACAGAAGAGCATCATGAGTCACAGCAAAAATGAAAATGTGATTTCAGAGCATGTTTTATTAGTTCTCTAAGACTAGACCACAGCATTCATATTAGCAAATGCCATTCATTGAACCTGGACATTATCAATGGGTTGGACACTGCAGAGCCCTGTGTTGGGACTTTATCACATAGCATTTAGGGCATTTTTAATGAGGAAGATGTTAATGACAACAGCGATTGGTATTTAGTGAGTGATTGTCTTAGAAACTTTTCTAAGTAATTTCTAGGTGTTAACTCTTTTATTTCTCTCAATGCTCCTATCTTATAGGTAGTGAATAGGCAACAAAATGTCAAATAACTTTTATGAGATTAATAATCTAGTCAAAATTGTAGTGTGCATGCATACATGTATTCCAAGCAGCGTGATTTCAGAATCTTTGCCCTTAAACACTATTCTATAGTATAAGGAAAGTGTTGTTAAAGGAAATTAACCTAGAATCATGAAAAATGGATCCAAGTGTAAGTGAAAAAAAAATTGATTGGTAAGAGGTTCTTGGAGTAAAACACGTGAGAGATCCTAGCATCTGTTACTAATGATGGCAGTAGGGATGTAGAGGAATGGTGAAGTGCAGAGACTAAGAAGAAAATATTACTGCTAAATCTTTAACTTAATTGATGGCTTCACATTGATCCAGGAAAGTGAAGGAGTTCCTTCTATCAGTTATATAGCCGACTGTGGCTTTTTGAACAAGGTTATATGATACCACTGACAAAACTGAGGAGCTCATGCAGAAGAGACTCTAGTCAAAATGATGAGTGTGAATTGTAAAAATCTTTAGATGGAAACGATGTCAGTATTCTAGAATTATGTGACCATATATTGAAGGAGAAGTGGTTAAACACAGATTACTGAGGCATCAGCACCATTGTGATGATTAAGATTAGAGGAAGGAATTAATGTTTTAGGCCCCAGAATGAAATAAGAAGAGCTAAGGTTAGGGAAGGGGGTTTTGGTATCTGCTTAGTGTTACAAGTCTGTGGAGGAGGTAAAATCAGAGAAGGAAATTAAAGCTTCTAGAGAAATGAAAATATAGTGTTACAGAGACAAAACGGAAAAATATGTTTAAAATATGACATCAAACACTATTAAAGAGAACAACAGAAAAATAACTGAGAGGAAAGACTAAGTGGTTTCCTTGGGATGGTCTCCTTGGTAGCCATTGGAAGTAATCAGTCACTCAGAGACAAATGTCATTATCTATCCTTATTACTTAGTAGTATTTTATTCACTCATTTTATTTAGACTTTTCAGGTAATCACTTTTAATTGTATCTGTCAATTTGTTCAATATGATATACTAGAGAAGAAATGAAAATGATTGTTCTCATCTTTGGGGGCATAGTGTGAAAACTTTGGCAACTGAACAATGTAATGTGTTTATTAAGTTCTCAGATATATATTCAGTTCCTACTTTGTACTTTAAAATAAAATTATAATGATTTTCAGGTGGTTTAGATTACAGTTTCTAATCATCTAGCTGTATGTATTTTGCATATACGCATATACATGCACATTTTATTGTTTGTGTCTTTCATTAATACCTTGTATGTATTTATTAATACTAGTGTACATAATATAATAAATAAAATAAATTATGTCATATAAATATACTTAACTTCAAAATCAAGAGTGAGGGCACTGGAAGATAATAATTGTGGAAGAAAAGTATATGTATCTCAAATATAATCACTGCCATGTAAATAAGCAAGTATTTTAGTGTATTTCATTATTTTTGATTAATATTATATAGCTATTAAAAACTCAGGTTGGTGATATAGTCCCTGGCTAATTTTTCCCAGCTTTACCATCTGTCTAGGCTGACTACATAGTCATTTTGTGAATCTTCTCTCCCAGTGTAGCAATTAGACTTATTCAACATACTGCATTAAAGTAACACATAATATATGATTGCGTAAAAGACCATTCAATATAGCAAGTTTAAAATGTGTGAGTGACAGAATAAATTACTACCGAATATTATGCTTAACATCACTATCACCTAGGGGCAAAAACCATTGTGTAATATTGGTTGTTTGGTGACATATTTTGACTAGAATGTGCTATGCTATTGGGCATCAGTCAAATGCAGTAATTTAAGATAATTACTCATCTGAAGCAGATAAAAACAGCATCCTTAATATAGACACTCTCATAGCATATTGCTCTGAACTTATTGCCCCAGAATTGAATATCCTTCAAGTACTTAGTGATTTTACTTCCAAATCGCTTTGATTATTTTCCTGTAATAGAATTTATTTTGCTTTGTCTACATTTCTTAGGAAGGCTATAAAGTAATTTGAGGCACTTGCTAAGATTAGGATGAATTTATAATAAAAATAAAACTTAGCTGAATGAAGTAAATAAAGCATGCTTTTTCATCCTTTTTTTTTTTTTTTTTTTGCCAGCTATTAGGAGAAAGGATCATCTATGGAACATATATTCCTAGTCTTCTGGTAGAGACCCTAGAAAAAAATTCCTTCAGAGTTATTCTTGATCAGTTTTAAATTCAGTTCAGTTTTGCGGTCTTTGAATTCAATCTTCAATTTCCTAAGAGGCAGACAAAATCTAACTGGTGGTCTTAATGTGTCCTCGTTCCAGAAGATATCCTTTCTCCCTTCTTTCAGAAACTGTACTGTTTTTTCAGCATCTTCTGTAATTCAAATTGAGGGGCAGTATTTTACCATTAGATCTTAGACTACGTAGACCGTATTTTTCCCTGATAGCATAGCAGGTGATAAATCCATGGAGATCATTAACGTTTTTAGAACAAAAATGTAATGCACTCCCATAACCCAAATCTGACATGTGTTGAGGAAAAGCTTTTCATAACAATGATCAAACCAATTTTCTTTACTTGCTTGAAATATTATGTCACCCAATGACAGAACAAAAAAAATGTTTATAAGGCACACTGCATAATTAGGAAGTAAATTCCTAAGATATATGGCTAATACAGCAGAGTTAGAATAGTACCATTTCTAAAGCTGAATCAAGGTCTTTGATGAGAGTGAACTCTAACAATGCAGGCTTTGAGAGTCTTGCAAAATCTCAATTAAGTTTCTGAAATGTTTCCACAGTTTATTTTTCTAGGATCTTTTCCATGACTGCTTGCTCATAAAGACCTGGCTGTGGAAGGAAATTGAGCAGGAACTCTTGAATTGGTCTCTTGTTTTCCTAGTTCTGTTGACCTGTACAAGGGTAGTAACACTTTGGGGTCTTAAGTTCTTCCTTTGCTACTGTTTTTAATTGATGCATTGTTCTGTTTTGAGAGTAATTAAAATCAAATTCTGATAATTGGCCAATAGAAGCAGGAAGCAAAATTCTGAAATTAAGAAGTGATTATTTGTTAATTTTTTTCCCAAATTCCTTGTTGGATTTAGTATTAGTTATTTTTGTTTTTAAGAAAGTATCAGGAAAATTTTAGTAAATAAACTAATTCTCTAAGTTTTAGAATCTAGGATAACATTGAATTGAATTTGAAGAAATCTGAAAGTTCATAAATTCTTTATTAAAACTAATCACATAAAAATGAAAATTGAATATCATAAGACAATATTATGAAAAATATAAAGCCAACCACTTCCAAATTAAATTGCAATGTACACTATCACAAGGCAAAGGCATTTGTTAATGATGGTATTGTGAGGGAATTGCACACATACATGCATAATACTGTTTTTGCAAAAAAAAATTTTGTGTAGTTCCTGATTTCATTTTGGCACAAACATTAATTTTCACAACCTATTTGAATGTGTCAACATCTTGCTCGAAAGCATAGCTCAGTTTTGTTACTATGATATAGACTTCAAGGGATACATAATTTCTCTAATTGTTAAAAAGTTTTCTACTCACCTTTAATTAATAGACAAAATGAGTGACGGATTACTCCCTAAATTATTCAATATCAGGATCATATTATAATTCTTTTTAGTTGTTTCAAGAGGTTGTGATTCACTTAACAAATATATATGTTCTTTATATATTTTGCCATAGATTTGGGCTTAAGAGGGAATGATAAGTTATGATGAAAATGGACAACTAGGGATTTGGAGACAAGAGGTTAAACAAATGCTGTAAGTGCTTAGTGTATTTTTGTGCTATATTTAGAACTGAGTGACTGCTAAATTTACTAAAAGGCAGTGTTGCTTGCATTAAGAAAGGGAAGAGGCTCTTGTGTACACAGGCAGAGGAATACAGGAAACCTTTGCAAGAACTGAGAATCAGAAAGTGAGATCTTTTGTGATTGGACTTGTGCATTATTTTATGGAAAATATCAGTGATACCTCAAAAACAAATGCCTTACTTTACTATATAATGTGACTAGAGTTAAGATAAAACCATACATTGTAAAAACTGTAGGAAATACAGTGATGATTGATTAATGACATTAATTTGAAATTCTACCTAGGTTGATATGAAGTGATAATTAGGGTCCAAAGTGAAAGAGAAGAAAATGCAGAGGGTCTGAAATTCTAGTTGCTTTCTTCCATGGAAGACACTAGGGAAAATTTTCTACTTATTGTAAGCAAAATGAATAGGGAGTGGTTTGAAGAAGGTAAATGTCTGATAATAACAGAATTTAGAACAGTAGAGAAGGAAGCTAGGCCATTTTATGCTTTTTAGAGAGAGTTGATTAGACAGTTTCTAGAACTAAAAAGAGTTGACATAAAAATTTAAAAAATACAGAATTCATATGACCATTATTCTATGATATTAGTGCCTCAATAAGTTTGCTGAAATTTTTATTTCATTGACATTTATTCTGCAATAGCATTCAGAAGGTTTGTGTTCTGATGGCTAGTCAAATAATATTAGAAAAATGAAACCAGATTTATTGTATTAGAAGACTATGTCGGATGACTCTAATAGACAATCAATTACAATAATAAAAATGAATGCCAACTTATTCATCTTAAAAAGGGAAAAAATAGGTACATTGTCTAATAATTACAAATTTGAAGATAATGGAAGACATGAATAAAACTTTTTTCTTCACTAAACAATTGAAGCATGGAATACAATTTGGGAATATTTACAGAAGTCACAAGCATTTTTTTTTTTAAGAAGAGAGAATATAAAGCTAACTAGGATCCAGGATATCATTTGAAAAATCTGTAATGGGAGGTAAGTAGGAATCCTGGTGGGGCAGAAAATCTAAGGAGTATGGTGATATTTTATATCACAACAATATTCAAAGTAACCTAGACTGAACACTATGCTTTTACTAAAGAAAAATTATGAAATATGAATGCATTAATCATGTCATGCAATGGAAATATCTGTAATGGTAAACATGGTGGCAAACGTGTGCTGAATGCCATTCAGGGATTACCAGGCATCAGCATTTTCATGTCACTGTTCTGTCATTCCATTATGTAACTATTTAGAGTTGTATGCAAGTTTCAAGTTTTTAATCCAAAGTTTTTACAAGGTGATCAGTGCTGAATCAAATTCATTGAAATGAAAAAAACAAACAAGCAGCCAAGCCAAAAGCGACAACTTCTTCAGTCAAAGATCAAGTATGAATGCTCCTTGACTTCTTTCTGATGAAGTCTTGATGTCAGTGCCATGGTCAGATTTTGAAAACATAAGTTTTCTTCAATCCTAGTGAACTATACTTTTTAAATTTAAAAAGAAAACCAGATTTGTTAACATTAAAGTAGTGTTGCTGTAATATTTACTAGATATTTTAAGTTTATTTGCTGCTAATAACAATGATTAAGATTTCTATACATTTTTGCATGCAGTAATATTAGTAAATGACCTTTCACTATGAAAAAGTTTGTTACACTAATGAATAACAATAATATATGGCAATTGTGGATGGTTAGCCTTCTTAGAAAGCCATCTTTTCAACTTTTCTTAATTAAATAGCAAAATTATGTGTTAATATCATATTTATATAGTGATTGATACTGGTTGCTGACAATAGAAGTTCTAAATAATAGTCTGCTTTGTCAGAATCCTGAGCCAGTGAAAAATGCCTTCAACTGGTCTTTCTTTAAAGGACCACAATTCAGACAGAACCGAGAACTAGCTACATATATATCTTTACAAAACAAATTCTAACTGTACTAAGATCTAATTCAATATTTAAAATGCAAAGTACTTTGCAATAAATTTGGTCTATTAATTTGTTCTTCTGTTTCAAGGCAGAATTAGAACCACATCTCTTGTAATGCTCAGGAATATGGTGTTTTAAGTTTAACCCAAATTACCCAAAATCTTCTAATACTTATTAGTATACAACGAATAGTATTATTTTTGGAGTTTACTCATTAATGAGCTTGTAGTATTATTTACACTAACTTAATGTTAGAAAGCTAGAATATTTATTTTCCATGTTATAGCATGTAGCTTAGCAAAGGGAAAGAATATAACATAGTTGTACACAACCCAATCAAGATGAGATCAATGGAACTGAATTTTCCCTCCTTAATAGCCAGTAAATGAAAATTGCTCTCTAGTAATTCAAAGAAGGTGCTAAAAACTATTAGCTAAAAGAGTTTTCTGCCTGACTGCATTAATTTCCTATTCATTTCATTAAAGGGAAAGTTTTGATAGTACTTATAAATTATAGTATGTTCCTAGTAGACTAATAGCTTGAGGAAAAACATGTAATGGCTCTCCTTAATCAAAGTAAGAGCAAGTTGTTTATCTAGCTGAAGAACCTTGGATCAAGGGTACATATTTTATTATTTCTCTCTCAAATCAACAGTCATGCATAGAAACGTGACCAATGGAATAGCTATAGATAGTTTACGAAAACTTCTGGGGTGGCTGTGATAGGTATGGTTTCCTAGAAACTCATTCATTGCTTATTTATTTAGGACTTATTAGGAGCCACTTATTGTGTTCTTAATACTATGGATCTTATGGTGAGCCAAATACTATGGTCCCTTGTCTTCATGGAATTTATTTCCCTGGGTAGGGGTGGGGGGAGAGATTAGATAGTTTGAGTTGGACATCCTCTCAGTAATATTTTTTTTGTAACATGACAAGGTGCTAATAATGAAACCAAAGTGGAAACTAAATTTCTATTCTATTAGAAAGTAAATATTACGAACTCTTGTGAACTAGATGTTAAATGATATGGTTGCTCCAAAAACAAACAAAACAAAACAAAAAACTCCAAAATTCACATCATTTATATAAAGTCTCCATGTCTGCTAGCTGTTCAGACTACCATTATAGTGTTTCAGTGTTTCAGCTTCAAACATTGAATACGGACTAAGTTCTAAGGATGAGTGATTCATGCTCATGTGCTTTCTGGTTTCTAAAACCCCCGTCTTTACTTAATGGCTGTAGCCAGCTTGTAGCTAGTTAACTTTTCAGAAATAGGATCCTGTTATTTCTTGTTAATCACAGGAAATGGCTGTTCTTTCCTTCTTTTCCTCCCCAGTATCCCCACCTTCCTCATGTGTACATATACCTCTACCTTATAACTGGACAGCAGTGTGGCCTTATCTTAATGGCCTTGACAGATAGCTTAACTGAGGGGAAGATGCTCATTGGAATTTGTTTAGTCTCTTGCAAACTTAAAAGACTCTGGGTTTCCTGCAATTGACCACTGTGCTTCTGCTTTGTCTCCCACAACTTCACTTCTCCCAACCAGCTCAATGTCAGTGGTTAGGTGAAGGAGTTTTTGTTTGAAAGCTGTCTGTTGATTTCTCCTCTGTGATTGATGAAATGGAAAGCATGTGAAATGAGGTTTCCAGAAGAACAGTCTTGCAACCAGCCCTTACTACTGCTCCTAGTGATCACTAGAGTTCACTGCAGAGGAACAAGCTACTAAGGCTGAAGCAGGATAACATGTGATTGCCTTCAGGTAACCATAATAAAGTTGACAATCTCATCCATCCTTTCAGGAGCCTGTGAAAATTACTTATAAAGTGAAAAGTCTGATGTTTTGTTGGCCTTCAAAATATTCCTAAAAGGGACAGTTACCAGGTCCTCAGTTGCCTAAGGTGTCAAGTTAACTTTTCAATCTCCACCCAGTATATCCAGAACATTCTGCCCACCTTGGACTCTGAGAATTAATAGAATTTGTTCTCAAATTGAAAATAGCATATGAATAGGAGCTGATCTAGAATGAGAACAATATTTTAAAACCTGCTGATATTTTCTTCACTTTAGTCTACATTTCCCAGGTTCTTGATAAACTCTCTTTTTCTTTGATTAACTTGATGGAAAGAAATGACATAGAGCATATATGCAAATGTTTCTGAGGAAATAAATAAAAACTCAAGTTACAATTAAAAACATGCATTTTTAAAAGATCAGGAAAAGATATAAGATGAAAATAATTTTATGTGATTTTTTTTTTGCTGTATTTTCCAAATCATTATAGTTACATTGTTCATAAATACTTATTTTGAATGAATCAAATGGTGGGGTGATAAGTGAGCATATGGAGAATATGAATTATTATCTGTGGCCATTCTTGTGTCTTTTGTACCATGAAAATTACATTTATCACACTGGGTTTTGCAGTTTGTTTGCATTCCTAGGAAACTATAGGTGATTTTCACATGTATGGCCTTGAAAGTCTAGCATACTGATTGGTTTACAATATTAACTAAATAAGACCCAGATGAGGGTCATTGAATAAATAAGAGTCTTTTTTAAAGCTCATTAGTAATGAAGAGTTGGCGAAATGAGCATAGATTAATTAATACTATTTATCAAGAATGTCTTACATAGCATATAAAATATGTATTTATATTTAAAATAAGTACAAATATATATGTATTTTTATTATACTTGCTCTTTGTCACTTAGTGCCCAATATGTAAGTCACTTGATCAAATTAGAATTCTCTTAATAAAAATGTGCCTATTTTAAACCCAGAATATTCTGTGTGATTCTTTTGTTAGTAACATGCTTCAAATTATTTTAGGTCAATGCCTACAAATACATTAAACATGGAATAACTTTCTCATTCAAAATAATGACAACCTATAATTTTTTTTCCTATATTTTTGCATACCTAACGCGTTATAAAAATGGTACAGAACAGTTTGAAATACAGTCAATACTTTCAGTTTGCCAGTCTTGGTCATTCACTGAATTGAAAGAAAAAAAGCCATTAGGCGGTTTTGGTTAAATCCTATTTTCTAAGGCTGAGGGTACACGTCTACATTTAAAATCATGAAAGAGCTAAAATATGTTAGTACTGTGCATATGTTAGCACTGTCAACAGAGGACACCATTCTGATAAATTGATATGTAAGGATTAATACAAAATAATGTATGTATAGAAGATCAGTATTGTTTTTCTCCATAGTAGTATAATCTCCCAATCTAGTAGTATAATCTTCCAGTCCTAAAATTTTTAGTTTTCTAATTGAAGTTTTGCCATTAAAATATTATTTAATAAACATTTATTGCATTGCTCCTATGTGAAGTATAAATGAGATAATGTATGTAAAATGCCTTGAAAAATGCAAAGTCTTGAAATAAGAAGCTCTATTAATATTAATATCATATCCCAGAATGCTTCTATTTTCTCCATATGAATAGAGTGTTGTTTGAAGTCTGGATTCTTTGTCATACAGTTAAACTTCAGTAAATATTTGAATTAAAATCTCCTTTTTTGGGCACTGATTATGTTGGTACTGCTATATTAGAGAGAGATGGGGTGAGGGAGAAGAACAAGGGGGAGAGGAAGGAGGGGGAGAGGAGAAAATTTTTGTACTAACTTAATATTTTATTTAAAGGAAAGGCGCAGGAAGCAGGGTTGAAGGTGATTAGGCAAGCAGGTAGGATGAGAGAGTATGAAGATGCATTTAGCTTTTATTTTTATTTTAGTGGTTCATCTTAGTTGTTTTCCCAGCCCTGGGATGTGACCCTGGTTCTTGGGATGTATATGAGTACACTTGACTGGAGATGGTGGATCTAATGGCTACTCCACTAGGGTGCACCCTAAATTCATAATTTTGAAATGAGGATGACTGAGTTGACCACTAAAGAGTATTAATTTTAGAGTCAAAACTCCAGATTTTAAGTCCTAACTGTACCATTTAGTACCTGTTTGAATTTGGTCAGCTAAGGTACCTTAGCTCCCTGATCATAAAATATGGATTATAACCATATCCTAATTTGCTCTCTGAGATTGCTCTGAGGATTTAGGGAGCGATTATAAATATATATGTATATAAATGTATGTATATATAAATGTATATAAAATATATGTATATATGAATACATATGTATATTTATTACATGTATTATTTTTATATGGCTAATATATTTAAATATAAGCCAATATAGGATATATATCTAATTTGATCTTTATGATGTCATGTACCTGTAAATTATCTTTTTATTGTAAATATAGGGATTGCCACTCACATATAACACCCTTTCCCTCAGGGATTCCATCTTTTATTGATGCTAAAAAAAAAAAAAGGAAAAAAAAAAAGATCAGTGCTTCATCTGATCTTGAAATTAATCATTTCTTTTCTGGTGTTAGAGACAACCGTTTTGTCAATTCAGGGCAACCTCTCTAGACCAACAGAAGCTGACCTATGTAGTGGCTCAATATGCCTGTGTTAAAGCTGCAAAAATTATAGATGTTAAAAGGACTATTCTGTTGTTAGGAACCTATGTGGAAAATATCTTTCAGTTAGGTTTAGGAAATAGAAGATTATTTAGAAAGAGAAAAAATAGACAATAATCATTTCCTATTCTGAAGTAAGAAAAATGAAAACAGATAAGGGACATTGGTGTTGCATGAATTGAAGGAAAGGTTCACTTATTTCCCTGAGGTTCTTCACAGGCTGGATGAATGAACAGATTAACAGTAGGCACAATTAGTAGGAAAAAAAGTCCAGATTTAATAATAACATGTCTGAAGAATTTACATGGCCGTAAATTCTGAGGTAGTTGGAACAGACCAGTGATTTATATCCTGTGCTGAGGCATGGAAATGGAACCTGGGGTCTCAGGGTAATGAGGAGAGGGATCTCCACATGGCAAGGAGGAATGTCATCTCTGCTCTTACTCTAAAAGTATAGATAAATAATTCCCCTTTCTACATTCTTCTAGAGAATAAGGACGAGAATAAGGACCTTTTTCTTGTGTAGGAAGAGGGTGGGGTTCTAGAGAGTGGCAGATTGCTTCTTTGATTAAGGGAGGGTCTCTAGGTTTTGAACAATAAGCTTCTCCTTTGCCTTTGGGGCTGTCCTCCACTGTCCTTGGTTCTTCATGTCAGAGTGGGGCATTTACAGGAGAACTATTCTGTGAAAACTTGGGGTATCATGTTTTAGCGTCATCAAAGGAAAGTAGAAAAGCACTTTCCAATTAAATAACTAGATGACTTCTATTAAAAATAGGTAGACATGCCTGTATGACTGAAAGTGAATATCATCTGGTAATAGTGAAGATTTTCTGTTTGCCTTTGGCGTTAGTTTTTCTATTTATTATAAGATTGGCCTTTTGATCTGAATAGTTTATTAGCCAACCATCTTTACTTCCAGTTAACAAATCAGTGATTTTCAATGTTCTCAAACAAGTAGAAATATGCAACAGGTTTTTACCAACATCTTTTAAACTCTTTTCCAATTACTGGACGCCTTATATACCTAGACAACCTTTGCCCTACAGTACATAGTAGGAAATGAGTACCTCAGCACAAACTAAATATTGGAAACATTTATTGAAAAACATGGAGTGTGCTATTTATTTTTCCACAGATTAAGAAATTGTTAAAGTTTCTTAAAGCTCATCTATTTTTTCCTTCCACTGACTAAAAAATGCATTTTTGGATAAAGACATTTAGAAAAACTTTTTAAAATATTAAAACCCTAATTTGAAATTCAGTGCTTAACATTCTGTTTTGAAGGTAAATTCCCTGCCTTCCTTTCAGCAGTGAATTCTGCATCATAATAGGATTGTTGTACTCACATCTTTCCAAAGAGTTCTTCTGAATTTCTCTTAGATAAAAATCTTACCTAAATTATTTGAAAAATTGTATTTTGTTAAGTTAAACATTGCATTTGTAAGAATTTACCCTGTGGATCTCATTAGGCAATGTGTTTATCTTAAAACAATAGTAAAGTGCATCTCAGCCTGCTTCACTAGTAATGAAATCTCCATGAAAGGTGAAATTGAAAGTGTGTGTGTGTGCACATGTGTGAAAATAAATGGATTATTAATTTTAGAGTTTTTTATATCTTGAAAAAAATATGCTCTTGAATCTTAAACCGGATTAAAAGTGTTAATGCTCAAGACAGAATAAAGGCAAATCTTTTAAGCTCTCTGGTATATACTTTGGGAGTGATGTTCCTGAAAACAAAGGGCAGATGATTCAAGTATCTAATGCTGCATGAGGCAGTTCATTGACAATGGATCATTTCAGTTAAATTGATTCCATATTAATTTTAACAGAAAGCTGACACAACTTTTTAAAAAATATATACAAAAAATACTATAAACTAGAATCAATTAAAAATCATCAATAAATGATAGAAACACAATAGAAACTAGCACACAAAATTTCTGATATATTATTATCTTGGTGACTCAGGTATTACAAGAAAAAAGTACCTTATTAAAATAGTGTGACAAGTCTAAAATAAAAGTATAATTCATTTCAAATAAAACATACATTTCCATTTAAATAGTATGTGTAATAGAATCCATTTTTACATTGTAGATTTATTTTTATCATACATTTTGCTCTTTTTCTTTCTCACATTTATGTACTCCCCCTCACACGGAAACACAAGCGAGTTTTCTTATGAAGTTTTGCACAATAAATAGTAACTAGATAACTAATATACTAATTTCAAGAATTCCCCAGAGAAGGGACATCCATGAGACACTGGCATTTATAGCAACTGTTGGAGGAGTATCCCACCTCTGTAAGGAGATTTGGTCAAGAGTACCAATAATTACCCCTACGATGGGGAGAAACCAAGGTACAAGTGTGCAACAGACTTTGAGGACAAGATACTCTTTCTAGATCAGGTCTGAATGCTCTGGGCAAGATGTCATTAAGAAGGCAAACTGAGGAACTGCTTAATGTGTTTGAACTTACTGAAAGGACATTTATACAAAAGACTGAGAGTTTGGGGAGAAATTAAAGATAGGTACCTGAGAATTGGACAAATAATAAACAAAATAACTCCAGGGAAAATAAAAAAGATGTACAGGAGAAGAAAATTACCAACAGGTACTAAATGACTCAGTAATAAATATCTTTTCATGGTCATAATAATAAAATACTAAATACAGATCTATCCAAATGTCTGAGTACCAGAAAGATGGTACAGTGGAGGAGTAAGAGTTCTGTAGAGTCCCAGTGGTGAACCCAGCAATTCTCTGGTAACCTAGCAATAAGTCAACTGGGACAGCCCCTCTCCCCTCAGGGTCTATCATGACTTCCTTAGGCAGCTGACCTGGAGCTGTAAGGTACTGATCTATATTTGCAGTGTCACCCCAACCTCTGTAAAAACCCTATTGTCATGTTCCCTTCCCATACAAAGAAAGCAGCACGGTCAATGGAGGTATCCTTCTATGGTGTACATCTATGATGTGTCTGCCGAAGCACAGCCAAATATTTATTCATGTGAGATTCAGAGACTAAACCGCATGTGTCCTGCCGGTCCTTCCATGTGTGAGTTCCAGCCAGCACTGTTCAATGTTTGTGGCATTGGCTGAGCCCTTTTCTCAACACTTCAATGTCTAAAATAAAAAATTAAAAAGTAGTAATACAAGTGGTTGTGTAGGGCTATTAGGGATATTTAAATAAATACCAAGAGAATTCATCAGCACGTCTGAGCAAGAATTACTCTTCTTTTAAAACAAGCTTTGTAGATCTTTGTGCATTTATAACTTTCATAAGAAAAAAGCTGTTTTTTAAACGACTAAGAAAAGAATTCCAGTCTATTTCCTTTATTTCACATGTTTGCTTATATTTTGATATAAACCAAAAATTTTCTGACTAATCCAAATGATAGCTAACAAAGCAATTAACACTGACATTGTGTTTGGACACAGTGATATTCAAAAGGTAATTTCTGTTTGAGAGTAGAATGAATTACTCAGTGTCTCAGGAATGTCTTAGTAAAAAATATTTTAAAAAATGGAAAAATAAAATCACTATTGGGAACTTAATAACACATTTCAATATGGATAATTTCTAGATCACTGTCATATAAAAGATTTAATTCCATCTCTGGAAAATTTGGAATAATCGATTTTATGTGATAATTATTATTTCTATCTCTACAACTTTGTATATAGGTTCAGTAATGACTGAATGTATCAGGGTAAGGGGTGTATGTGTTTTGTGACTGCCTAGTAGTTCCTTTCTGTATCACATCATTACAGTATGCATATCTCAAGAAATAGAAAGATTATTTTGCTGACTTGTCCATCTATATGGAAACAGTTTTCCACATATAGGTCTTTAAAATGTTAACTTAAATAACTTTTATTTGGCTTCTTTACCTAACTCTGAAACTTTATCTTAAATTTTTTTTTGTATCAATGAGTGACTATGATCACTTCTGCAATATGTTATCCCTCTTCTATCTTTAAAATGCAATGCAGTATTGTGACAATTTGTCATCTGGTCTGTGATCATAATTTACTATGTTCATATTTTATTCCTTATTTCATGCAAATTCCTATTATATATGAAATACAGATGATAGATTAATAGGTAGGAGATGATAAAGTGATAGACAGATAGGTAGATGATAGATAATCTGAGTTTTGGCCAGTCATTGAAAAATGTTGTGTTTGCCAATGCTGAACCTTAGAAGAGACAATTTTGTATATTTCCTCTATCTTGGTTTTGTGGCACTACCTGCATCCTTTTTGTTCATTCATTTGCTCCCACTCTATTCCATGAGCTAGACATTGATTAGGTAAACCCCAGCCCCTGCCTGAGGATTTTTTGATCTAGCTGGAGAAATAGGAATTATTTTGTTATTATATTCAGAAATAAATTATAATCTATAATTTATTAGTACTGTGAAATGAGAACTGCCTGAGTATAATATATAATAATTCAATAGTTTCTCAACTTAGACCATGATAAATATTTCACCTTTTAAAGTATCGTTTTATTTATCCTTTAGCTCAAATTAAAAATTTCAGGTACTTAATGAATTATCTCTTTGATGTTCTCTTAATCAATATGACTAAATGGATAAATGAATTCAGAAACAAAATTTATGGTTAGGAAGGTTATTAAGATATCTACTGAATAGTAATTTTCTTTCAATTTACATTTGTGGTTATGCTGACATTTCAGAAAGGTTTTATTGAAGTAATAAGGTCACTCACTAAAATGCAGATGATGAATCTAATACAGCTGTTAATTATGCTTTATTTTATAGATATCGACATGCAAAATCTGAGTCATAGACAAGATGTTAATTATTTTATAATGATTAGAATAAATTAATGCAGGGACTCCTTTTATATATTAATTAACAGTTCACAATGGGATTAGCAACTCAGAGAAGTGATAAAATGTGTTTGAATACTTATTTCACTATGAATGTTAAGAGGTTTATTGCAAGAAAGGTCTTGAAAAGTTCAAAATATTTAGCATTTAATACCTTTGTTCTTTTTTAGTAAGGACTTTTGGTAATTTGCTATTTGAATTTGATCAATGCATCCTTTTCCATCTTCTCCAAATAATTTCTTTGACTGTCATGAAATCATCATATTCTTCCTACATTTTCCCTTTCATCACTTTACTTCTCAGAGTGATCCTTTTCAATCTCTTTTTCTAACTTTTTTCCCTACTACTTTTACCTCCGTAGGTGTTTTGGTCTCAAGGCTCCATCTGGGCCTTCTGTTCTCTATATATTAGGACTTTGATATGTATTTATTCATGTCGTGTACATTAGATCTGATGATCTTTGTTTGTAATCTCAGTTACTTCCATGGATTTGAATTTCATCTATATATGCTGTAAACTACTAAATTAAAAATTTCAGCCCTGACCTTAACCTGAAAATTCAGAATAATATCAGCTGTCTATATGCTATCTCTACGTGGTATAGACTTTCTGTAACAGAATTCTTAACCAGGTAGAAACAGCAAATATTCTTGCGCTTTACTTCAAAGCTCTTCTACATCTCATTCATAGTTCTCATTTTTTAAACCATGTGCTTCACCACTTGCCTTCAATCTGCTCTTTAAAAATTGTTGTTTTCCACCTTAAAGATCTTTATTCTTTTGCTTGCAATACTCTGTTTCCAGCTATGGCACAACCTGTAGTTTTGTTGAACAGATGTATCTGTTAGATCACACATAATTTTTAGATCTTGAAAGTTGTATTTCTTATTTATTTCCATCTATGAGTTTTTATTATATCATAATTTATCTCCTTTGAACATAACACAGTTTAACATAGCAGAGAATAATTATCTGCCAAATTGCATGATTTGGTCAAAATCTTATATATACATATATGTGTATGTATATATATATATATGTTTGTGTGTATATATGTGTGTGTGTGTATAGATGTATATCTATACACACCCGTAGTGGAATACTACTCACTGATAAAGAAAGATTAAATTTTCCCTTTCGTGACAACTTGGGTACTTGTTGCTAAAGTAAATCAGAGAGAAAAAAATATCTGATAATTTCACTTTTATGTGGAATATAAGACACAAAGAAAATGAATTAGCAAAACAATAAGAATACTCAGATTCTGAAATCAAATCAGAGTTTGTGCACTAGAACTCTGGTGGTGGGCATGGTGTGATATACACATTGATCAAGGTGTGACTATATTCTCTTAAAGCATAGAGTAATTTAAAATAGTGGTATGTTAATAACAAAATTCTCATTCTTTTGATTATCTTTTCTTTACTGAGGATACCTCTGAAGGCTGGGAAGCCTGCATATCCATGTGAGAATGAACTACCATTTAATCTAATGTTGTTATCTAAATATTTGAAATATTCTGTGCTAACAACTATTGCCTCCTCCTGAGACTGTGAATAGAATTATTTCCAGATGGTCCTGAAATTTCAGCATATTGCTATAGTTAACAAAAAGCTTTTGTAAATGTTATATTA
Source organism: Solenodon paradoxus (assembly GCA_004363575.1). NCBI lineage: Eukaryota > Metazoa > Chordata > Mammalia > Eulipotyphla > Solenodontidae > Solenodon > Solenodon paradoxus. The sequence goes on from RJWH01000055.1 coordinate 393,772, forward strand.
ACCACTAAGGGGAATGTGCTACCATTAATTTGTGTTATGAGTTCCTGTTGTTAATGGTAGAATTTGCCTTACATGCATTTTTCTTCTTAAATCATATGTAATAGGGTACTGGTTATGAAGACTCAAGATGCCAAAGTACTTAAAAACATGTTAGCTATGCCATTTAACAAAAATACTAACTTTTAGAGGCTAAGGAGAGATTGCACTGCTTGAGCTTAAGAAAAACATATTTAAAAATCTGTTAAAGTAGAAAGAACTCGGTTATTGTTATTAGGGAGTACATAAAGTACAATCCATAAATATTTTTCTTTTTTGTGTTTATATCAAATAAATTAACACAAATTTATTTTGAATTTTGTTTGTAGTGGTAGTATATTGCATTGAATAGTACATTATTTTTCAAAGTTCTTTTGCTTATGTTCACAGAAAATACATTAGAGAAGTAAGTTTAACATCAGTATTCATTCTATTGTCTTAAAGGTTGTTTCCAGAACATTTCCAAAGGAAAGGGTTTAAAAAATAATTTGGCCTCACTCTAGTTTTACTGAAGGAGCTGAAGATTGCTTTATTGATTGGATCAGAGTATTAGTCAAAGAAAGACTAAAGGTTATCACCATTGTTAGTTCTAATACAAAACTTCTGAAACGTTTTGAGGAAATTGGAATGTGATTTACTAAAATCTTCTTCAACCTTCTTGTTAACAGGTGACTCAAATGAAAAAGACAACCTAAAATTATAAAGCCATAGCCCAGAAGGAAAGAGTTAACCAATAATGAGTTCAAGGTCATAAAGTATACTTCCTATTTCTTTACAAGAACCTAAGGCTATGGTATCTTTTGCTGCTTGCCACCTTATATATGGTTAGCAGGGAAACTTCCTGTTCTGAATTATTCTGCGTGGAATTTACATGTATTCTCTTAATTTAGACCCTGAATTTAGATTCCACTTAAAATAACTAGTATGTGGAAGAAGATATTTCTTTAACATATCACTTAACATTTATGGTTCTTTTCCTTAAAACTTAAAGCTTTTTGGTTGCACACAAGTAGTTAAAATAGTGTAAATAAATAATAGCATGTTTAAACCATCTCTTAAATCTAACCAGTTCTGTTTCTTTGTCTAAATATAATAAATTAGGCAAAAAAGCCATGTTTTACTTTGAGCGATTTTATATATGAATATTAAAATATGTACCACAGAGTTTAGTGTTTATATAGCATTTCTTTTTTGTCTTTCTTGTGGCAAAGTATATGCTAGAGATTTATGAGCATATTTTCAAATGGGAATAAATATTTATAGAGCCTTAGAGAATGTGTTATCTCAGTCCTTTAATAAAACCTTGGATTCAGGTATTTAGGAGGGTTATTAATTTATTCCTTTGTTTCTTCAACCAATATATACAGTTCACTATTAGGTACAAGACAATGTGTGTTAGGAGGGTTATTAATTTATTCCTTTGTTTCTTCAACCAATATGTACAGTTCACTATTAGGTACAAGACAATGTGTTAATCACAAAGGATCCCAAATCAAATGGGTTGCTCTCACAGAGACTTGAAAGAAAAGTGACAAAAAATGGATCATGATAACACATTGTGATAAGTTCTAAAATAGAGAAATGCTATGTGGGGATAGGTTCATGGTAGGGGACATCCAAGTCAGATGATCGGATCCAGAAACATCTGGACTTTTGCAAGATTTGAAAGAATTACATTAAAGACCTTTAAAGACTTTTTAAACCTAGGAGTCACTCAGATGATTAGATTTGCATTTCAGAATGATAACTTAAGTAATCATATAATCTGGAGGCTGATGGGAATGAGTATAAATGAGAGATAAGAGCACTCTGTATTTGGAGACCACTATGCTATTCCAGGACAGGATGATGAAGCCTAAACTAAGACAGTGACAATAGATTGTCAAGAAAGGCTGCCAATCAGTATTGACATAGTAATGATTTTTAAGTGAAAGAACATTAGAGGGGAAAGAGAATGTCGATGGTGTATGCTTGTATTTTATAGGGTAAGTAATGAGAGCATGGAAATGATTCCTACATATAGTTTAACACTTAAATGAAGGAATTCCAAGAATTTCATATTGTCAATGATGTGCATGCAGTATTTTCAGAAATATTTTGTACTTCAAAGTTGAATTAATTAAAAATGCCTTCTGTAATTGTTTTAAATTATGAGATTATACATTTTACTTTTATGTATATTTGATATTCTGAACTTGAACAAATTAGAAACTACGTAAAGTGTATTTTTTAAATAAAAATCAATTTTATTTTATTAGATAAAAGTATTTCAGCAAAAGATTGCCTCTTAGGTAACTTGATATTTCTGGTATCAGAAATCATTTTCAGAAAAAAGTATTTTAGAGTTCATTTAAAATGTAAATTTATAAAAATTATTTTCTGTCATCTAATTTTTGTTACTTATCACAATATTCTTAATAGAAAATATATTGGAAAATTTTATAACTAAATACATGGTTGAATCTGTGGTTATTCTGTTACTAGTATTACTCATACAAGGGGCCACCTGGATAGAGCATAAATGTCCTTTACAGAACCCTGCTTGATGACCTCAGCCCTTTTAAAACCATAGCTGAGATTTAATGACAAAACACACCGTAGAAGGATATGACAAGCTTTGATCAAAACCACATATCTTTTTTCTCTTTAAAAACATAACTAAAAATCAAGATATATTGCTTATCTGACTTATATTCCTTTAAGACTACATTATAATTACCAATATTATGTATGTGGTGAAGGTTACAGAGTAAATCTGAAGGGTTACATTCATTTGTGAGCAGAAAGGCTATATTATATATCAGGATACTGTTAACCGACTTAAGAGGCCACATGAAGATGTATATGTATTATGATGTATACATCATGTTTAAAAAGGCACTATAAAGTGGATTTTTTTAGAACAAAGTATTGATCTTACATCAATAATTTGATCATGACTCAAATGCCTAGCACAGACTTTTTACACATCGTTGTTTCCTTACTATCTGTTTGCTAAATAGTTTATGCTATTTAACTTTAGACATAATTTTAAGCATAACTCATTTAATATCACTATAATAGTAAATTGCCATATTCTTCCTTAGTTTAAGATATCTAACAATTTTCAGTGCAGTTTAGTGCAGTGAGTTATTATTATTATTATTACATGCTTTTTTATTGGAAATCACTGCCATAACATATAATTAATAATATTCCGTGTTCCACTAAATGGAAACTTACATACTTTTTAAAAATATGTGATCATACTAAAGATAAGGAGGCAGAGTAATTGCTATATGTTCATCACTGCCTTTGTTTTGAGGCCCTTTACAGTAATTATGTTTATCTCAGCCCAAGCAACCATGCAGATTACATATACTTTGATGAATTATATTCATTTGTTAAATAAAATGTTAAACTTTTTAAAACCAAAAATAGAACTTTATTAAGTGTTTTCAGTTTTAAAAATAATTTCTTAGAACAGGAATTAGTCAAATGGCTTGGTTTTACTTTCAGAATTTATTGAGAATCTCCCAACTTCTTTCACCTTGGTCTAAGCTACTGTCATCACTGGATTGAGTCATTTTAACAACCTCCTCACTAATTGACTTCTTTAGAAAAGATTAGTCCTTTGCAATAATATCAACTCTCTGAACTTAGTGGTTTAAACAACAAAATTCATATATCTTGTTCACAGTGTCTACATTAAGACAAGGTTAAGGGGGCCAGAGGAAGCTTACAGTCACTGGTGGATCAGGCTCATAGTAAGGTTGAACCAATTTACAGTGTTAGGGAAGAGAGAGAATAGAGTCATGAAACAACAGCATAGAAGTGATATATGTCATTGCTGCTCATAATTGTCCCACCCCAGCCCTATGGACCTGCCTAACTACATGTCTTGAGTGTCCAAGCAAAAAAAAGGAAACTGGAAGACCTGAGCAATACCAATGTCTTTCACACAAGTTTGGATGATTTTGTCCTTGTAACAAATACAATACAAATACAAAAAAGAAGCAGCCAGAATGATTATTTTAATGTATTGCATCATGTCAATCCTGTATTAAAATCATTGCCCCCTTTTCACACAGAGGACAAAAACCAATGATTCTATTAAGAACCAAAAAGGGAAATTAGATCTTCTCCTGTGGTTTACTGCCTCATTGTCTTTAGATTTTCTTATGAGAAACCCTTTTTCATCACCGTGTTGTTATTGTTGTTTTCCCCATCGCACTTACCACTTTATGATATATTAATAAATATATATTTTGTTATTTTATTTATTATATTTGTTATTGCAACAACTGTCCATTGTTGCAAGGACTCTAGTTCACCATTTTACCCCAGTGCCTAGAATGTTGCCTGACTTACCAAGAAATAATGAATAAGTGAATGAAAGAATAGGATGGACATCCTAAGAACTTTTTTGAGTATCTGTATAGTAAACTCATTGTCATATACTATTCTTCCAGAAACATCTTTTCTCATTATTTTCCTTACTTTTTATGTTGTTGCTGTTTCCAAGGGGATCACAAAAATTAATTATATAAAGATTTATCCTTTGCTTACTGAGACTAAGGTTGAGAACACTAAAAAAGGAGATATTGTATGTGAATCTGGGAAAGAGTTATTTCACTAAGAGATCATATTAAATAGAGGGAACCCTGCAGGACAGGGGAAACCTGACATGGTGTGATTCTTGGGGTGGCTTCTGAGCCAAATGAGTGAGATTAGAAAATAAAAACATAAATGGGTCTGTTGTTTAGTTCAATTTTATTCTAGAATGGAATTGTTGAGGTGAGTTTGAAAAGGCTTATCGGGTCACCCAGTTTTTAAACCAACGTAACTTACTTTTTCAAACTAAAAATTATAACTGTGTTTAAAATAAGTGGGCTGTTGCCTTATTAACTTGCTGAGTAGAGAAAAATACACATCACATTCTTATAGATATGAATATTTCATTGGTAGAGTTAAAGAGTAGTTATTTATAAAATAAAAAGGAGCAAAAGATAATGTAAAAATGCTGATTTGATTTCAATAGTTGCAAAATGAAGAACATTAATATCCTCGTAGTTCACTTGACAGGAGATGAACTGTCAAAGAAAGGAAGACAGAAGGGGGTCTAAGTGAATTATTTGCTAGTGTGAAACTAATGATTTATTATGCAAGAATGGAATGGGAGTTCTTTGCCAGTGGACAGTCTAATATACTAGAACCAAAACACAGCCATTTTCTATTAGCAGGAGGTCTGGAAAACAAGTTGTGATGGGCTGGCACTTACGAAGAGCTGGCTTGTGGGAACTGCTACAACTGCCTACTGCTGTGCCAGTGAATTCCTTTGTGGTCATCTTAGCACTCCCTCCCGCCACTTTTTTTTTTTAATCTGAAGCATAACAAGAAGGCAGTGTGCAACGACTGAAAAATGACAAGGGGTGGTCTTTGAGAAATTTCTCAGTCATATTTTATCATAAATACACACAAATGGTATTATTTATTACTAACTTTTGAGGATGTGGCAGGCAACTATTTCCTAAAGTAATAATTATTTCAGAAATAATGAATTAAAGACCCACTATATGTCACAAATGTCACAGTTCTCCAGGAACTATGTGCATGTGTATATATATATATATATATATGTATATATACTCTCCTGGATCTCCAGCTATATACATATAGATATAGATATAGATATATATCTAGATATATAGATACAGATATAAAACAGCAAAGTTCCATTCTGAATCTGAGCTTTTGATAGGCAAGAGAGTCAATGTGTAAGTTCCAGTCCAAGTATGAGTGTAAAGGCAGAAGGCTGATCTCCCAGTTGGAAAATGGGCATGGAGTGATCCCTGCATACTCAGCCTTTATATTCTATTCAGTAGTCAACTGATGGCTAAGACCCACTGACATTAGGGAAAGAAATCTGTTTTACCTAGTTTTCAGATTCATATTTTAATCTCTTCCAGAAATACCCTCACAAACATATCCAGAACCGTGTTTAGCAAAATACACTTTGACCCAATAAACTGACACATAAAATCAATCAGCGCATCCATGAAAAATCAGTTATTTAGGAAGTAGTTTCTTAGTGAAAAATATATTCTCACTTTTGGATCTTCTATAAGCTATCCTTTATGAATATGAGACTCTCATATCTGTTAAAGATAGCTCATTTGGCATTTGGGACCTTCCATTGGATATTTTCAACATTAAGTTCTGCATTGTTTCAAATATGCATGAGGGAAAAATACTGTCTATTCAAATGATAACTCAGTTTGTTCTAAGATCTCTAAGATCTCATGTCTTACTGCATGTTGATATTATCCAAGAAAGCTTTTAAAATAAAATTGGACCTTTAATGGTGAACTTAATAAAGTATATACAAATACTGATTTATAATGATGCATAACTGAAACATATATAATATTAAAATGTAATGTTACCTCAGTATAAAATGTTAAAAAATAAATTCCTTCTTATGTTGATGTGGAAATATTCATTCTTGGACCAGCTGCCCTCCAGAATATTGACTTTGGATTCATTGGGATAGGGTCTAGCATTTATATTTGGTTAAAAAACTTCCAGGTAATCCTAAAAGGTGGGGCCAGGATTAAAAATCCCTGATTCCATAAACCAGAGTTGATGCTTAATCCTTTGCGGGTTGTGATCTGCTTGGGAAGCATCTGGTTTATATGTGTTATTTGGTGGTCTAGAGGTCTGATTTCTTCCATAGCTCTGTTTCTGTGTCTTGTCAAACACATGCCAGTTCACGAGTCTCTTAGATGTCCCTCTCATGTACTTTGTAGATACTTCTGAAGTTTCTCGCCTCTATCTTATTTTCACAAAGTCTGTCTGTGGCTAGCTAGTCCTTAAGTATTCTCCAAGCTATAGTGCTTATACAAGTCAGGAAAGCTCTAAATTTAGTACCTCTACATTCATATTCTGCTCATATTCCATTCCTTGCTGAAAAATGTTCTACACTCTAGTTTTTCATGGCAATTTCTGGAAGCAGAGAGCAGTTTCTTTATGGAGTTTGCTCCAACCCAATGCAGTTTTATTAGGAAAATAAGCCTGAGGAATGTCTCTGTAAAACCTTAATTTCCTTATCATATGCCTTGATTACAGGACTTAGCTATCATTCATCTAAGGATAACTCTATTTCCCATAGCATTGTGTATAAAACATATCTCTTGCTTCTGGCATGATCTTTAATCACACACTCAGGAGTCTATCCAATGGTCTACAATCCATGTGAAAAGCTCACAGAGGAACAGTAAACATTATTTTTAACTAAAATAGAGACACATGACAGCTGCTATAAGAAAATACCACAAACTGGGTAGCTTATAAACAAATGAAAATTTCTTTCTCACTGTTCTAGAAGCTGGAAAGTCCAAGATCAAGGCATCAGCGTGGTCAGGTGAAAGCTTTCTTCTTACTGTATAGCCAGCACCTTCTCTCTCTGTCTTTACGTGATAGAAACTTCTAGGAATTTCTCTGGAGCCTGCTTTTAAAGGTAATGAGCCCATTCATGAAGTTTCTTCCCTCATGACTTAGGCAACTCCCAAACGTTCCTCCTACTGATAATATCACCTTAGGCATTAGGATTTCAGCAAATGACTTGGGGAGTGGATGTAGGCAAACATACAGACTATAGTCAGCACACATAATTTAAGTTCCTAAAGGTAGATACTCAAATCACATAGAATCCTGGATTCTGACATGAGAGCATAATGTCTGTTATTGGATAAAACAATACAGTACAGTTAAAATAACGAGTCATATGTGCTATTTTAGGCTAACTGAACTACTGATAGGGAAGCATTGTATCAGTTAAATTTACAGCAAGGGTGTGAAATAGAAACAACTATTAGATATTGGAAGGGTCTTTGGTTTCAACACTATTCTCTCTAAAGATCGCAAGAGGGTTGTGTGGTGAATATGAGCCACTGAAATTAGTGGAGCAGTGTATAGGATGTCATTTGCTGATAATGAAAAGTAAATATCAGGTAGTATAGATATTAAAAAAATAGTTTGGTGAGTGCGAAGTTTGGGGAAAAATAGTGAGAAATAAAAATGGCATTCGCTTATGCTGTGATTCAGAAAGGTTGATGATAGAAGCACATGGAAGGTTCAGCCTTTATTGACAAGGGTTACTAGAGAAAAGAAATGACACAGTCCAAAGTGACTGAGGTGGTGGGAAGAGCTTGGGAAGCACAAACCAAAATGTAGGGGTGGTTGTCAAAAGAGCGTGGTGTTAGGACTGAACAAAGGGTTGGGATTGGATACTGGGTTTGGGGATTTGTAGGACTGAGTTAAAAATCTAGTAATAATAATCGTAAAACAACAATAATAGTGATACTTAAAATTTGTTGAGCACTGTGTACTATATATACTGTTCTAAGCACTATATACACACTAACTTTGTCAATTTGCTTATCAGTCTATCAAGTAGAAATTGTTATTGGTCCTAGATAGAGGCTACATGATGTCAGTGGAAAGGGTCCTTGAGACCCCCATTTCAGGAATGAAATCTGGACTCAGGAGTATGCAGACAATCTGAAGGGAAAGAGAAAGTTAAATGCAAAGAGCAGTAGGGTCCCTGGGACTTTTCTAGTTAAAAACCCGGGTGTTGGCTAGAGCATTGGGTTTATATAAAATTCAGGCTTCTCAGAGGGAGGTAGGAATATGGGGATTACAAGGTAGAGTTATGCTAATATTTTCCAGGAATTGGTCAGAATTCTAGCAGGTGGATGAGGTAGGGAGGAAGGATACCACCGCTTTTCACACTATTTGTGGTCGGTTTCTGCAGAGGGATGGAACCTAAAGTTAACAATCTTATGACATTTTGATGAGGAAGTTAAACTCTAAGGACAAAACCATAGTCTCTGTACAAGGGCTACTCTGGGTTTTAGCCAGTTTGGATTTATTGACTTTTTTGAGGAAGTTCTTAAACTGAAAGAATTTTCCTCAGCTGTTGATTCGCTGTACAGGCTCAGCCCATGGTGGTTTCATCCTGGTTTATTCTGAAAAATAACTGACAAATGGAAAATGACTCTTTTGCTTCTGTTTCGCCCCACCCTGCTCTGACTTTACTGTGGGTCTTGGCCATAGCTTGCCTCTAGCAATAATTTGGTCAGGGTCATATGAGTTCAAACACTGGATTTAAACTGGGATTACAATACAGATAATCCATGTCCAAAACCTGTTTTCTCTAGTATATTTGTGTATTGTGTTTAAATTTGTGCTCTTAAGTATGACAGCACATATTTGTGTCTAGACTGTTCACAAATATTTTGCTTTTTTTTTTTTTTTTAAGGAAAGATGAATGCAGAATGAAGGTGAGCAAAGGCAGGCAGGCAGGAAGAGAAAAAAGGAAGAAACATTTTAATTTTATTTTAGCTGTACATCTTGTTTGTCCCACCCTTCCCCCAACCTGGGACATGAACTTGGAATACATGAGATCTGTTCTCAGCTAATGGTGGTGAAACAAAGCACTATTCTACCAGGTCATGCCCAACATTCTGCTTTTATAAAGAAAATTATAACTGAATAAGGAAGATATAGTATAAATACACAATGGGATACTTACTCATCTATAGAACAAAGACGAAGTACTCTTATTTGTAACAACATGAGTGAACTTAGAGGAAATTATGCTTAATTAGGTAAGTCAGAAGGATAAAGACACAGATAAAACTGCATAATATATATATATATATATATATTCAGTTTATGTTAATCTCTTAATCATTCATGTGGTATATAGAGAACCAAACAAATAAATGAGCCAAATCAAACAAAAATAAACATTAGTGTAGAGAATCAAATTAGGGGTATGGGTAAGGTAAAAGGGGTCAGTTAAATGATGGATAGAGTTTGACCGTTTGAGGCATTATACAGATGTTGATTTATAATGATGTATAATTAACGTATTTAATATTGTGTTGCAGTGTTCCTTCAATAAATTATAAATAAATGAGTGAATGAATGAATTTAGGAAAGTTCAGATGCACACATTTGATGAAAAAGGGTTTCATGAGATCCTTTCAGAAAATTACTTGATGAATTTGTGCCAGGGAAAGATCATCCAAAGGAATTGTGGTTCTGTAGGAGTGCAATTTTAACAGCTTGGTACCATGAAATCATGCAGTTATATATGTGTCTGCAGACCACAGCGCCCTCTCCCGAAGCAGTGTTTAGAGTGATTCCATCAGCTATATCTTGGACTTTATTTTTTCTTGATACATCTTAATTCCCCCTTAGACTGACCTGTTCTTTTATTGGTTATGCTATTATCATTTAAGCCTTTAGTTTGTGATCTATTTTGTTTTGATTTCATAGTTAAGCTCTCACAGTACAGTCTTATTTCTAAATTTGTGGTCTGCCTGAGTATATAACATAAAAAGAATAACAAAGTCACAGGACTAAAGGGAACTGCAAGAGAATGCCTCATCTATGTCATAGCCAGTAGATAAAACTGTGCTCTGGTGTTAAAGAGGCTCCTACACCCTTACACACAGATCTGCATTCTCTCCCTCCCTTCCTCCCCTTCCTCCCTTCCTCTCTCTCTCTCTCTCTCTCTCTCTCTCTCTCTCTCTCTCTCTCTCTCTCTCTCTCTCTCTCCCCCTATATATATGCATATATGCAATTTATTTTCATCTCAATCATCCAAATGGTGAGTTTTAGACTTTTTTATTCAAGTTAAAATTAACTTTCTCTTTTGCTTGCTGTCTCTTGTACTTATGTCTGTTGTGAGTATGCACACACACATACATATGGTTAAAACTGTCATAATTCAGGTTGTAGATATAAACTAGTGAGTGAATTTGTTTTGAGAGTGCTTTTCCACATACAGTGTTGTGGAGAATACTGAAGGCTCTGGACCCATGCAGACTTGGTCAAGTCAAGCGTGTTCCTCAAGAATTACTTAGTCTCTACCAGCCTTGATTTTCTTATCTATAAACTAGGAATTATAATGGTATACAACTGAGGGTTAAGAAGATTAAATTAAAGAAGTCCAGAATTCTCACTGCATTATTTAATATAATATTCATTATTTAATATTAAGCAAGTTTAATTTTGTTAGTATAATATTAGTAGAAGTATTAGAAGTAGGTGTATACCATTCTTTAAAGCAATTCTTTTAAAAAAAAGGAATTTGAAACTGTCCTGGAGCAGCACTAATCATGGACATGATCATATTGATTTGATCTCTTCTGAACAAAATGTCATGCCAAGCCAATATGCATTTTTTTGTTGTTGTTGTTGTTGCTTTTCATACATACACATTAGAGTTTTAAATCCCCTATTTAGTAGCAAATGATAGTTCATGTTCATTGGGGACTCAGTCTGTGTCATAAGTGTTAGTACTTGTAAAGCAAAGGACAAGTAAACCATTACTATATTTTCATGGCAGATTACTGCTTAAATTTTACTCTTCGTATTTTATGAAAGAGCAAATAACTCAGAGAATGGAAGTAGCTTGCCAAGTTCTCACAGCTAGGCAGGATCACACTCTAAAGGCCAGGTACTTCTCACTAAGCTTTCTGTCTGTGCATTTGTCTGTTTGCTTCTTTTGATTTTGGTTCATGTGAGATGTATGGTTCTTAGAAGTATATGAAAATATTATAACATTTAGAAACTAAATCAAAATATGAATTTGTGTTTTTAATATAGAAAAGATAAGAGTTAAATATTCTCTGACAAAACTAAAAGACACCTCAGTTTAAAAAAAAACTATATTTAACTGGAGGATTTGATATTTTACGTACTTTTTGTAATGTTCTATACCTATAATCTACTATTACCTTCTGGGCCAAAGATCACTCTATCACCCCTAAACTGTGAGATTCCTTTTACAACTATGGAGATAAAGATGGTACATGCCAGACCTCGTAAGACTTTGTAAAAGTTAAGATCAACCGCTTTCAAACAGAAATAATAGCGAAAAGAACATGACTGGCAGCTGAAAATGAGGCCTATTATTGGAATCTTCAACGAACCCAGAAGGAAGTTCTCTGATTCTAGAAAGGATGTATTTAAAAGAAAAGGCTAAGAAATGGAGTAACATCAAATGATATATTTGAAGCAAAGAATTGAACAAACTAAATTAAGTTACTGAGTATTAATAAAAGTGAAAGTAAATGGGTCTCATTAAGTTATTATAATGTACCATACGGACTTCATTCATAAATATTTGCTTATCTGACTAGGATTTAGGGAAGCATAATATGTTATGGAATAGTTACACAAACTTTTAAAAAGTTTATTCCTCTGGGAAACATAGTGGCTTTTTACTATTAGAAATTTTGTTGCTTATTCAGGAATAAGCTAGATATAGTTTTGATTCAGGGTTAAGCAAGAAACAAATACTTTAAAAAGTTTATTTTGCTAAAAGGAAGAAGTAATTATAAGATCTTAAAGTTCTACAGTCTCCCAGAGAGGTAGCTGTTTTTATTTGGGAGAACTGATTTTTCAATTACTTTTGTGAATTTAAAGAGTCTTTAAAGTTAATTACCCTGATCATGCAAAATGTCTTTTATTTCATTATCTTCTGACAATAATTTTGAAATTTTTATGGCAATTAAAATGAAAAGCAAAGCAAAGTACATGAGACATAGAATTAAAACAACTAAAAAGGTGACTTAACCATATCAAATTAATACTGACCATAGAGATTTCCTAGGAGTAAGTTGTGCTGTAATTTTTTAAAAAAATAATCTGAATGTTACATAACAGAAGGGAAGAGGAAGGACCTGGCAACTAAGATTCATCATCATTATTTTTATTTTTAATGCATGCTGTCATTTAGTTCTCTTAGCAGCCTTTCAGATTCTTGAAATTATTTCCTCCCCTTATGGGATGGAACATAGAGGCAAAGATGAGGAATAACTGAAGCAAAATCTCAGAGTCTCTGAAAAGCATCCCATGCTCTCGTTTCCCATCAACTGGGGACCCTTGATGGGTCGCTGGTGTTTCTCACCATCTGTAAGTCAGTTTTCAGAGGAAAGAGTATAAAGACACACCTTTAAATTACATTATGCTTTCATCTTCAGCAAAGTGAGATGTTTTACCTAAGTAGCAAGTGAGCAGAGCAGGAAGTAGAAGGTGAAATTTCCAGATGAAACTTCTTAAAAGTGCAGACAATGAAGGTCCACACTCAATGATATAAATAAATTCATATTTATTAAATAATAGTGTGATAAGATACAAATAAAAAGTTCAAAACAGGAAAATCTACTCAGTGGTATTAGAAGTCAGACTAATGGTTGCAATCGGTGTGGTAAATAGGGACTGGAAGACCTCAAGATGGGGTGTCTGGGGTTCTGGCAAAGCCTTTTTCTTGATCTGGTGGGCAAATGGGTTCAATTTGAGAAGTTTATTGAGCCCTACATTAAAACTATTATTTTTCTAAATGTTTCATCTATTTTTTACTTTTTATATTTGTTTGTAAATTTTCTAAATTTTCTGATCTGTAAGGTGTAGATTTCTATCCATTTGTTTGATGTTGTTTTAAGTGTATGTCTTTTCAGTGATATGGTGTTCTAACAATGTGTGTACACACACATATCTATATATATACATATACATATATAGATATGTGTGTGTACACACACACACAAACACGAAGTTTGTGTCTATCTCTGCTCTGTGGCAATGGCTCAGTGAGATAAGACAACCCAACTCTAAGGAATGCAAGCACATTTTAGAAATAAAGCAGGGAAAAATAATACTACTAATGGTTTCTTAATGAAAAGAAAATATTAAGTATAGAACTACTGAAAGAAGAATTGATTTTTGAAGTTTTAGGTGATATAAGCAAATAATTTGATTATATGAAATAATTGTCTTTGCACAGAGAAAATTGAAAACTGAGGGAAACTGTATTTTGTGATTACAGTCTACCATGGTTGGAAAAATTCTGTGATCTGTATCAGGGAGTTGGAACTTGAAAATGCACAGACTTGTCAGGTGGGAACTATTATGCTAATAAACAATTCTTTTCCACACTTTTACCATTTTGAGACTCTCTGTTAACCTTACATAATGAAGTCATTTATGGCTACCATAACCCCTATGAGAAGGTTTTCAATGCAAGTGATATTAGACTTGGGGTATGCCACAGAGGAGTGAGATGTCAGTTCGTGAGTAATTTCAGCATCTATCACTGCCTTTAAGTGTACATCTCCAATAAATGTCTTGACAGCTTTCTTGAAAATAAATACTTACAAATAGATCATCTCAATTCAATGTAAGGTTATACCTATATCAGGAGAACATGAAAAACATAAACCATTATTGAACACAGATGAATTAAAAAAGGAATTTGTTTACCATGAAATCTGAAGATAAATGCAGGGACATTTCCCAACAAAAAAAAGAGCATACAACAAATTGTTGATAAAACACAAAGAGAAGCAAACTCTGAAGAGACAAAAGAAAATACGTTTCTAAACTGTGCAGTGAAAACTAATATTCACAGATCAGCTTCCCCTTTCATAGATATAAAAATAAAAGAGGACGTCAGATTTCCATGGATGGAGAAGGGTATAAATCTTAAACAAATGTATCTTTATTAAAATCAGGTTCTAGACTTTTTCAGGAAACAGGCCCTGATCACCTACCCAAGGGTAAGTTTTAAGGTAACTTCTGAATAGAATGTCAAAACATGAAATAAGAGGAATCGGTGCAAAGTACTTTCAGGTGAGTCTGTTACCAGACTATATTTTGAGGCACGTGTTAGGAGTTAAATTCTAACTGCTCTGTACTATTGGCAACAAAATATAAGGTATTCAAATATAAATTTTAGCAGTTTTTAACCAATTCATGATCCTTTTATTTCAGTGAAACATGGGACCAAAGAATTTGCTACAAACAAATGACAGCTTTGTTGAACTGAAACATTTTTTGGTAAATTTTACAATAGAATGGGCCAAATATCCTTGTGAATTACAATAATGAGATAGATTGCTACTTTTAATGGAGGCTGTGTGCTGTATGCTCTGTTTTATGCAGATTTGCCAGTTAATAAGCCTGAACCGTGTTTCTCTTCATAGAAAATGAATCTGAAACGATTGTCAGATTATCTGTTTGGCATGCCTGGCTGGCGTCTGGAATGGCACTTTGCTAATGTGCTATTACTCAGTGTCATTAACCCACACAGATGATTGAAAGGTGAATTTATATGTGCACCAAGGGTCTTGGCATAGGGAACAGGCTGCGGTGAAATGATGCTGCAAATGATAAAATTCATTTTGGATATTAATTCTCTAGTCTTCATGTGCTCACTTCAGAGACATATGGTATTTAAGTATGTGGAGAATAATGAAACAAAACTATTACCTAAAAATCACAACTTCGCATTGCATCAGTGGCTTATAAGTTATATAGTTGAAAAATGAGTAGTCATCAATTCACGTGGCCTTCACTTTGGGAAATACTGGAAAAATAAGCCGATAAATACTTTGGAACTTATTTCATATAAGCATATTTTGGAAACTTTAATTAGAAAAATAGAACTTGTGATGAAAATGCAGAATGAAAGGCTTTTCACTCCTTTGTCACAGGAATTTAATTTACACTTTTCAGATTAAAGTACTTTAGAATGGAATTTTTTTTCTTTAAATAACACATTTGTGACAGACTAATATAGCAAAGCCATCAAATGGAAACCAAAATGGTTCACATTTCATTCTTTTGAATAAGTTTTGTGTGATATTCCTTTAGCAGATTTAAAAATCGAAAGAGGTATAATTAATATTAATTTCAGGTGTGCAGCATAATGATTTGATGTTTGTATACCTACAATATGATCCTCACAACATTAGGCACGTGTTTTAGTACAAAGTTATGCTTTTGAATACCAAAAGCTTTGTAAATTTAAGGTAGGTTTGCAAAGAATGGGTCATGCCTTTAATATATTTTATTTTTTCTTTCCCCTGACCCTCTGTCTTGAACCCAGGTCCTTGAGCTTCATGATGGATGGGGCACACCTTAGCTGTTATCCCACATTTTTCTTAAGAAAGTAAATAGAAAATGTACATAATGTGCTCTGTGATTCTTAGTTTTTGCAAAAGTGTATGTTTTTATTTGAGACATTTGAGGAAATTATTTATATTTATAATAATGCACTCTTTTTATTCATCAAATTTCAAGCTAAAGTCAACATTTCTAGAAAAATCTTTATACTTTTAATTCCAACCTCATCACTACTGGCTTACTGTATGTGTGTTCTTTCCCCATTCATGACACTCAGAGAAATAGTTAATTTTACCCATTCTTCCTGATTTAAAATTTAAGAAATTGTATGAAGGATATTTATGAATTTCCTAATTTGAGCACATTTTTCTTGTGGATATTGGTTTCTGTCTTTTATAAGGATAAAGATGGTTTTTAAATTATTTCCAGACATTGTAGTTAGCTAGCTAGAATGTTTTCAGTACCATTAATTTATCTTGTTGCGAGATTAAAGATTTCACTCCCTATGCCCCCCACCCCACCCCTCTCCCTTTCTCTCAAACAAGGCAGGTCCTTGTAATTTAAAAAGAATAATTAGTAATTTCCAAGTAGCCAAGCAAATAGGCCATAAGGGTGATTTGGACTTGATGATTTTTCTTCATTACTTTCTTAAAATATTTATCAAACTATAATGTTGCTTATTTTCCATTTCAGTTCATAAATGTTAAGCATAAAACTTGATAAGTGTCTGACATCTCAAAACCTATTAATAAGTAATCTTATTTTTTGGAATAGTCAAGTGTTCACTCTTAAAATTTATTGCCATCACACAAGTGCATGTTATTTCTTAACCCTTGCTCCCAACACTTGAGCTCCTCGAGGTGGCCCAGTTCTCTCAGGTGTAGTCCCCTGAGCTTAAATTTTTATCGTTAAAGAGTTTATATTTTAAAATCTATTATTGAAACATATATAATCTTATTGTTATTAACCAGATACAGGTCCATCAGAATGATCTAGTGTGTTTGATTAGCTTGTTAGCATCCTTGGAAAGCATAGGATGAACATAGGTGGGCAAGTTTTGCAGTCAAAATTTGATAAAGAGGAACCCCGAATACTGGTGAAAATAGAAAACATGTTCTGGGACCTGAGCAGGGGGACAAAGAGGAGAACATCCCTTATTTGTAGTTCTGGCTCTGAAATTAGAAACGAAATGAAACATTTAAATCCAACTTTTGCTTGGAAAAAAAAAAAACAACCTGGGTGCTTTGGATTCATTTATGCATATTTGTCATTAGGTTTTCTAATTTCTAGGGTATAAATTGCTGTAGATGCTAAAATAACCTACTGAATATTCTTTATTCCTTTAACCCCTTCCCACATGTTATCCAAAATTAGTGTGTACATGTACCTTAAAGAATTACAAAGTCTGTTCAGAAAAGATAGAAAAGAAAAACTGTTTGTTTTATTTCCTAAATAGAAGAAGATAAAACACATAGAGAACTAGAACATTTTTATGAACCACAAACTGCCTCCATGTGCCACAATGTTTTTTCTACTTTAAAATTCAGTGAAAATAGAGAGGAAATATTCTGATCTCTTATAATATTTAAGGGTTTGCACAATTATCCACCACAAAGTGTGACAGTTTTCATAATTAAGACTTTTCCTACTTTGGAGACCAAAATAAGGGACGGCACTCTGGTTTGAGAAGCTGTCCAGGGACAGGGATGGATGATATAGGGACTCTCTTCAAACTTATCTACTTTTCATAATCAGTATTCCCAACTCCTTGTGGTCCCTTGTTTTAAACTTTTTATTGTTTACTTAACATTTGTCTGCAGGTGAACCCATGCAGTTTTCCTTAGGAGTATGTAAGAAGTCAGGCAGTCAGTCGTTCTCACCATCACTGGGGATGCTCAGCCCAGTTCGTCTCTGTGAAAAATGTCAAAAAGAATTGCTTTTTCATTATTTAATACCCATTTATATTATTTCATTTGAAAATTAGAATTTTTCAGTTTCACTTTTTTTCCAAACTTGAAATAGAGTGCTTAACCCCTTCATAACACTAGTAAATGTTCTGAGGTCTAAACATTATTCTTTTTCATATTTATTATTATTAATTTTTAGTTTTACAACTTGGAGCAAGGAAAGGTCAGAAGATACCTTCAGTTGATTGCAACTGAAATAAAGCTTAATAAATAAAGCTTAACTTTTTTTTTGTCATGTTCCTGTTAAGAAAATAAGAGAATGATTTATAAGAAATAGTCAAGCAAATAATTCCCATTTCATTTACAAATGATGTGAATTTGTTTATGATTAAGCAAAGTGTCTATGACATTTGTAAGTATTATTAGTGAGATATTGCTCTGTATTTAATTACATTTTCTTGTGGATTAATGCATGACCACAGTGACTGTGTTCATAAGCTAAAGAATTTTAGATTACATTACACTACTTTGGATTCTATTTCATAGCTTTAAAAAAAATCTTTCAAATACTACACAGTATACTGTCAAGTAAATAGTTCCTAAGGCTTGGAAAGAAACTTCTCTAATCAGACTCTTCTTAATGATGCTGAGCTCGATACTTGTCGTCTTTAACTGTCTTTGACTAATTCTCATGTCTTAAAGAAAGATGGAATGGCTCTCAAATGCTAAGATTAAAATGCCAGATGCAGCACATGAATCAATTGTAAATGACAGAAACGAACAGTAACAATTTCATTTCCTTAGGAATCAATTCATTATTATGCGGCCTGCCAATGATGCTTTGTTCTGACTCCTTCCAGCAAGCCCACTTAGCTTTCACCAAATATTTTTCCTTAAAAGTAAACCAATTCAGAACTTTTTAGATCGTTTGTATGGTATGCTTCAGTATCAATAGTTTACAATAAATTTTATGGGTCAGTGCATTGAGATGCTTTTCTTGTCCCCATATTCGACACTTCAGTGTGATAACAATGGTGAATATCTTGTGAATAGTAAGATGTATTATTCTCTTGGTAAGCTCATATGTTCAACTTATATAAAATTTCTTAAATTGATGTATTTGTTCTTAGTTCTTCAGAAATATCATTTATAGTGTTATTAAAATGCTCCTTTTTAAAACATAAGTATTAATAATGAATGATATAGAGTTTAAAAGTACTGCACGCAGAAACCTCTGTTTTATTTATAAATCTTTTCCCATCCCTAGGTAGTTCCAGAGGGCAGGGACTACTTTTTATTCCTCTTTGTATAAGGAGAACCCAATACAGAGTTTTGAAATAAGGAGTCAACACAGGTCTATTGAGTAATGAACTGGTAGTTCAGCAGATACAAATGTTGCTATAAGATATCTGCCGAGATTGACCTGAGAATTACAATAGCCCAGATTCTCATAAGCCCCATTACCTTCTTTCTGAAGTCTTATAAGGAATGTAAGTTACTCAGCTTTTGCTGGTGGATTTTCTGCTGAGACACCCCAGGCTTCCAGCTGTCTTCTGCTAAGCATTGGCTTTCCTGCTTACCATTCAAATGTTTCCTGCATCCTTCTGCTCAAGGTTTGCTGTCTGAGATTTAGCCTGACACCGTGAGTGTTCACAACTCTTGGGTTTCTTGCTCATTAAATCAGAAGAACTTGGTGCCTTCATAAACAAATCTCCCCTGCCCTTAGTTATTCCTCAACAACCCTCCTATTAGCAGCAGAAACCTCTTGTCCTCACTTGTGACCATTGTTGGGTCTATTTAGCCTCTCCACAGTCCTTTTACACTTGTTCTATGCAAAGGATGCCTTAGCTCCCACAGCCTGATAGTAGTCACTCCTCACAGTCTCATTCATCAACCCTTTTGTTAGTTCTCTCTGGGACTGGAAACCTGTTTTTTTTCCCCAACATAAAAGCTAGGGGTTAGCAGGTGGGGCCAGCACATCACAAGGAAGCCTGGAAATGTCCACTTGAAACAGATCAAGTGATCTTCTTGGGACATTTCCAGGCTTCCTTGTTTAAATTGGGAACAGATCAAAGACACTGCCATGCTCAAAAATGTAAAGCTTAACAGAGCAGTCTCAAAGTCTTCACCCTTTCTTGACCCTTCAATGTGCAGGAACTATTTGTTATTTCATCTTCAAGCACCAGAGTATGTGCTGTATGCTCACTTTACAGCATTGAACTTGATTATCCAGCTCAATCAAGTAATAAGGAGAATGCAAAAATGCACTGAAATATGCACCTACATTTCTTTAATCTCTATATATGCATACATACATACATACATTTATCTCAATAACAGGAAGGCCATTATTAGTTATTTGAATAGATTGAAAAAATCACCTGCATAAATTGTATTAAAAGTCACCATATAACCCAAGATACATGATGATAGATAATTGTTTGGCTTTCTTTTTCTTACAAAGGTTGACTGTTACTCATTTCATCAAAAAAATTTTCTCTGACTTGCCCTCAAGATAGAATTACTTCCTATGTGGCCATACTATAAAAATTTACCCTTGGACTAGGAATTACTCCTGATAATTTTATTTTTATATTCAAGATTAACTTTACTGTTTTCTCCTCTAGAATGCTTTTAGGCTGATAAAAGACTTTATAGGCAAGAAATGGGTCTTATTTGTGATTTTATCTCTAATATCATGTAACATCTGGAATATATACATCACTCAACACATGTTTTTTGGATTTATAGGTAAATAGTACATTGTATAGTAATATATTGTACCATTATTCTGTTACTTGTTTGAATGTTTCATATTTTCTTGTCTAAATTTACAATTATTTGCCATATCCACTTGAGTCTAATCTTTATTCACATGCATATATCAAAGAGAAAGTATTTATATAGAGAAAGGTAACAAAAGTGAACAAGTACCGAGGAAATAATTCGGCCTACTCAATAACAGGTAAAAAGCAGCAATAACTATTTTTAATATGTTTATATCTTACGGTGTTTCAGCATATTATTTTCTCTATTCCTTCCCTTACAAAAACCCCAAGGTTCTATCTGGTTAATTGAGCAAAGTATTTTGCAAGTCAGTAACCAAATAAAAATCAATGAATAGTTCCAACTAATCACATAATTATAAGATAAAAATTAGAAAATCAAAAAGTGGAGACATAGTTCCTTTTACTTGGCTAACTTTCCTTTTATTAAATTGTATCTTGGTTTTGATGAGAAATCAGCTTGATTTTACTAGCAGCAGTACAAGCATCATCAATGCCATTACTCTATGTCAATGCTGAAGGACCTCCTTTGTGGTAGGGAGGGAGTTAACAGATTGAAAAATTACAAGGCTTGGGTTTTATGCAACAGCATGCTGAAGGTGGCTTTGGCAAATTACAGACACCAGATTTTCTTTTTTTTAATGAAAAAGAATGCAACAGAAAGCAACTGACCAGAAAATAATAAAATGTTTCATCTGTATACTACTGTTAATCACATTTATCACCTGGAGATAATGTTTCTAAAATACAACCAAAATGGTTTTCAAATGAATGTGAATACCATTTCTCTCTCTTTTGTATTTTAATAGTCTTTCAAATGAACCAACAAGATAATTTCACTTAAAACATTTTACATTTGACTATAATGTGTTCATAATACAGAATTTTAATTACAAAGACAAGTGGTGCAACAACTTGTCTGATTTAGCTTCTCCATCTATTCAAATCATCCCTGCCTTCTCTATATATTGGAAAGAGACTTGAGTTTAAATTTAACATGAGGAATAAGTCTAATGAAATGTGAGTTATAAGTTTCATGCCTCACATTATCCTTTGGTAGGAGATATTTTGCATTCAGTAATCTTCCTTTCAAGTCTTTCTAAAAGGATAAACAGAGAACCTGTTTATATCATGAGTATTTACTAAGTGGAGTAGTCACTGCCACTAATTTAAAACAAAGATCACTCAGTATTTTCTAAAATAATCATCATGACTTTCCACAATGAAATACTCAGAATGTAAGAAATATATGAAATATTTAAACCTTCCATTTGCCTATGTTTAAAATATTATGTTGCTTGTAATTTTTATAAATAATAAGTTTTTTGTGTTTACATATGTGGTAGATAAAATTCTAGGATAGTCTGCAAGATACCTTTCCCCTCGTTGCATACCCTGTAGAGTCCTATCCTGTGGTTGTCAGTGGAGCTGTGAACATGTTGGAGTGTCATGCCCATCTCTGTAACATCATTTGGCAAAAGGGACTTGTCGATGTAACTAAGATCCATAAAAAGTTGACAATGAGTTAAACAAAGATAGATAAGCATGTTGCGACTAAGTTATCCTACAGAGGAAGGAAATTATTATAACATTGCTAAATAACTAATATACATAATTTATCTATATATTAATATCAATCTATTTTTAAAATATATAATTCGATAATAAATTATTGAATATTTACAGATAACTTGTAATTTATAAATCATGAACCGTATAATATATAAAATAATAAATAATATTAATCTATCACATTTATAAATGAGCAAAACTTTTTAAAATGAAAAGTTATCACTAGAAATGTTGAAAACACACTTTTATATCACCTGAAAACAGTTTAGATTTTCATATCATCCACACAGACATCCTCAAAATCAGGCTTGAAAGATGTAGCTGCCCAACTGAAAAGCCTGGTGGAAGGATCTCCAGAACTTATTACTTTGCCCCTTTTTAAAAATGCAGTTTTATTAATTTGACCAAAGGAAATTTATTTTCACAAGAAACAAAAGGAATCCGAGTTTAGTACATGTCTTAGTGTATTTTGACTCATTGACTGTTGCAAAAAATAACTTTAGTTCCTTTTTAAAATAATTGGTAAGGTTCTTATTATTACATGAATTATAGTTCATACAAAGTCCTAATCCATCAGTGATGCATGCTACATGTGTTTCATAATACAATTATTGAAAAATATTTAGGTATTTCTAAGAGTGCTAATCGCACACAAAGTTGAGAACAATCATTTCAAGGAATAAATTCATTTATTTACACCTGTACTGCAATGACTTATCACAATAAATTAGTGCTTTTTTATATTGAGAATGTTTTAGGGACTTCTTTAGGTCATCCTGGGATCACATAGTTCACCATCATTGCAGTGTGATAAGATCTAATACTACATTTAAGTCCCTCATTTACTTGGGAAAGAGTTTGAGCCCACATTAACTACTCTGCTCCAATTATATTATCCTTGATAAAATGGTAGTCAGAGTCATTTACAAAGTTGTTAGAATAGTTATAACTTATAAAATAGTTTATCAAGTTCATTGTATTGAGCTAGATTAAAATTATAGTCTATATGTATACATTTATTATGTTTTGTCCATTTACAGTGTGACTTATGGGTCTGATATAGTCTCAGTTAGGTGTGCATAATCATTATCAAGCCAAATAGAAAACAGCAGATCTGGAGCTGGTATAGTCAGATACGTTACTGGGCCTTTAGGGACTTTTAATACACTTATTACTGTAATGATACAGTGTCAATCTATTAAATGACAGTGCATTTTGATGTTTTTTTTTTTTTCTTCAGGCACAAATAAAAGTCAATTATTAGAGTATAAAACTGTAACAATTGCAGTGTCACCAAGAAAGCCCTTGAATTGAATTCCAGATGTATTTTGCTTTGTTAAAGTAGCAAATATGTTAGCACAGTAAATATAAGAAATTATGAAAGATTGAAGGGAAATTCAAGAGTTGGAAGGACAGGAAAAGCACTAAAGCATTGTTGGATTTTTGCCTCTAATTAAAGAAAATTCTCAAATGGGACACAGGGCTCTTAACTTTATGCTTTTTCTTAAAATAAAAGCAGTATGTAATCCAGGCCAATTCCTAGGTTAGCTGGGATTTGAATGAAAAGTTGCTAGGAACTTTTCTGGAAATGCAAGATAAGAGAAACCAGATCATTTTTCAGTAAACTAAAATGAATTTTAACTTTAGCATTCACTCATTTATTTATTAGTGAATAAAACCTTTGGAAAAGAGTTAAATTGTAGGTTATATATTTCCATCATACCATTTAAATTTTGGGCCACTGTGAATGTCAGTATTCTATTAAATACCAGTGTACTTACTAATTGTCTTATCAGGATTAAAGTATTATCATGTAAAATTATAGTAAGTACTCAATAAAACACAGTCTCTATTATCCATTTAAACCAAAATCTCCCGAGTATCAAGAATCTACTTGACATAGTAGATACGTTTTTATAATCAATCTTCCCCGAAAAAAATGCCTGGAAAATAGCTCACTGAATTACTTTCATTTCCTCAGTTAGCTCTGGTCAGGGCTTATATATTTTGAGATTGAGAGGGAAAGAATGAAAGACAAATTTTATAATTTTAGGGGAAAAAAGAAGAAATAGAAAATGTAAACAAAAACTGTATGTTTGTCAGCTTCTATAAAAAGAGAAACAGATATGCAAGGAAAAGACAATTATATTTTCATGTTTGTTACCTGACAGAAAAATCATATTCAGCAGTAATTGTGAGTAGAAAGATGTAATATATACATCCTCTAAACCCTCTTTTTAACTCAGTGACCCCTAAACAGACATCAAAATGTAGTAGTGTGATAAATACTATTGTAGCATTTGCACATAATATTATAAGATGCAGTGTTATGAGGCAGACCTGTTCGTTCCTATCCTAGGTACCATTTTGGTTAATTTTAATCTCTTAAAATATTAGGGCCCTGGTTTGATAGTGAGCAGTCTGGGACCTTATTTATTTGTATGCTTCATTGAAACAATGTAATGAAAGATTATAAAAGGGGAAGTGAAATGTACATTCCCTCCACAACATATTTAAGAAGAAACAGAAACAGAAAAAAAGGAAGATTAAAGTCATAAACCTATTTCTACAATAAGTATGTGTTCTTAGACATTAGGTGCTATGTCATCTAATATATACTCTTCATTTTTTTTCCTGTTCCTTGTGAAACAAAAAACTGATCTTAGACTGGAAATTTTGAACTCATTTCTCTGTTTTGAATTTTATTAAAAAAAATAAAGGTGCAGGGAGAAATAAAGGAAAGTAGGCAGGCAGGTTAGAAAGAGAGAGGAGGAAAATATATCTATTTCACTTAGTTGTTCATCTTGTTGTTTCTTCTGGTCTTGGGTCTTGAACCTGGGTCCTTGGGATGTGTGTAGACTATGTCCTGTGGCCTTCTCTGCTAGGCCAACAGGGCATACCTGAACTAATTTGTAAGGATAAATGATCCTAGTTTAGCACCGCAAAGAAAACACTGTAGAACAGAACTCCAAGAATGGATTAGCAAGTTTCTACACTGAGTCTTCTCAGGCTGAAATCAAGATTCAGCCTGTGCTGTGACTCTTTGGGATTCAAGTTCTCACCCAAGGTCTTTGTTTTTTGACAGAATTCAGTTTCATGTGATTGTAGGACTGATGTCTTGATTATTTTTCTTCTAGTTCTTAGTACTCACCGTCCCCCACCCCATGCTCTTCCAAAAGTCTGTGAGAATTCAGAATTAAGATAATAAAAACTTCAGTTTGACCCTAATACTACAATTCCTGCTGCTGAAATATTATTATCATTAACAAGACAAGTAGGAAATATGAATATATACCAGAAGCCTTTAAGCTGTGTGCTTTTGTGTATTCCTTGGAGTATTATCTTTTGTTCATTTCCAAGGCAAATGAAAAGTGACAAAAGTGGTAAAAAAAATATTTGATAATGTCACCACAATTATTTGATAACTAACTTTGGATGATGGATAAAGAGGACAAGGGAGGGGTACTGTTGTTTATGCTTGTTTCAAGAAATACATTTTTAAAAAAAGTGTATCTGGACAAATATGTGCTCATATGAGAAATAGTTCCTTTTCCTAACTTAAAAAAAATTGTTTACGAACAGGAAACATACCAGATCTGAAAAAAAGGAAATAACAGAGAAGGCGTATATTCTTAATGTTTCTGAATTCAAGTTAATTGAACTCAAAAACTATTGCAAAGTGTGACTTTTTATTTTATTGTATTCTTAAATATGTAGATGAAGGCATTTTATAATTTGGTCAACTGATTTATATTGATTCAAGGATATCTATTAAGTAACTAAAATACAGAATATTTTCTGAGAACATTTAAGTTAGATGAACATAATATGTTATTGCTTATGTTTCTCATTAAGTTTAATTATAAGTTCTCTTGGACTTTGAAAATACTTTCATTTGCTTGTAATTTGTACAAATAAATATTTCACATTTGCATGAATATAATCTTTTGATATTTGTTTAAATCACTTATCAATGAATATGTTAGGTCCATTCAATATGATAATGTGTAATTTTACTTTTAAAAGGAAACATTCCTCTTTATGTATAGGTGCTATTAAATAAGATTGAAACCTGGTTGAGTTGAAGTAAAAAAGATACCTTTCTTTGATTCTTTAAGGATTACAACTGGGAAGCACACTCCTTGAATAGTGGCTCAGTTGTCTAGGGGAAAGAATAAGGTCTTAAGGGCAAAAGCCATATGGAGGCTTTCCAGTTACAAACATTGTCAAAATTATGATGGAAGCCTGAAAGTAAAGTCTATATCTATATGTGATTGGTTAGCATGTTTTTCTAAATAGAAAAGTCTGTTATCATCTGGTAGGTTCTCTCAAGATGCTAGTAGTTTTCCCCTTTTTAGCATTTTATTGCAGTATCTTTGTTTTACGAATTAAACTCATTTATATAGGTTCACCATATGTGCAGTTTCCTCATTCCTCAGATATCAACACACCCTGCCCTCCACCAAATCACCAAGTGTTCTTCACCTTTTCCTGTGGACTTTACCACTACTTGCTCTTCACCCACTTCTCATTCCTCCCTGCTCCCCCTCCCATTCCCTGTTGATTGGTAACCTCAGTTCCATTCCAAATGTCCAAGAGTTGGTTTTGTTTTGTCTATTCACGTATTTTTTATAAACATATTAAATAAATTTTCCTTTCTTTGGGAGTGGGAAAATAAGAAATTGATACCTATCAAATGTTCTCCCAGGTTTATTAAAAACAAATAAATAAACAAAAGCTCTTTTCATGATGGTGGCTCCATTTTGGTAACTTTCTTCCGTAGTACATAATTTCATCTGTCCAAATTTTTGGTAAGTCTTTGAGTATTTGTAATTTCTTTAATATATCTTAATTTATAGAATTTTGGTATAAATCAGGCAATATTTACTTGAAAATCAAATCTATAAAATGTCATCCACTTCATTTTCAGTATTTCTATTGCGTTCCAGAACAATATTCATCTCTAATATCCAAAGATTTTAAGAAAGTTATAAAACACAATCCATGTACAGTTAAATTTTGACAGTTAAGTTTATAACTCAGTTTATTTATATGATCACTATGATTAAGGCCTTTCAACTCAGTTAATATTTTTACCCCTACAACTGTTTTTCCTGGATTTCTGTTATCCAACTTGTACACTTCATACCTATAGTATTTAAAATTGAAATTAACTAACAGTCATTTTGCAATATAGGAGGCTATATTTGTTTATCTGGAACAAAACTCTGTTCTCATTCATGGCTTCATGGACTAAAGGCACACTTTTAGCAAATAAGCTAGCATCTAGTGTCTGATTCTCACACTAGTGGTTTGATATACCAGTGGATTCAGTTTTCTCTCATGTCTATATTGAGGTATCAAACCAAATTTCAGTTATAAATGAGAAACATAACCACCCAATGGAACATGGTAGTATCTTCTCTCCCCAAGTCTAGATATATGAGAAATCAACTGATACAAAATGCCAAATTGTTCATCTACTATTATCTCAAGGACAGGATTTTCAAGGTCTGATATGACAGAAATATTTTATTTCTGTGTTCAAATGTGTACAGAAAAATAAACAATAAAAATTGCCTATATTTAAGACAAGGAGACTTAGATAAATCATATGGTTGTGGGCATTATAGATGGACACCAGATACAGTTGAAAAGGTTTTATTAATGGAAAGGGAAGAATACAAGCTCCTACATCTGCACCTTAGACATGATTTTGCCAATGGGAAGAAATTCTTGAAGTTGGTTGCCCATATTTCACGGTCTCCTGAACAATGTTTAAAAGACACTTTAAATATTGACCCCTGGTGATTCTCTTAATATGATCCATGAATGATGAATGGTCCTCTGCCTTCTCAAGGATTGAGACACTATTCCTAACATATTTATACATTTTGATTTTCCTTCTTATTTTTTATGTTTCCATTTGTAATTGAACATTAAGAAGGCAATTTTGAAGAATATATCCTTTAAGGCTACAAATAAATACATTTATATATTTCTTAATGTAGTTAATGACTTAACTGCAACAAGAAGTAGTCAGCAGATAGTTGATATTATATTACAAATAATTAAGAAATGAGTTTTATAGATGTAAACATTCAAAAAATTAAATGTTAATAACTATGATTTCAACCAGAAAATGGTTAATTCTAAGTCCTATTTTATGTTTAATAACACCTAGATAATTTTCTGCAAGTTTAAAAAGTGAATTGATTATATCTGAAGCTAATTATATAGTACTTCTAATTCACCTCTTCTTCAGTTCACTATTTCCCCTCCTCCTTAAATCCACTTGTTTTCTGCAATAGCTGCCAAGAAACTGTGAACAAATTTAATGTCTGAATAACTGCTTACTCTCTCAATGACCTTAAAAATTACTTGCATCATTAAAAATTCATAGAAAAGAAAGTTTTTGAGAACACTGGCATATGCAATAATACTACCTCTTGTTATGCTACTATACTATTACAGCCTTAGGTACTTTTAAAAGTATCATAAAGACATTAACTTTACTCTTGTTACCCAATTGTATATATCATTTTTGACTTTTGTTTAAGAGAATGACAAATTTTCTGCATATAGAGTAAGAAAGAGAAAAAGTCAGAAGAGATTGATACTGTATATTTTTGTGATAATTCACAATGACTATTTCAAGCAGTACCATAAAATTTCATATGAAATATGTTGATTGTTTTTTCACACTGAGGTGACATTTGTATAGTATACAATTAATGACCTTAAACTATACAATTTCATTGTATTAATGTATTTACAGAGTTGTGAAATCACCACCTCTCTCTAGTTTAAAATTTTCCCATCAACCCAAAAGAATACCTATTCCCCTTAAAGTAATTATGCTCCATTCTTTCTACCTTCCCCTGCAACCACTAATAAACTTCCTGCCTCTGTGGATTCCAGTGACTTAAGTTGAAAGAAGTATAAATTAAAATTTCTGTTCATGTACTTTTTATTATTATTGTTATTATTATTATTTTATTTTGAGGAAAGGTGCGAATAGGAATGAAGGTGAGTAGGCAAGCAGGTGGAGAGAGAAGGAAGAAGCATTTTATTTTATTTTTTTTTACTTGTTCACAGTGGCTGATCCCCTTGTATCCAGGAAGTGAACCCTGGTCCTTGGGATGTATGTGGACTGTGTTTCTTTGAAGGCAGTTGTTCTACTGCTACTCCACCAGAGCACAATGCACTGATTTTATACTCCTTTTTTTTTTTTTTTTTTTTTTTTTTTTTAAGGAATGTTGAAGTTAGGAAGAGAGAGGAGGAAGAAACCTAGCATTTTTGTTTGTTTTTTTTTTGGTTTTTCATCTTGATTGTTCTCTCCCTGTGGATTTTTTTCTTCTAGGCCAAATGGGCACACCCAATATGTCCTATTCTTTTGAGGAAAGAGATAGAGGAGTTTAAAAACCTAAATATAAGTCCTTAAAACTCTGACTAGATAGAAATGTGTCCTGAGAAAAAGCCTCCTGCTAGCTCACTCATAGCAAGTATTATTCTGTGTTGTAATCATCTGTTGTTCACTTTGTCTTCAGAATGGTTGTGATGACTGTCACTGAGGACTGTGTTCACTTTAACCCTGGTGCTTAGCATACTGCCTTTCTACACTTGAAAGTTTGCACTTGGCTCTTTGCTGAAAGATGAACAGACAGGGTGAAGCTCAATGATAATAGGTAGACACTAAATTAATATTTAGAATTTACTTATACTTGATTCCTTTTCTTAAATTTCTTCTATGTGTGCATGTGCAAGCATGTGTACATTTGTGTGTGTGTGTCTGTGTGTTTGCTGTTATGTTTTTGAGGTCTGGCTTTCTTTACGTTACTTTGAAGAATATGACCCCCAAATATATTTATAGAAAATTGACTTCAGCATGTTTTATTCAATATGTAGTCTTGTTAGCACCACAAAAAGTGATGGCGTATCATATATACTATTGTCTAATAGGTAAAAGAACTACAAGGAATAATGTGGGAGGTAAAATCTTATATTGTTCTGTCCCTGTTCTTTCTCTTAGCATTTTTCTTATGGATATACCCTTTTCATCCAGCACCACCCCATCTCCTGCCAAGAGTATTAGCATTCAGTCAAGTGGGTTCACTCAGTCAACACTTAACCATTGCTGGGGTGAGACAACTAGTGATAGTAGCACTATGGGAAAACTAATTTCAAATAATTTTATCCTGTCTCCCCTGAAATATGATTTTTACTTTGCATGAGATTATGGGAAACACAGTCCTTTCCAAACCCAATGTCAATCCCGTTCAGTTTCCTACAAGACCGCTTGCTTCCTATCAGTAAGTTTTCTACCACAAGGAATGTGGGTCGTTTTTAGCAATAAATACAATAAGTATTTTCCTTCCTCTGGCCCTTTTTTTTTTACTTCGTGTTTGAAG
Organism: Solenodon paradoxus; assembly: GCA_004363575.1. NCBI lineage: Eukaryota > Metazoa > Chordata > Mammalia > Eulipotyphla > Solenodontidae > Solenodon > Solenodon paradoxus. Next base: position 424,447 of record RJWH01000055.1, read on the forward strand.
GTAACTTGTGAATGCTGGCAGATCTTTTTGGAATGTCAGGAAAAAGTCAGTCGGAAATAACAGCCTTTTCCACAATTCTTTAAATGCCCTTTTTGGTTTAGACAATTCCTCCACAGGTAGGTCATTAGTAATGTATTTTAATCTCCTTTTTCCAATGTTCTGTGAAGATAGTGCTCTACAGCTGATGTGTGGGCAAGGATAGGTAGTTGTTGATTTTACTGAATTCTTAAGGAAATGCTTTTCTGCTCATTTTGTCTTTCCTTTGGGTTAGGCATCACCTTATCTTGTGTGGTGGGTCTGCTTCTTGCAGATCTGTGCCATTAACATACATCTGGACCACCCTTTGTGTGGAACTGTCCCCTGGTGAAGCCCTTTGTGGTATGGGATGGAGAAAGACTGCAATTTGCCGAGTCCATTATCACCTCTGGACGTGTAGAATGATAATGGAAGTGACAGAGGTGCAGCTGAAAATTGGCTCTTAATATTTTATGTACTCAAGTAGAGGAATGGAAATCTCATGCTGCTCTTTAGGAAAAATGAAGTGTGTGGCTTTTTTTTTTTTTTTTCTGTGAGAAAGTTATAAGCAAACGGTTGAATGCAGGGTTTCAAATAAAGTATCATATAATATTCACTTTGTGTTAACTAATATTTCTCATTGGAGGTTTCAAGGGAAAAATACTTCTCTTGAAAAATTAAAAGTGGAAATAAAGTATATCCAGAGTAGGAGTAAAATATTTAGTACTGTCAGTTGTAAAATAATGTACTTTAGACATTGCCACTTTGATTTAAGGAATATGTCATGAAGACAGAATCTCAAATGTTTTCCTAAAAAGAAAATCTATAAATTCTAATTTTTTTCTTATTTCACCCCAACATGTTCTCTTCTGACTTTCACAACTTAGAATAATGTTTCAAGAGCTATCATTGTCACATTGATTTTGAAAACCGAAATTCTCTGTCAGAAATTTTAAGTGTTTAAGACATAGAATATAAGGTGGAAAATAAATAGTGCTTCTGAAATTGTTATATCAATAATTTAAGATTTATGTCAGTCTTTGCAGTGCTTGTTATTATACGCATTAAGGAGATGTTTGTTGAAACAATTCTTTCTTGAAAAATGTTGCTTTCTGACTTGATTAAGATGAGAAACAGTAATATCCTTTTTATAAGTATTTTATTACTTGCAGTCCATCTTACTTCAGACAAAAAAAAGTAGTAAGGTAATCTATTTTCTTAATAATAAAATACTGCATATGATTTAAATTTAGCAGATGTTAAGATCAGTCTATATTTTCTTAATTCATATTTATGATATTAAGAATTTATAATTTCTCTTCTATACTGGTAGTGTTAGTGACGTTACATGTGACTACTGCCTAATGATTAATATACTTCAATTTTACATTTTGAGCTTTTGGAGATGATGGGATAAGCCTCGTGGATTTTTTTTCAGCAGGTTTTCAGAAATTACAGTCTTCTTTCCTCATATGTTTCTGTCAATGTTTCTTTTCTGGAAGTGAGCATCACTTTACACAGCAATGAGGAGGAAAGGTTTCAAGTTGCTATGGTGGATTTCAAGCCTCATTTAAATCAACAATGCCTGCCATTTTGAATAAGGTCTCTGTAAATCACTTTATTTAGATGTGTTGTTTGATTCAGTTGCCACTGACAGGATCATAGTAATAAGACTTCCCAGTTGAAACATAAGTAGAATTCTAAATGCTTTAAACACTGTCAGCAATGCTTAATTAACTACTTGGATTATAAATTTATATTTATGACACAAAGAATCTTTATATGCCATCAATACTAGTAAATATCTAAGTTTTATCAAGATTTATTGAGTCATGCCAAGCAAAATTTTCAGCACTTTTGCATATATTGTGTTAATTTTGTGAGACTTACAACTTTATAAGGGAAAACATGGTCATTTTGGTCACTCTTGGACCCATACTAATCTAGTTCAAGTCAGAAATTAATAGGAATTCAATCAATATTTGTTGAATAAATAAAGACTTTCCTCTAATTCTAGACATGATAGACTATCTCTGTAAAGATGTTAAGGAGTGATATCATAGGATTAGAAATCAGGTGTTGGTGACTAGACAATGATTCTCTTTACTTTGTAGTATCCAAGACATTTAAAAAATTAGAATCCCAAAGATAAAAAGATCTTCATCAGATGGAGGTTTGCTTTTGAGAAGTGGGATAGGTTTTTCCATTATTATCAAATATAATTGCTCACTCTTGATCTTACAATGTCTAGAACCAAATGTCAATATTTAATATATTTTTATTTATAATAATGTGAGTCATAAAGTAATGAAAATGTTCATCTTGAAAAAGTGTTTTTGTTGCTGAGAGCTTTTCTATGTAAAAGTGTATTTCCCAGGTGTTATTACCGTACTGTATTTACAAAGGTATACTTTCATGCTGAAAACCTGAAGGCATTGTAGGTAATTTAATTCATCAAAGGAAAAAATATATATAATTCTATTGCTTAACATTTTCTCACACTATTGAACACTATAAAGACTTGTAGCATATTCAAGTGTTACCATTTCCTCTTGGCATCCTGCTGAGTTAGAGATGCTCTTCACACTACCCCTGGTGAAATCAGATTAGGAAAGCAAGATAGGGAGATATTTTTGATAGTTTAATCTTAAATTGGTCCATTTTATGCCAACATAGAAATTGAAACTTCATATTTCATGTACACACATATATAAATATATCTGCCTATTACCTATCATCGGTCCATCACATTTAATATAATTTTCTCAGCAATCTCAAGAGGTAGACTTGACAGATCACACTGTTACTGAACTTCTTTTACTTATGAAGGAACTAAGCTTGCTGGGTTATCTGGTTTGTTCTATTAGTGAGATTTACAAATGTTTAAAATACAGAGCTATGACCTTAATTCAGTCTTATTCCTCTAGAAGTTAAACTATATTGTCTAGAAGTCAGGACTAGGTCTCTCTTTTTGCAAAGAGATACTGTGACTATAGATAAAGTCATACTCTGAAATGAACATTAGCTAAAATAGTGTTAATGTATATGTGGCTGTTTTCTGTTGGTGAATTCCTCTTCTCAATTTAGCTTGTTAAAATTGTGCCCATCCTGCATGATCAGTTTCAAGTCTATTCTTCTTGGAAGAAAATTTGCTTTCCTGTCAATTCTTTTTGCTCTATAATACTATTTTTTGTAGTTTACCTTGTGTAGCATTTTTGATTCTCCATTATTGCGTCTCAGTGAATCTAAAATTAGGCAGGACCCGGATTTTAATCTCAGAACTGCCACTGTAATGAGTTATGTGACATTGGAGAATTTTGCTAAATTTCTTAGTATAGCTTTATAAATTAAATACCTTACTCATGGGAATTTTCAAGCTAAAATCACATAATGTATAATTATGTATTTACATGCTTAGTGACATAAGACAGAGAAGACAAATACTCAGTATACATTGATGTTGATTTATAATGATGCACAATTGAAGCTTATATATTATGTATTACAATGCAGTGTCATTTCAGTAAAAACAAAAAACATTATAAATAGCTTAGCAAAATATGTAACTCATATTGTGCCCAATTAATAGTAATTTTATTATTTTGGGCCTCTATAGGGCACTAGAGTTTAATTCGATATCATCTTTCTATGAATATAGCACAATAGTTGGATATAGAATTTTATAGGAAACTGTCTATATGCTATCATCTGTATCTACCTAATTTCCAACTCTTATTGGACAAACTAGATTCAGGTCTAAGCATTTTTTCTAGATAAAAATACTATATTTTCAGCATGCTAGAAATGAACTTTTATGTTGATTCTATGATTTATAATACTATAAGCATATTTAAAAAACAAAATTTGTATAGAGTCAATTCTTGATTGGGTCACACAAAGAAATAGGCACAGGTAAACTGTAATCTATTGAAGTGTACATAGGGAATACTGGAAAAATGTATTGAGGTCCACCTAGTGAGTGGAGAGCTAAGATAAACTGTAGTAAGTGGATAGGCAAGAGAAAATCTTCTGAAAATGGTGTAGACTAATAATACTCAGTCAACAAATATAACTAATATTCCACCATTTGCAATTCAGATAATCCTGGAAAATGAACTGATTTTTTAAAACGATTATATAAATTACCTTGGATCACAGTCAGTCTTTTAATTTTGTGGTTTTCAGTTCTATGAGATTTGACAAACATTCAGTTATATCCACTACAGTGGTGTGGCCACTTTTAGGCCGCATGCCTTTGAACATTTCTTTCACATCCAAATGTGACTTCCTGTTCACTTTTTGTCAGTCCTTTTATTCCCCTTCTGACCAACTTACCTGTTGCTTATCTTTATAGATTAGCCTTTTCCAGAATACCATGTAAATATAATCATAGAATAGGTATGTCTTTATCTTCTTTAATGTAGCATAATTAGAGATGCAGCCATGATTTCTGGTATGCGTAGGTAGTCAATTCCTTTCATTGATAAGAAGTATCCCATTACATGGTTGTAATTTGATTTGTCCATCCATTTACCAATTGAAAATTACTTACACTTTTCAGTAACTCTGAATAAAACTACTATAAGCATTTGTGTACAATGTGAAAACATAAGTATTCACTTCTGTTGAGTAAATACTTGAGAGTATATGTCTGCATCACATAGTATGAGTATTGAATTATTTATTTTGAGTGATTTTTCAAAAAATATCTTTGAAAGTATGTTACATTGATTTTAATATATATTTTTATTGCTGTAATACTGTTTTGCAACATGTTGATTTTTTTCATGGAACAATTCTTGGTTTACTTGTATATACTATTAATCATCACAGATCATAGCATATTGAGTTTTGAGTTATTATTTTATATAATAATTCATATTATTATCTTACATCATTCCTCAGAGTGCATTATGATATGGAGTGCTATTTTTCCTTGAATGAATTCAGGCAATTATTTTTGTATTTGCATCTTTCATTTTGTAGCTTTTTCCTTTTCTTTCTGTCTTTGCAATTTGCTTTCAGTTGGCCCTTTTGTACTTTTTGCTGCACTTTCCTTTTCTTATTTACTACTTTTTTGTATCGATAGTACATTAGATTAAATAACCTATTGTTAGTTATTTAAGAAAAGTAGGTTCTGAATAAGGACTATCTCTTTTAGGCACTTTCTTGAGAAAAATTATATCCTGTCTTTATTCTGGATCTTTTACAGAATAATTTTGTAAAAGAAAAGAAAATAATCCCTCATTTGCAAGTTCTTTGTTATCCAGTCTTGATAAGTAAATTTGGATGCTACTATTTTAGTGATAACATAGATTCACATCCCACTGGTGCCCTCTTCTCTATTTTAGCAGTAAGTACAGATTCTACACTAGATAACTTAAAACTTACTACTACTCTCTTTAAGAATGTATCTGAGTGATTCATTAATCTTGATTTCCCTAACTCATAATGCTTTGGAAACTCTTATTGCTTTATTGGTAATCTCCATTTTTTAAATCATTTTAGGCTTATCTTAATAGCAACATTGTCTAGAACTTATACCTTCCTCTCTGAAGTGCTTCCTTTTGTACTGCATATGATTTTATATAATATTACCAAACCAATAAATGTTTACAGATGGATTGCTTGATCAGATGGTGTAAAGCAACATTACTGAGAGCATTATCTTACAAAATTTGCATGTTTTATATTCTGATTCTATTATAGGGCACTATTAATAAATAAACAAATCCTTCATTCTGACTGTTGCTGTCACGGGGTGACAGAGAAAAGCCCCATCTGATTCCAGGTGGAGTAGAGCAGGAACTTAGAGTTCAGCTACTTCTGCCTCTCTTTTTAACTGTTAATCACCTAAAAGAAAAAAAAATATATATATATTATATATTTCATCCCTAAAATTCATCTGTCTAAGAAAAAAATGGAATGAATAACAGATGAAATTAAACAGAAAAATGTAAGAATGAAAATGATACATACTTACAAGTTAGGAGGAAAAAAAATAAACCTTGGTAATTTACTCTGCAAAGGATTCCCTAAAATTTGATATATATTTGGTACATGAATTCTCTCTCCTTTGCAAAAGCAGAAAAGTAAAAAGCAGCTAATATTGAAAATGAGTTGAATGAGGTGACAGCTTTGTCACTTTTTTAATTGGATTCTCTCTTCCCTTCTTTCCTGAATGATGCAGCCAAGGTTCTGTTTCCACAGCTGTCAGTTTAGTTACCTTCAACGTCATTAAACCTGCAGTGACGCTCCATTAGAATAAATCTACTGAGCAGCTGTTTATATACTTCATTGTACATTTCTAAATATGATTAAGACTTTCAATATAATACTTCAGTTAATTGTTTAGTGGAGGCAAGATCTTAGATTTGCAGAATGGTGATAAGCTCCTAAGTCAGATGTGTATCAGGACTAGATAGAGGTGCTGAGTTCCAATAGTCAGTGGAGGAAAGAATTATTAATCAACTGCCCCAGTTCTCAGAACCATTCTTAAACCTGTGGTCCATTTAATGTCCCCTAGGCTAAATATTTAAGTTCCCAGAGAACTTCAAATGGCAATCTATTCGAGCTGTCTATTATCAGATAAGCAGATATCCCATTTTACAAATGCCCTTGTCAAGACCTCAGTGAACTTCCTAAGATCCCATAGTAAATAAAGGAAGATGAGGTTAATGAGTAACAGTAGGTCTCATGTAAGCAGTTTGATTTTGTGGGATAACCCAACATTAACAACAGTCACGCCAATTCTGTTGCTCATCTGTCCATTTAGAATATAATATACGGATAAGACTTTTTGTTTTCAAATTTGTTATAGAATATTGTTCTATGCAGATGTATAATTTTAATAGCCATCTCCATACCAAAAGACAAAACAACCATCATTTAATTAAATTTTTGTAAGTTTATACTTATTTTGTCTATAGTAAAATATATATTGTTTGTGTGTTAGTGCATGGATCAGGTCAAATACCACCAGTTTTTAGAATGTAGAATTCAATAATGCCAGAAAATTAAAGACAATATTGAAAAGAAACAGTAAATATTTGGTTAAAATAAAGTACAATACCCCCTTAAATTTGGTAAACTTCTATTAGAAACATTAGTTTTAGTGTTTATCTCTAAAAGTGTATAAACCAGAAATAAGAATAAAATGATAAAAGAGGAAATATGGTTAAATATTAAAGTTTTAGTGAGCTCCAAAAAGAGGAAGTATTTATTAAATTCTCAAAGTTCCTAGATTCTACTGAAGTGGGGAAAAGATGTCTGATTAATTGCTTTGCTTAGTCCTAGAATACCTAAGTTTATTTAGGACAGCAGATTGCTCTAGGTCATCTAAAACAATTTTGAAAAGTTAATGTCTTTAGAAAGTAGGACTTAAAATATGAATTTTCACTGTGAATAGTAAAAATAGGTAGCTTATTGCCCTCCAGTGGCTTCTAATTACACTTCAAAATAACAACCAAAACATGGCCACTGAGAGACTCTTTGACCTCTACCTGGTCATTGTGCTATGTCCCCTCTAATCTGCTCTTTCTGGCCTCCTCTCCAAGAAGATTCTCTATTCAAACCTCCTGCATTAGCTGTTCTCTCTCCTTGGAACGTTCACCTGGCAGGTTGCTTCCTTATTCTTATCATTAGTCAATCCTAATCAATTTCATCAAAATATCACCAGCTTCCTACTCACTCTTTATTTAACTCATTTCTTCACATGTTTGCTCCATTAAATGTGAGTGATGAATTTAGCCCAGATGAATTTAGTCAGATTAAAAATAGTATTTTTTTTCTAAGCTCTTTGAGGATAAAGTCTGCCTGCTTTATTTATCATTGTGTCCCCTAAATCAAGGAAACACCTGTCTGAATTACTCACATGGTAAATGGTATAGGGAGAAGCAATACATAGTATAACATGTACTATGTCTGAATTTGTATATATGTGTGCACATTTGTGCATGGGAATTCTAAAACAAAAAAGAAGACTGCATCTACATATATTATTAATTATTTAGTAAACTAACTCTTTAGAATACATTGGCAATTATTCCTTGTAAGATAGCTATTATTTTATGTTATTGGAATTTTTTCAACTATGAATCATAGATGTAGGAAGAGAATATACATTGTTAAAACCATTTAAGACTTTGTAATGCAATTTGTTACTTTCCACCTTTGTTGAAAATTGAAATAAATGAGTATCCAAATGGTGACACAGTGTAAAGAATCACATGTCTAGAAACCATGCAAGCCATTCTTTGAACTGGGCTTCTGCATAGAAATTGAATATCCTTTCACTCCCCAGCCTGCCTCTCTTTCCTCTTTGATTTTCCAGTGCTCTACCTGCTTGGCATGTGTAAGTCAAATGCCTCTACTCTTTGACCTCGTCTATGTGATTTATTCATGTAATTACGTGCTTAAAAGATGAGATTCCTGAAATAGTTTGATGTAAATACTAACAACATCATCATTCACTGCATATAGCATCTTAGATAAGTCACATGATTAATTTATAAGTGTGACAGAAATGTTTATTTCTTTCTTGTGAGGATTAAATAAATAATATATAATTTAATTTTAATATATTAATAATATATGTTAAATCTATTATTTAATTAGGCTTTTATATGTTATACATTTTTATAAATATGGAATTACATATAAGAATAATAATTATGTAGTCATATAAAATTATTAATAATATAATTCATTATTTAAATAATGAATAATTATTAATTTAATAATATATATTGTAGCACTTAATACATCATTTTATTCTATAATATATAGAGGGCAGCATAATTATACTTATTTTTTCAAAAATTTTAGGATTGCATTGTAGAATTATTTAGGGTAAATACAATTACTTTAAACTAGTATTTTAAACAAATAACTTGCCAAAGTAATTTAGAAATATTTTTATTAGTTAAATATTGACTTTGGGAAATAAGTAAACTCTGGACAGATTTCTCACCACTAAAGAGTTCTCCTTTACTTTTAATTAAATGTAAATGTAAAATAATTTCAGTATTATATTTGAGACATATAATTAAAAAAATTAAAATTATTGAAAGAAGCATAATAACATTATCTGAAGTTCATTATGAATAATTTTTCTTTCATGTTCTTTTTAGGAATATCACTGTTTCCTTTCCTTATACCAGATAATGAGATGACAGCCAGATTCCACTGTTCAGACTGTGGAAAGAAAGTAGAGGCCTAGTGACTTTAAAATGAAAATTTTTATTTGTTTTGGAAACAGTTTCTCAAATATTATTTAATTTAAACAATTTCTACGCAGGAATAAGTTCAAACTCAGATATCAGGTATAATAAATTTTAATGTTACATTGTCTATTTCCAAGGCCCAATCAGTGTTTCTTAGCATTTTTGTTACTCTTCTCTTAAAAACCAGTTGATTTGAGCTTAAGTTTAATATTTTTAAATTCTTCAGCTGAGTGACTCTAAATAAATGCAAAATATCATTGTTCATTCTTAAGTGTATAGAAATCCCATGTTTCTAAAGTATCTTCAAGATGAAAATCATGATCTAAGCACTAAGTGTAAATTTTATTTATTAAAGAAACCATGTTAGAGCTATATTTGCTGATGAGTGATTTTTTAAATTTCATTTTACTATGTACCTTTCCAAAGTTCACTGAGGCATGGTGAGTGAAATGCTATCAAGCACTTTAGGAATCATTCTCCTCTTTTTTGGTTTTCGTTTTGTTTTCTATTGAAGCTCAAGTCTAGAAAATTCTTATTTTTTCTTGCTACCCATCACAATTACTACCATCTGAAAACCTGTAGCACCTTAAAATTATATACAATAAGATTAGCTTAAAATATATACATTAATTTAAAATAATACCAGTATTTGAAATAATTATGAGAGCATCCAAATTACTAGAGGCAATCATACCATTTTCTCTTGATGGTAAATGATGTGAATTATCACTACTAAGTTATTATATATGAAGGCCTTCAAAAGTTAGCTGTTTTGTTTGAATTTCTCACATACAGAAAACAATAATTTTTTTTAGATGTGACTAAATTCATATGGACAAGCTCTTTTTTTTTGTTTTCATCCCCTTCTCTAATAAGAATGAATAAGGGGAGAAAAAAACAAGCACAGAGAAGTTAATCTCCCATTGAAACTGATCTGGTGCTTTCCTTTATCCGATCCGTTGTGTATATTTCCCATACATATTTTTATTGCCTCTGTTTCTGGCCCCTCTATCCACGTAGAAGAACAGTGAGCCTATCTGTAATGTTTAAGTGTTCTTGTAGCTACCGAATAAAGTAACTAAGTGTAGCTGCCTTGCCAAACAGAGTAAAAGTGTCAGAACCAACATCAGAAAGCAGAGGCTGCAACAGATGGCTAATTTTGTGGCCACAGAGAAATGGAAGACAGGAGAAACTTGCAAAGAGAAACACAGAATCAGCATTATTGGTGTTTAAGCTCTAGATCTGTCCTCTTTTCCTGCAGCCCACTCCTTTTCTCTCCCCTGCTAACATTTCAGAGTCTGATAATGAGTTGGTGAAAGAATAATGCCATGAGTTTAGGAGAGGAAGACTGACATTCCATTCCTTAGTACTTGTGGGGTCATTACACACTCTGACATATGAGGTTTTGTTTCCCACTCAATTGATCACTCAGAAGGGGAATGTTCATTGTTTTTAGAAAATCCAAGTTGACATCAGCATCTCCTGTATTGACTTCAGAACACTTTTTTCCTGAAACACCATTAACAACCCACTTCTAAAATTAGTGTTCCATAGAATACACTTTAGGGAATAATGCTTTAAATATAATTACATTTTCAACAAACTACATTGATGAATATATGTATATATATATGTATATATATATATATATATATATGTATATATGTGAGAGGTTTTGGGAAAGTTTCCCCCAAAAAACAGTTTAAATAAAAGTTGCTTTGTTTTAAAAAATGTTTCTCTTTCATCTGTCAGAAACATATCTATGATCCTTATCCTATCCGATAACTAAGGTGATGCTTGTGTGTTGTGTTAAGTGATCTTCATCTTAAAACATAAAAAGGAAGAAAGAAAACAAAAACTCATGTAGTATTTTTCATTTAGCTAAATGATTCAGATTTTCCTCTTGAGTTTATGGTTCAAATGGCATTTGAGCTCTCCGTCAGGTTCTCCATGCCAGCTTATAAATCTTTTGCATTCTACAGGCTTGGAATGTTTCATTATTCATCTTATCTATGTTTGATGGGGTTAGTCTTGATGATGAGGATTATAGTGGATTACTTGTAGCAAATGCCTGTAAAGGAAAAATAAGCTGAACTTGACCTATGAGCCTGGATATGCTTCCAAGGTATAATGTTCTTGATATCTGAAAGGGCAAAAGAGATTGAAATCTGAGTTTTGGAGGATTTAGGAATTAAAAAAGAAAACTGAGAAAAGACAACTAGCATTTGGGGACGACCTAAGACTCCAAAATGCCCACAGTTTATTGCTGACGGTTCTCACTGTTTATGAAAAATGTGAAAAAGAAAAGGTATTTGTATTTCATTTCTGAAAAATGAATTATCTTTAGAAACCAGTACTACTATTTGAAAATTTTACAGGTAAATCGACAATAACAGCAACTGTTTGGAAACTGCACATGTGGTATGCATTTTCTATTCCAACACATCTTGTATTTCTCAGATGCAAAGTATAAATAATTAGTATGTGCCTATTTCTTAAGGATGTTTGAGTGATATCTGTATCTTTGCTATCATTAGAAGTGAAATGTTAATAGTGTTTTTGACAAATAATGTTTTTATGTTTTGAGTAATATAATTTTGCCTCATATTATACCATTAAATACATATTTTAATGATTATTTGACTAACTGATATTTTCAAAAAGAGACTTTTACATGGTTAGATTATTAAGAGGATCATGTTGACTCTAAAGCCACTGGAATTCATTCATCTGAGTTGCCCTGCCAAATATTGTTATGTGATAATTTTGAACTTTCTAAAAAATTTTTAAATAGTTTACTTGTATCATTTTGAAGTGCTCTTAGAGTCTCCAAGGTTCAGGCTTAACTTTATGAGAAATACCTTGTTAAAAAGTGTGATTCCTGACAGAACAAATTTAAATGTTAATAAACTTCTCCAAAATTCTAAGCTGGTAGTGCCAATGTCTACCAATGGACTTCCTTTTACCATAGGTTTTGCTATAGTATATAAAAGAAAATCCATATGGAATATTAATGAAGTATAAAGCATGAACATACAAAGCTTACCTATAGCTTGGCCTTCATCACTGAACTCAAAGAAACTACAACTTATTGTGGAATTTATCACACTGAAGTCTTGGGCTCCGATGCGGACCCTGCCATTCTATTTCCTTGACATTGCAAAATAGTTTATCAAAGTTTTCTTAGTTGAATCCTTGCTGAATTGTGTGGCATCACAGGAGATATATTGTCAATGATCTCATTTCAGTGATTGGATCTAAGTTATTCAACTTCTTTACTAAATAGCGCTGTTCCAAGAAAACTAATTAGAGTTTTACTTTACTCACTATGAAATAGGGTAATCTATGCTAAACAGAAATGTTCAGTGTTTAATTTTATAGTGTCTTGTTTTAGTATGTCTATGTATGAGAGACTATATACTTTATTTATGAAGGATTATTTGACATTTACTATAAAATTCTAGATTTTTTCTGTTAATGCTACAAGTAGTTCTTAATATGTGACAGAATGAAGACATACTTTTATTTTCTCATTCTTATGATTTGTAAATCATCAAAAATAAAAATACTGACCTTAGTAATTTAAAATCTTTTGCTTTTTTTGAATGCTTGAGAATTTTAGATTATACTAAACTAACTGAGGTAGTAAAACACCACTGGTTCAAGTATTTGAAACTATATAAGTATGAATTTTTAAATTTTTAAAAATAAAATAGAATGAATATATTAGAATTGACATGATACATTTATGCACATCTCACAAAGCTACATAATTTATTTGCATCAATATTAGATCGATATTTTTTATGTTTGCTATGCTTTTATTCACTGTAAAATGGTTTCTGTTCTGTTTAATTGGTTTGAATTTGCTCCGTCAGATTGTCCCCCTTTATTTCCTTAGTCTCAAAGTTGCAGACCTGCTGTTTTATATTGTTTCTATTTTTTTAACAAGAAATAAAAAGGCAAGCAAAAGTCTAAGCTCCATTAAAAGCATTTTATTCAGAGTTTACGAACACGTCATAAGGATCCTGCCTTCATTTAAACATAATGGGAATCTTATGATACATCTTTCACAGAAAGAAGACACTAGAAAATATGTAAACCACCATATTTGGATAAAGATCATTGTTTCTAAGATCATAATACTATGTTCTAGAAAAAAAGAACATGTCGTGGGGATACCTCCCCACATATGCTTCCTTAATTGTTTGCTAACTCTGCATTTTCATTGGTTATAGACTAATAAGCACTATTCTAGTACACACTAATAAGATATTCCGTTATCCTAGCAACTTGAAAGTGTTCATTTTATTATGAGCTGCTCCTAGATTTAATTAACAAATCAAACTAGGACCTTTTATCATGTTTGACCGGTTTTCAAGCAAATAATGCCAAAATAAGAACTACATTCTAGCAGTATCTATATTTAATGTTTTTACTCTTCAGTATAATGTTTGAATAATCACTGTGATTGTAATTTGTCTTTAATTTCATAATTTTGATTTTTCCTATTTGTACTAGAATATATTCTAGCTTCAAAAAAATTTAGAGTCCAGCTCTAAGAAAATAGTACATGAATTTTTAGAAGATGCTGTAATGTAATTTACTACTATTTTCTTAATTTCAGAGAAATAGATGAGTTATTTTTAATTCACGAAGTATTGAGGTAGTTTTTACTTTGAATTGTTTTCCATCAAAAATATTAATCCTTTTTTAAAAAAATATTTTTTATCCTTTCTGTGGTGCCAGATCTTGCACCTGAGTCCTTGGGCAATAAGTTCTATTATAACATGCCATATATGTACCTACAGTTAATCTTGCTATGTAAAATCATGGAATAAAAAAATCACAATCCTTAATGGGAACATAGGATTGGAGTATACCATTCAAAAATTGAATTACACACACACAGACAAAGATAGAAACCTAATAAATATGGCACAATAGTTTTGCACTTGCAAATGATTAAGAAATACATAATACTACAATAAAATATGCACTTTACCTTGAAAGAGACCTGAAATTGCTTATGATATCTGCTACTTAAGAGTTACATGAAGAGGTAGAGGAAAGTGTGACTCAACTCTTTCAAGAAGCTCTAATATCAGATGTGGATGGTACTACTCCCTACCTGTGTCTGGCTGATAGTTGTCTGAGGGTGTGTGTGTGTGTGTGTGTGTGTGTGTGTGTGTGTGTGTGTGCATGCGCACGCATGCATCTGATATGTTCCTCTTGTAGCTCAGTTCAGTTGAATACAGTTTCCAGTGTTCAAGTACTATTTCTCGTTTTCCAAAGAACACATTTTTCTCATGCTCAAATTATTCCCTGTTGGTAGTCTACATTTTCAGCATAAGAATTTTAGTGGAACTACTGTACATTTGAAAGACGACACACTAACTTTCTAATTTGAGATGGTGAGTATCACAGTCAAAAGAGGCAACTCTTCAGCAAAGTCATTAACATCAGTTCAATTAATATGCAATATTTTGAGTTTTACATTTACTGTTTTGCCAAAGTGAACTTTAACTTTGATGTTCGACTTTATACATTCTTTCAAATTTGCGTTTATTGAGAAATAGTATCTTACCTGGAAGGGATATTAGAGGCAGAAAGACCACTGAGTATTCACACAATATTTAAAAACATTTCATTCCTCTATTTTATCTGTAATCTGTGTTTACCAAATCAGTCAGCACCAGCAGATATGGGGTTCTCATTAAATGAAGTGATGACTTTAGAGGAGTAAGTGAAAATGTAGGACATACAAAAATTTTTAAAGTTACCCTGTTTCCTGCTGTACGTTTTTGTTTGTTTCTTTCTTTCTTGCAAGAGCAAAAATCTCCTGTGATGTGTTGCTGTACACTGAGAGAAGTTAACAAATATCGAAAGGTACCAGGCTTGACAGACCTTAGTGCTTCTGCAGTCCTTACAATGTGCTTTCATATTCTGGAGCTAGAATCCAGTGCACAGAGTAGAAAATAATAAGCTCTTTGAGCCAAAACTTCATAGTCACTGTGGGATATTCAAGAAGAAGACCAATGGGGAGAAAGATAATATAGGCCTAGCTTTGAACTTTTCCTGGATTTTACTTGCCAAGTGAGAGTCACTCTGACACCTTATTATACTAGCTCTTTCTCCATGTAGAGTACCGTGCTCCACAGTCCATGTTGATGAAAGTGAAAGGGAGTTCACACATGAGAGAGAAGGTAGTCTTGATTCAGTGTGTAAAAGAAGTATAGTAAGACTAAGATGTACTTTAAGCCTCCGCTTGTGGGCAACTTTCAATAACAAGTCTTTGCGACCCTTCTGATTCAAGTTTGGTGTCCCTTCTGGTATTCCCAGAGCACATTTCAGACTGTGTTTATATTTGTTTCCTGTTTCCTGCCTGTTGTGGGATGAGGACAGAAACATTTCTGCCCCTTCGCTGTTAAGTCATCCCTTCCCTCTCCCAGTATTTAGTTAAATTGTTTGGTGCAGGGTAGGTGCTTAGTAAACATATGAATGAATGACTACATGAATAAGCACTGGAACTCAAAAGCTTGAGTCTACTGAAAAAGATAAGAGATAAACATACAAATTGGCTAAAACTAACATGGTGCATTATGTAGAATTAACAAGTAGTGTCTGAGAAGGAGCAATCAAAGAGTCTCCTTTCATTCAGTTGATGGTCATCTGGTCTGTACCTGTTTCACTCCATTGGGTACATAGTGAATTAGAAACATATATCCCTGCAGTTATGGGCATGTAGTATAATCAAATACATGGACATTAAATAAAGAAAACATACAAACATAATTCAAGTTTTTATAAGCATGGCTATAGAGTATAACAATGAAGACATAATTTACATGGAAATGAAATGAAGGCATTTTAAGAGATGATGTTTAAAAGTGACAACTGAAAAAATGAAGGACAGAAGGATTCATCTGTGCACAAACTGTGATGGCAACAGGAGTTCAGCTTGTATAAGAAAAAGAAAGAAAGCTATTGTAAGTGGAGATAGATGAACCAGGCACGAGGACTGGAGTTGTGGTTGGAGAAACAAGCTCTAACCAGTTCTTGCTTAGTCTGGGGTTTGGACTTTAATCAGAATGAGGTTGCATGCATTTGTTAATACTCAGTAAATTATGACTTCATATTTTTGAATTCTATTTTGGTTTAAGTATTACATAAAAAACTAAAAATTGAAATCTGATTAATAGTATGCATTTGACAATTTAGGGGAAAATATAAAGTACTAGGGTCTATAATTTATTTTGAAATGCATCCAAAAATTCAGACTGAGAGAGGAATGGATATGTGTGTGTGTGTGTGTATGTGTGTGTGTTGAAATATGTAAAAATACTAGCAAAATCATGAAGGTAGATATACAGATGTTCACTATAACATTGCTGTATATTTGAAAATATTTATAATAAAACATTGGAAAGATAAATCAGTGCTCAAAATTATAGTAAGGAAAGATATACTCATCATGCAAATTTCCACATCCAAAGGAAAAATTATCCTGTCATATTGCTATTTGATTCTCTTTCTATGAATTTTTATTTTTACAGAATTGATGGCTCCCTTTATTTTAACTGTAGAAAGCACTTAAAATTATTTTCATGATTTTATATCACTTATACTATCAAATCTTTTGAAAGTTATTTCTTCGAATAAGTATGAAAACAAATCTGCTAAACAAGAAATCTGCAGTCCTCAGTTGTCCACTGCAACCTATCAATGCAGAAAGGAAATAAGCAAACTCAGAGCTATTAGTGTGATCAGTTATCAGCAGAAGATAACTCTTAAAAATGTTTTTTTCAGACAGGTGGATGACTTAAAGGACATAAAGAATGAGCTCTTACTCAAAGTCTCAGTGTACTCAGTAGTTTTGCTTCTAATCTGCCTGTAACAATGTAAATACCATAGTCTGAAGGCTTCTGTACAGAAATGGCTGTTTTCCTTAGGTGTTGTTACCCACTTTGAACATTTCACTGATGAATTAGTACATCACAGAATCACATTAGAAACCCTGTGCTTGATCTCCTTATGTTTTCAATGAAAACATTTTTCTTTTATTGATGTTGGTTCTTTTTGACCCTTTGGGGTCAAAAGACAGAGTTTCTTTATTAAATCAGTAAATCAGGGATTTTTAATTGGCTCGAGAAACTTCTGAGTGATCTTGGCCTATTTCAGCCCCAAACAGAGTTTTGACCAACCACTGTGAATTGTGCTTTTCCAAGAAAGTAGGGGGTGAGAGTTGATAACAGGCTCTGTGTAAGGAGGCAGTCGCTTGTTGCCTTCAAAGCACTGATTTTCTTGGTGTAGGCAAAATGCCAACATCAATGTTTTGGACTCATGTAAAGGAATAGTTCAGCATTTAGAAAAATGTATGGTTATTCCCCTTTTTCTGAAGTGCCATCAAACATTTAAAAACTAAAATATGCTGTAGTTTTTTTGTTTTTTTGTTTTTTTTAATAGAGGAACTTATTTCTATTCTCCATATTTCCTAGAAAATAATTAGATGATTGTTGGCATTAGCAACTGTATTAAGATCAATGATCCTGCAGGAACAATGAAAGCAGACTTTCATAATGAGAGCAAATGGCCTGAAGTCTATAAGAAATTGCTGAGAATCTTTTTAGGATGGCACCATTGCTAATTAAAACCTGAGAAAAAACACCAAAATTGTTCAGGAAACACAAATATTCATTTCAGAACCAACCTTAAGGCTCATTCTAATTTCTAAACTATCTTCATTGGAATTTGACTGTTAAAAAATGTCTGCAAAGCTGTATAACCTCATTTATATTCATGTCCTTTAACGTCTCTTTCATTTGATTCTCTCCGTTTTCTGTTCTGTGCCTGACATCATTATTACTTGATATGGAGCACTGAGAAGTGAGAGAAGCAAGTTTTTCAGAAATCATGCCTGTAGCAAGTATTTCTAGATTTGAGAATGTAGCCTCATTTATCATCATCATTATCACTAAAAAGCTAAAGGTCAAGTGTGTCTTAAGTCCCCTGTGTTTCAGAATTGTCTACTAAATTGGGGTTAATTAAAATGTCTTTTTTTAAAAAAGAACACACACATTTTTGTTTCACTCTTTTTTTTTAAAGGAAGCATTTTTCTATGTCTTGTAGGAAGAAATAGAATTGACATTTATAGGGCATAATTTTAGTTTTCTAGACTAGAAGAGTAAGAGAATCATCTGGAGAAATATGACTTTTAGGCAAATAAAAAAGCTATATTCTGTTTTTAGCATATCATTATGTTTTGAATCTTTACCCCTTCTTCTCTTGTTATTTTTAAAAAACAAAAAGAGATTTCTCAGTTCTACTTCCAAAGATTTGATTCACTAGGACCATAGCGGGATCAGATACATGCGTTTTAACAGACCTTTGAGGATATGCTGATGCACATGCTATCTGGACACATTTTGAAATATTCTGCTTTATACCATCCCTGTAGAGGATGAACGCAGTTACTAAAAGGCTGCTATGAAGCTACACAGGATAGGGATTTAACTGACAGACTAGATGCATTGGGATTCCAGGTGAGTGTTCAGTTGGGTGAAAGTTTCCTTGTCAGAAAGTTGGGATAATTAGGGTGAGAACACAAGTCCATTTTAGCTCTAAGTATATTTAATTGCAAAGACTTAGGGACTGCAGAGAAAATGCTTTTTAGGGTCGACAGGTAGATTTATCTTGCTGAGGAATATTTGTGAATGGTTAAGGAGTGATTATATAAAGATGAGGCAGGAGAAGTGAGTTGAGATCAGATTAGAGTCCTTCTAGTCCAGCAGAGGATTTACGGTAGCATTCTGTGGATCACCCTAGAACCCTGGTGAGCTGGATGCCCTGAGCACCATTCCTGTGTGCTTTCATGTTCTTGGGTCTTTATCATCTTGGTATACTATTATCTTAAGAAGACATAGCCTTTCAATGCAGTTATTATTTCCACTGCAACTTCCAAGAGTGAACACCTTACAGAAATAGCAGGTTCATGATGTAGTATTAGAAAGGAATAGCTATGAGAATGTATTTTATTTGATGATAACTCCTACCTAATCAATCAAATTACTCTCTCACTGACTGGGTCTCATAAATATTGGGAAAAAACATTAGCACTGTAGCAAAACAGTATCATGTGACAAAGATAAAAAGAAAAAGATGATTTAAAGTCTGCAATTTGGTCCTATGGCTTGTATTTTTATATGCATTTCTTTTCTAATAAGGAATTTTTATTACTTATTTTAAATATATTATATCATGAAATGTAACTAAATAAGTAAATATAAGCATACTACTCCACAAAGTAATGTTAAGCTATACATTGATCTTCAGACTAAAGAATTCCTTCTTTGTTTTTCAGTAGAAAACCCATACTTGTTTTCTCATTCTGGGTAAAGATAAGACTGTGTTTAAATGTGTAATTATGTGTAAAGAATTGGATGGAAAGAAATTATGTACTGAAATCTTAAAAATGTAAGAAAACAGCTAACTTGAACATAAATTTGTTGTGTTGCTCTGCTCCTGCAAATTAAACTTCTTTGACCCCAATATGATCACATCATTGTACATTGAAGTTAGCTGGAAAGCTGAGACCTACCAGAAAGCACCTTTTTTTCCACTCCTTTCTCTTGACTTAACTTTGAAAGTGGGAGGATTTGACTTTTTGTTCTGCCAAGTTATCTGTCATCTCAGAACAACCAGATTTTATTTTATTGTTTTTGGTTTCTTGATCTGGTTGAAGACAAGCAGACAGTTATGGAAAAGAGGAAGTTTTTACTCCACACATATTTAATAGAATGAAAGAAAATAAGTTTATTTTTTTGAAAAAATCATGAATTTTATTTAAAGGAAGGTACAAAGTGCTCTTTTAAGTAGACATCAAATTCTTAAGACAGTCTCCTAAGATAGTTTCAGACATATCATCTAAATGCTGTTCTTCAAATTAGTTGGGGACTTTACTAGCAAATGGACTCCCATTTGGTCTACTGAGTAGTAAGTGGCTTATATAGGCCTGGTTATGCTTTCTCAAATTGTTCTCCTTAAACAAATAGCGTGGAAAAAAGCTTGTACATGTAAACCATGAAGTCATTACAAAAAGCTGAAAGTCAACCCATGGAAGAAAGGAGCTGTTTAGTGGGTTTCCAGTTAAGGATCTGGGTGGTGCTGGAAACAGAATGGGAGATAATAGACTCCTAGTGATGGGGCTGTTGGGAGACAGAAAACTGTAACAGCTTTGTGGGAAAATAGAATTGCTGGCCTTGCCCACTTGACCTTTTCTCTGAATAGATAGTTTTAAGAAGATCACAAAGAGCTTTGCAAAAAGTAGTCTGTGCTGTTCTTTTGGTGCCTGAAATTCCTTTTTACTCTGTTGAGTTTTAAGTTTGTTCTTGACATCCTTAAAGGGATTCGTAGAAATCCCTATTATCATACCACAGATAAGTGTTTTAAATTAAGGTACTGCTCACTATATGGCCATCACATTTCCTTCAGAGCAGTGAACTAGAATGTGTTTATGAAGAAGGATTACTGAATAGGGACTGCAGCCACTACATTCTCCACATAATCAGACATCCAGAGAGTCCCCTTCTATGTTTCTGCTAATTGTATAATCTTGTTTAAATCAGCAATGAAATCACCATTTGAAGGCACATTGTCTATCTAAAGAATACACACTGCTATACAGATGACAGGCTTACAGACTTACAGACTGCCAGCATTCTCAGAAAATAGGGCTTGACAGTAGTGACTCATTTGAAAAAAGTTGGGAGATTTTAGTTGAATATCATCATATACATGCCAAGTTTATGATGAGGTGGCCAACAACACTATTCAATCTCAGTTGCCTGTATAGAATTGTATTCCCTGCCTTACGTTGCTTGGATGCCTAGTTACACTTCTGAGTAAAAATAGCAAATCCGAAATCATATAGAGACTACTTTCCAAACCCCCTTGATAAAAGAATATTTAAAGGAATTAATGATATTTAAACAGAGAGGAAAGTTTTGATTTGGATAGAAAAGAAGTGGTAGGCATGACCATGAATTTTCAATATATGAAGACCTGTTTATATAGAAGAATACATTTCTTCAAATCATATAAATATATTCCAGAATAAATGCCAGATGAATTAAAGAGATACATATAAGAAAATATTAAGAAACCAAAAAGTTATGCAAGTAAATAGAAACATTTTTTTGGATTTGAAATAGTTATTATCAAATATAGGAATCATAAAGGAAATATTGATAGTTATGAGTAGGAATATCTGGATTACTCAGAAATTCTTGAAAGTTATAGTAACGTTCATCCTGGCAGAGCATTTTTGGGTTAGTCACCTCCAAAGGACACAGATCACATACCCCTGGGTTCGAGTCCTGGGTCTTGTGAAAAACATCCAGTGTGAACAACTAAAATGGAAATAAAATAAAATACTTCTTCTCTGTTTCCTGCCTGTTTTCCTGCTCACCTTCATTCCTGCCTATATCTTTGCTCTAAAAATAAAATACTGAAAAACAAATGTGTAAAAGCAATTAAATTATAAAAATTATATTCCCAAGAATAGTTAATGACAGATAAATGTTCACATTATAATGTTGAATAAAAGACCACCAGGTCAAAGTTTAATTTTTAATTCAAATACATACACATATATAAATTACTTGAATAAAATATAATGGTTTTCTTTGAGTGACTGAATTGTAACTTCTCTGTTTATTTGAATTATTCCTTATTTTTCAAAAATTTACATAATGTTCCTATTTCTATGTTTTTAGAAAGTTATGTAAAATACAAGATATACAAAAACAAATGAAGTAAGTTAATATGTAGAGCTTATGTATGTAATTAAGACTAACAAAAATAAACTTCTAACAATTAAACTTTTAATAAGGTTTCATAATCTATGGGCTGTGCCCTTTATTGGAAGAATTCATTTAGAAAACTCAGAGATATTATAGATTTCTTTAACAGAGAGGGAGTCTAGATTTGGGGATGCTCAAATGCCCTTTCAATACCAAGTTTCCAGTGGATGATGGTCATTTAATAATTTGAAAGATTATGTAAATTGGAACTGAAAAATGATACAGACTTCTAGGACTTCAAGTTATGCAGATTTTTTTGAAACGAGAAAATGGGATTCACAGAATCATTAGAAGCAATGAGAACACAGTTGATTCAAATCTCTTGAAACTTTCCAGCTCTTTCCTCTTCTGTGGAGTCGCAAAAGTTTGTGGTTAAAACTGTGTTTAGATTTGTCTATCTAAATCACTTCTATCATATGGACTGCTCTGTACCTCAGTTTCTTCATTTGTAAAAGTGTATATATATGTATATTTATTGATATGATATAAATACATATTAGTATTTATATACATTGTAAAACTTATGTAAAATACTTAAATAATACATTATTTACAAATACAGAAACATACAGGAAGCACCCAGTTGAGTTCCTTACTTATGTAAGAAGTCAGTTTTGTCTCTTCCTATGTTAAAAAAATATGTATCATTGACAGCATTGGTATTTCAATGGCAGTTTCTGTGGATATGTGTGTATATATAGCAGAGTGAGGGGTAGAAGGTGTCAAGGGCTGTTTCAGTTTACTTATTTATGTTAATGATATCTTAGAACCTTCAGGAGGTATCATCCCTCAGTGTGATATATGAATTTCATGAGCCACAAAGACAAAAAAAAGTGTTTTATAATGTTTTCCTCATGTAAAAGATGACAGCTTTTTTCCTGTAAGATGATATTGGCCTTTTAATTTAGTGTTAATGTTTTTGGAAACATAAATTTTGTTATAAAGTTAACTGTGGTAAGACTTTCTTTTTTAGAGCTTTAACATATTTGTATTCATACTAGAAGCAGTAAAACTATACTGAAATCTTTCTTTTATTGTTTTTTGCTTCAAATTTAGAGGATTATGGAAATGTTACAGAATGTTTTCTTTAAAGTTAATGAGATTCATAATCACACCAATGTAAATGTTCACATGCAAGTACTTTTGCATCAGGCATACAGAAATGGACACAGATACAGTCTACACTTTTTAAGGATAAAGGATTAGGTCATTTAGGCCTTTGGATATCAACTTTGATTAAAGGACCTTGCTCCCTAAATGTTCCATAACATCTTTTATTTGTGATATTTTAAATGTAGAAAACTATGGCAGAAAGGAGCATTTGAAATGCATTTGTTTGATAGGAAAGAATAATAATAACATGTTATTTTCTGTTTTTCAAATATATTGTAGGGGTGGAGAGGATATTTTCTCCTGCTCCTCTGGGTTCTTTTCAGAGTGATCAAACAAATTAATACCAAGCAAATTAGTAGGAGAGAAAGAATGAATTTAATTAATTGTATATATAAAGAATCTATATGGATACGGATTCTAAAGCCCATGGGGCAAGATCAGGGTACATATGCTGAGAGTGCTGAGAGTAGTGAGTTTGAGGCCTGGAGCTTCAATGAGAGAGGAGGGGGACTCACATGAAGAGACGAGGATGACTCATATGACAAGGACTAGTTAACTATCATTACACATTTCCTCTCCAGTAGAAAGGTTCTTTTTGGTAAATATTCTAGTTCAAGTAATATCCCCAATTTTCATTCTATTCAGTAGTTAAGGGAGTGGTAAAAGTTTCTCATGAAACTGAGGGCCTCAGTTAACCTCAGCAGGAAATATTTCGCAAGCCAAAGTGATGTGTTTTGGAGAAGTTTATGTGAACATCTTTAGGCATGATTCCTCTAGCCATCTCTGGGATTATGTTTTCAAGAATTCTATCCTGTGATCTCTCTCATAATTTAGTTGTTGTTGTTTTTTTTTGTAACTATAAGAGGAAGCACACTTAACCACGCAAGTGTGTGTAAATACACATGTCCACTGGCAGCCATTATCTGTAAAACTAATTATAGAGAATAACATATTAACATGCATGTTATGAAGCAAACTCCATTCTCTCTAGAGTAATCTCTCATTGAGATATAAGGACTTGTATCTTTGTCACAGTGGGTCTGAACTAATTGAGATGTCATTAAAAAAAAGAAGTCAGCTAAGAAGGCCAAGAGAGAGGGATGTTGTAGCAAAATTGTCAATTTGCAAGAAGACATTCTTTGGTAAAAATACAGCCCCTCACTGCAGATCTAATCAGGCAGGAATGGGGTGTAGGATGGGAGAGGGGACATAGGGAAAAAGAATATCTCAAAAAGAAAAAGGAGTGAAACCCTAATTGGAATGGGAAACACTCTCATTTTAGAAAATGTTTTCTTAACAGATTGCTCTAGCCCTCTGCCTGGAGGTTTTTGATTAAATTAATGATGGTAGTGATAAGCTCCATTAGTGTTGCTGTTTCCAGAGGGAAATTCTCTACAGCCTCCTCTTCTTTCCTTCTCCAAATCTCAGGTATGACAATAGAATTGCTAAGTGAGGCCAGAACAAGCCAAGGAGATGAACTTATTATTACTATGCAAATGCAGACAATTCAGGAAATTAATATTTCATGTGTGCCTACCTCAACAAGCAATGTTTCCATTATGGGCCTCATGTCACTCAGCTGGGAAGCTGTTGCTGCAGCTTGTTGTCTTCAGTGAGGTCTTGAACTGCTCTTTTTTGTGGTGTGTCGCCTGCTGTCTTGGGACCAGCCAGCACATCTGACATGTTGTGCTCCGTTGGCCCTTGCTGTTATTGCAAGTCTTCCACTGGTACAAATAGATGAACTGTTGTGATTCATAAGACAGTATCAACTTGATGTTCTGTCTTGGTAGGAAAATATCAGAGGTAAAAAGCAGTTGACTCTTAGATCATTTAGAAGGGAAAAAGTATTTAAGTAAAATGAACCATAAAATTAATCATAAGGGCTAAGATATGGATTCTTTTATGCACCATAATTAGTTTCAGTGAACTATGGAAAATACAATAAAGACTTTTACTTTGGAGGCCTGAAATAGTTATATTAAATTATTCATAAACATTTGTTCGCCAAACACCATTACATTTCATTTTCTGATGAAAACTATTG
Organism: Solenodon paradoxus; assembly: GCA_004363575.1. Lineage (NCBI taxonomy): Eukaryota > Metazoa > Chordata > Mammalia > Eulipotyphla > Solenodontidae > Solenodon > Solenodon paradoxus. The sequence continues at coordinate 449,703 of RJWH01000055.1, forward strand.
TATTAACGATTAACATTGTAGATGGGTATACGTGTGTGTGAGAAAGTGTAGTAGGAGTGAATGTGAAGTTGACTTTGAATTGTACTTCTTATTTTGGAAAAAATTCAAAGAATAGGCAAACTATTCAGGAGCAGAAACCAAAATATCTTTTTTTTTTTTTTAATTTATCATAATATCTGAAATGACACTAAACATTCAAATAGATACCTAAAAGAAATTGTTGAGTTTAATTTACTTTTTGTTTTCCTAATCATGTTGAAAACAGATGTATTTCAAAAAGGGTGAGTGGAGATGAGTTACAGAAGGTGGACTTGCTGAGGTCTCTACTATTTTCTCTTATGCTTTCTTAATAGTCCTTGATTCGAATTATCTTAATCAATGTACTGAATCTTTTTTTTACCCATATGAAGACTACACTACAATATAAAATGACATCCAGGAGCAAAGAGATTTTTAGGGTAAGTGGAGGCAGGGAAGTCTGTTCCAAAAGGATCACATGGAAGTTTTGAGGGTGCAGAATAATTTTCTTAAACAAAAATGAATAGAAAACACATGTCTGATAATTGAGAGAGAGAAAAGTATTGTTTAGATTTGTTTAGATGGAGGGGAAAAGCTGATTTAAAATATTATAGAGATTGAAGACAATTAGATCTTTCAGAGAACTGACTGCAGATCTCAACATCTAATAGGTGGTAGGCCTGAAATTCAATCCCCAAGTGACCTGGGTTTGTTAATCTCAAATATTTATTATAATGATTTTTAAGAATTCGATGAATGACACTTTTGTTCTTTACTGGAGAATTTTCTTTGATAGTATAAAAATATAACCTGGATTTTTTGCATTTCCCTTTTCTGGTCCTTCTTTGAATCGCATACCTCTTTTTGATGTTACTCACAATGACAATCTATAGACACTTGAAAGATAAGAGGGTAGTTTCTAGTACTTATATGAAGAACTTTCTGCTGAAGTCGATGTTTTGTTGAAATATTTTGTTATTATAGCTCCTAGTACTAAAATTTAAAAATTTTTAATTAAAATTTAATTAAAATTTAAAAATTTTCTTTTCTAAAAGAAAGGAAAACAGATGTGCAAATGAATGAGTTTATAAACCAGTTCAGAACTCTCAAAAAATTTATGTATTTTAGCACATGCTTGCTTAAAGTTTTACTGGGAAATGTTTACTAATTCCCTTTTAAAAAATATAACAGTGCAAGTACAAGGAGCTTAAACAAATTTACTGAATCTTGACGTATGAAAATACTGATTTTTTTTTTGTGTGTGTATGTGTCCCTTTGATGCAAATATATTTGACATTTTCAATGATAATGCTTACAAAATGGATTAAATCAGCCTGGATTTTATATCAGACATCCTCAATAAATGTAACAACAATTGATAGTTAAATTAGAACCTAAACAGATTGTCATGTTACATGTTTGGTAAGTTTTCATCATATTTAAGAAGTCAAAAATTCATAGTACTTTTCATTGGCTCAGAACTTACTCTGATTTGTCTTATTTCAGACACATAGTAAATGCAGAATAAATTAACACATTTTAAATGCTTACTAATGCATCATTTTCACATTTGATTATTAGTGTTTATCCTCAGCACCTCTCAATAGGAAATGTAGAATATATCATTTCTTCATAAAAAATCAGAAATTATGGAAACACTGTGTTGCATACCATTTAAATTTTTTTTTTGAGCTCTTTTTATCAAAATCTGTACTATCCATTTCTACAAGAGGTATTGAACTATTCTGTGTTTATATTGCAAAAGTTAGGTTCTAAATGGCAAAACTTCTCTATTTGGGGTATTTTGTGTTATCTGGTACATCATTATTGCATAAAGAGTATTTAGTATTTTACATATGCGCATACGAACCAGAAAATCACCACTCTAGGAATGAATTCCCTGGGTGCTGAGTTCTGGAAGAAGAAAAATTTTAGGTAGCGAATTAGTGGCTGCATTACCACATTACTGCAACACTATGTCTTATGTGCAGTGGCACTCAATAAATATCTGTTTACTTTAATTGAGTGAGCATAAGCAGCATTTACCAGAAATCCTTACTGGCAGTCAGCTGTATTAGTGTGTTGAGAATCATGGCATCTTTTCCCTAGAGAGGGAAACACAACCTCTATATTATTGTCTACCTTTGCTCAAAGAGGAAACTCAAACTATAAACCATTATAATTTTTTTTTCTGATCACTAGAAAAATATTTGATGTAAAGCAAATTTTATATTAGCATAAAGAATGTATGGGTAGAAATGTAAATTGACTATAACCCTAGGTTTTCAATAATTTGAGTTCTTAGTGCTTTTAATCATTTTAAGAAATTAGAAATTGCTTTCTCTAGATATATTTACATAGTGGCATATTTACTTTGTCTGAGTTTCCCAGATAGAAGGCTGGATGAATTTGAGGAAATATTTAGAAACCAATGAAAACACCACCTGGACATTCTTTACTCCATTTCCCTCAATCATGCGTTATAAATTTGATATCTTGATGTTGTCAAAATATTGACCTTAAGAAAGTATATTGTTGTTTATATTATGTCTATTTCAAATATCTAAGAGAAGAAAACTTAAAGGATGTCAAAAATATCTAAGGTGTTTGTGCCTCAGTTAATGAGATGAATACTCCAAACAAAGTAAAGGCAATGAGACAAGACGCGAACAACAGAAAATTGTTTGATGCCCTAGGAGGGAAGTTGAGCAGTAGGCTGTTCAGGTTGGAAAGTAGTCTTGGATGTTCACATGATGTCAACCTTTGATGGTGGTGAAGAATCGGTACTCATCTTTTAAAGTTAGGCTTCCTCCTGTTTGTACTGAAAGCATGACTCTTACAATGACTGTCAATGTTTAAGATCACCTAGCAGTCTGAATCTGAGTCCTGAGAAGTTGGGGTTTGTTCTGTGAAAGATGTCCATGCTGTTGTAGTAGAAGACATGTCTCAGGTTACTCTACAGACTTCCATCCACCTGCCCGGTATCCCTGTTTAGATGTACATTTGAATAAAAACATGTTTACTTGTAATGCATTTTCCTTGTAGCATTCCTTCATAATTTTGTTTCCTAAAGTTTCTAACCGAATTTTTTTCTAATAATTGCTTAGAACATAATATAAAACTCCTCATTTCCATAAGCAATGAAGTCAAAGCAAAAACCTCTTACAGTATTTCTAATCAAAAGAGTATAGTTTTAGATCTGTTTTCTGAGAGAGAACACTAATGTTAGACTGACAATGGACAGAAGACTGAAGTTTGTTCTGAACACATAAAAACTTTTATAGCAGAACTGAGGCTGTGGAATTTTTAGACTAGAGCCGAGGCTTGCTCTTCCCCCTAAGCAGAGGAATTGCTCTAGAAAAAGTTCGGAGAATGCAGCCCATTCAGGAAAGAATTTCCCACTGACCTTTTGCTTATTCCTGAGCTACCATTTCTGTATACTACAGAAGGAGTAATAATAAAGTTTCTAATTATTTCATGCATTAATTAAATATTTTATCAGAAGTCAGTGTTTTCCTTTGGGAGAAGCAGCCAAGTACCAAGAAGAATCCCTGTACTTGGAGGGGGAGGTTACCCTTAAGGAAGCGTAAAGGTCCTTTAAAGAAAGTACAGAGAAGAAATCTTACTTATTTAACTTCTTCCAAGAACTAACCCCATAACAATCAAATAAGTTAATTTTTCGAAATTCTATAAATAGAGAACTTTCTTAGAAGTTTGGAAACATTTAAGTCTAAGTGAAATACTAGTTTAGACAGAAGATTACAACTGTCTTGAGATAATGCTACAAATGTAAATAGAAATTCATGAAGTGTTTAACTAAATTCCCAGATATAGTTAGTGCAAGTATTTATTTAGGGAATGTGGGTGTACAACCCTAAGCTTTTGCAGTTGATGTTATGGGAGAGAAAATAGGTACTGCTTTTCTCAAAGAGCTTATAGTATATAGAAATCTTTATGAAATGTTGATAGAGCTGCTTAGATTATTCGACTCTCTTTCATATGCCTTGTATTTCCTGTGTTCATATATAGTTGTTTAATTGTGCTTGATAACAGGTCAGGGAAGACAAAATAACTTGTGTGTCTGTGACCCAACCACAGAGAGGAACCACATAATCACTAGGCCTTGGCTTCATCTCAGAGGCAAACACTCAGTCCTCTGCCTACACACGCACCTCCTCGTTCCCATGGTGCCTGTCCATGTCCTTCCTACCTGGACTGTGCTTCCTAAATAATCATGGTGTGAATCATGAAAGGCAGCTGTGAAATGTTAAGTCAGTTACAGAGACTTTATATGATGCTAATTAGTTGAGGAACTGAAGATGCTTGCTTCCTTTTTTTCTCTCAGTTCGTTTTGATCAATGAGCAGCATCCCAAGAAACATTTTGAAGGTGAATTGCAAAATGCTCATTAACAGGGTGCTTTTTCCTGTTTAGTACATGTGAAAATCTCTATGCAACAAGTACATGATGTCAAATATTGGGAGTTTATTAATAATGAAAATAATAGAATATATGTCAAAGAACTATGTATATGGGGAAGAACATTTAAAACAAATGATTAAACTTTCAGGAGTTACAGTGCAAATTTATGTAAAAGAATGTATTGAATCTTTACCTTGCAAAATAATTTCCATATATTTTTCATTTTTTCACTGTGCCATTAGCACTATAGTTGATATTTATACAGAAAATATGTAAGAGTGGAGTGGTGTAGGGGACCAATGAACCCGAACTTAACAGTGGGCAGCCACTTAAGAGTGAGTGACTTTCGTCATTAAGCAGACTTGGTTCTAATTCTTGTTTCTAGTACTTACATCAGCGGTCAGTTCTTTGATCTCTGTTTCTTACCAGTACCTCATAAGATTTGTCTAAGAGATGAGTGAGACAATAGATTGGTCACTCTTTAAATTCCTAGATCAGAAATTCTAGTTATCACAAGCATTATTCTAGTTCTGATCTATACGTCTATGCATCTTTACTGAGTGTTTACTTTGTGATGAGACAGGCACTCAGTTAAGTGCTAGGTCTTTTCAAACAACTTCACTCTGCACAGACAATCAAAGGCTTAATTTTTCAAGAGCACAAGCTCTTCACTTATGTTAGATATTTTGTTCTGTTGCCCCCTGACTTGGAAATGGCAGGTGGACATTTGATAATGATGTCAAAGAAAATTTGAAAATTAAAGCATATTTTATGATGCTGATAAAATCATATTTAAACAAATTGGGCCTAACTTATCTAATTTTTGCCAAAAAATTCATATATCTTTTCAATTTTCACACATTCCTTTTCTATCACCAAGAACCAGGGAATCTGATAACACTTACACATGACATCAGATAATTTGCATCATATCCGCATACTTTTTTACTGTTTTTTTAAACCACTGTTCCTAAGACAGTCTCCTGTTATTTAGTGTTCCACTTGGTTCTTAAGGGAAAACATAGTTCAAGGATGAACTGAGGAGTTAACTTTAAGTGCTCTAACTCTTTAGGGCAACTGCAGTGTACACTAGCATTTTAGGAGCTTAACCACTTGGAAGACTCATATTTAGCCTGTAATCTTTCAAAACCCATGGTCTGAGTGCCCACAGAAACACTGACAGATGGTTTCTTTGTCTCTGCTGACAAGTCAGTTCATTCCATAAAATAAGTGCTTAAAGGTTCCTCCTTACATTGATTTAAATCTTTCTAACTTCCATTCACCAGTTCTATTTTTGCCCTCTGGACATTCACAGATAAACTTGTTTTAAAGATCCTTTTCTCTCACTTATATTCTCCTATTTTATCTTAACGTGTCCAATTCTGTCTGTATTTTGCGTAATCTGATTAAATTTGAAGTTGAAAATAGGAAAAGGGGATTTTATTATCTTTCAGCTGTTATTAGACCAATAATTAATTTTTTTAACTAGTAATTTAAAAAAATTTGATTTTCAGAACACTCAAAAAAAAAATCTCAAAATCTCTTTTGACAGAATGATAAGGTTACTATAAGGGTTGCCTTTTAGCACCTCTACTTCCTGAACACAAGCAATAAATTCACAGTTTCCCCCATACTTTCTAATATCTTACCATGGATCCCTCAAGATTTTTAATCCCCAAGGTTATTTTGAAATAATTTCTGATGCACCTAATAAGCTTTATTTAAAAAAAAAAAAAATCAGTGTAAAACCCACTTAATCATGGTGTATAAATTTTTTGATGTGCTGTTGAATTCTATTTTGCAGGATTTTGTTGAGGATTTTTGCATTTATAATCATCAGTGATATTAGTCTGTATTTTTTTTGGTGTGCTATCTTTGTCTAATTTTGGAATCAGGGTAATAGTGGCCTCATATTTTGAGAGTTTTTTCTCCTCTTCAACTTTGTGGAAGAATTTAAGGAGGATGAGTTTTAGCTCCTTGAATGTTTGGTAGCATTCATTAGTGTAGCCATCTGTATCTGAGCTCTTTCTTGATTTGGGGAGATTTTTTTATTGTTGCTTCAACTTCTGTGCTTGTGATTGGTCTATTTAAGTTGTCTATATTCTCCTGATTGAGTGCTGGAAGAGTGTAGGATCCTAACAAATTCATTAGCAAATGTGTTCATAATAGACTCTTGTGTTCCTTTGTATTTCTTTTTGTCAGTTGTAATCTCACATCTTTCATTTCTTATTTTTGTTATTAGGGTTTTCTCTCTCTTTTTCTTAGTGAGTCTAGTTAGAAGTATATTGATTGTGTTTTTCAAAGACCGTCTCTTGAATTCATGGATCATTTGGATGGTCTTTTTGGTTTCAATTTCATTTATTCCTGTTCTAATGTTTATTATTTCTTTCTTTCTGCTGATTTTTGTTTTTAATTTCTAGTTCCCTCAGGAACATGGGAGGCATGAGGTGAAGGATTTAATTTGGGCTCTCTCTTGGTTTTTGATGTATGGTTGTATGGCCATAAACTTTCCTCTCAGAACTACTTTTATCGCACACCTTATGTTCTAGAAGCTCTTCTCCTAATTTTCATTTGTTTCCAGGTAAATCTTAATGTATTTTTAATTTCATTGATGATCCAGGGGTTATTCAGAAGCATATTGTTTGATCTTCCACGTCTTTGTGGATTTTCCAGTTTTCTTCTTTTGATTCATTTCTAAATTCACCCCCTTGTGGTCAGAGAAGATGCTTTCTATAATAATACCAATAAAGATCAAATACCTCAGGATAAACTTAATAAAGAAGGTGAAAGACCTCTATAGTGAAAACAATAGGACCTTAACAAAAGAAATATAAGAAGACATAAAGAAATGGAAAACCATTCCATGTTCATGGATTGGAAGAATTAGCATAATAAAAATGGCCATTCTGCCTAAAACAATTAAAGCAATTGCCATCAAAATTCCAGGGACATTTTTCAAAGAAATGGAGGAAACAATATTTGAGTTTGCGCAGAATCACAATTGGCCTCAAATAGCCAAAGCTATTTTAAGAGTAAAAAAGAACACTGGAGGTATCACATTCCCTGTCCTTGAACTATACTACGGATAAACCCCAGCAAAAACTCAAGGGACACGATGATGGCTGCCAGCAGGGTGGGAGAGGGGAAGCAAGGAAAGAGAGAAAAAGGTGGTGGTAAAGGATGCTAGTACTTCTAAAATGTAGGTTGAAATGCAATATCAATATTCAAAAATGAATGTAGCATTGTGAACAAAAGATAATAAATATTAATAATAAGCAAATTACCAGTTTATTAATAAATTGATCTACTGAAGTTATTAAAACCAAACAATTGACTTTGTAAATGTTGCTCTGAGACCAGAAAAGTCACTGGCATATGTAAGACTTTCAGTGAATATCTAGTTAATCAATGAATAATCAGTCTGTCATATTCAGTCAGTTTTTATAGACTTGCTTTTTTTGTTTATCTGGATTTGATAGATATGTTTTGGGGTGGAAATTCAAAATGAATTATATGTGTTCTTAGTTTCATCAGAGATTTGGGTTCAGAAAGTCAGATTAGAGACTGGAAAGCAATAGGTTTAACATATTTTTGTGATCCTTTTTACCAAATAATTTTAGATATATTGTCCTAAGTATTTGAGAACTTTGAAGTAAGAAACTGTGACTTGACTCAATTAAAATTTGATAAGAAAGTCAAGAATATTCAGTATGGAAAATACAGTTTTTTCTTCAATTGTTGGTGGTATTATGATTGGATATTCACATGTAAAAGAGTATAATATGGACCGCTATCTTATAGTACTAGCAAAAAATAACTCAAAATGGGTTAAGGATTAAATGTAAATTATAAATCATGAACTTCCTAGTGGAAAACATAGGAATAAAACTCCTTAGCATGGTTCTTGGTAGTGATATTTTGGATATACACAAAAAGTACAAGTAACAGCATAAAAAAATAAGGAAGGACATTAAACTAAAAAAGTTTCTGGACAGAAAAAGTAAGCATCAACAAAGTGAAAAAATAAGTTATAGAATGGACAAAAATATTGAAAATCATATATCAACAAGGAGTTAAGATCCCAAATATATGAAGAATTCATACAACCAGTAGCAAAAAAAAAAAAGAACAAACACAAACAAGTAAACCAGTTTAAAAATGGACGAAGGTCTTGAATGGATATTTTTCCAAGAAGATATACAAAAGCACACCAGGTGCATGAAAGTATACTCATCATTACTAGTCATTCTAGAAATGCTGAAAAAAAGAACAATGAGTTATCACTGAATGCCTGTTATAAAGGTGATCTTCAAAAACACAAGAAACAGCAAATCCTGACTTAGATGTGGAAAATATGGAGACTTTGTACACTGGTGGCAGAATTGTAAATTGAAATAGTCACTACAGAAAACAATATGGAGGATGCTCAAATAATGTAAATTGAATAATTTGAATCAATTAAGTTAAGTAGTTCAAATTTTAAATTTTAAAAATTTATCTGCACCACCATGTTCATAACAACATTACAATAGTCAGGATAAGAAACAATGTATTTGTCTATTGATAGAGGAATGAATAAAGAAGTTATGAGATAACACATGCACACACACAATTCACCAGAATTTTATTCAAAATCTATCATTTAAGATAGCATGGATGAACTTCAGAGGCATTTTGCTAAGTGGAAGAAGTCAGATAAAGACAAATACTGTGTGATCACCCTTAAATCTGGAATATTATAAAACGAGATCAGACTTACGGGGTTTGGGGTGTTGGACGAAGGTGGTCAAAAGGTGCAAACTTCCAGTAACTAAGCACTTGGGATATAATGTACAACATGATGATTGTAGCTAACACTGCTTGATGATAGATAGGAAAGTTGTTAAGAGAGTAAATGCTAAGAGTTTTTATCACAGGATATTTTTTTCCTTTTATGGTAATCTATATGAGATGAGCAATGTTAGCTGAACTTTGGGGGAATCATTTCAGGTAATAGTCATATATAAATCAAATTATTATGCTATATACTTTAAGTGTATATTAATGCTGTATGTATGCCAATTATTTTTAATAAAACTGGAAAATTGATAAATAACATTGTGACTGGAAGAGACAAGTAGGGTAACTAGGCTGATATAAATGTTACTGCCAAGGGAAACTTTGCATACCTAATGTTTAAAAAAATGATTTACTTAGTTATTTTACATTCGTACCTCTGACATTCCCTGTAAAATTAAAGGAGTTTGTGACAACTCTAGGTAAAGTGTCAAAAAGATAAGGAAAGAAAGAAGTCCTTACCTATGGTGACCAGGGCTCAGAAGGATTTATAATCAAGGAAAAGGCTTAAGATTATATGAATGTAATATGATGAGTAAATATTATTGCACTGAAGATTTGACTTTATTTTATTTCCCACTTGCAAAAGAAAGGTCACAGTAATCTCTAAAATTCCTTTCTTTATATTTTTGCATAATTATCCAGATCACTTTTTCTTCTTCATTGCACTATAACCTCTTTGAAGAAAAAATGTTTTAAGTTCAAAGATATTATACTGAACCTGAATGAATTATCTCAAAATATTAGATTTTAAGTTTCTTGTCTATTTATAGCATGTGGATAAGATTATAGGCAGATTCTGACAGAGGAACATTTACCTTAAATTCTGTTTTACATGTACATGTATATTTTATTGAAATAGCATGGACTGATAGAAAAATCTGACATCTCACAAGTCTTCATGATCACATGGTCACCCAGCAATAGGCTCTAAATTTGTGCTGAACACATACACATTTGGGTCTGCTGACCATAGTTGCTAGGTATTTTCTTCATATTCTTCTTTTTTTTATCATTATCTGCCAGTATTTCAGATTAAGATCTCCTATTCGTTAACAGAATTCAAATCACTGCTCACTTGCCTTTATAGCAAAACCAATTGTGTTTCACACTGAGAGTGTATCTTAGGAAACTCACAGACAATCAAGGGGATGGGACCAGGGAGTCAACTCTAAGGACAGGGTAGATCTTTGGATACTTGTCTACTTTGTCAGTGTGACCACTACTTTTTCATTTTATTTTGTGATTTTATTCATAAATTTTCCTTTTCAAAAATATCTATATTCTGATTTGGAGAGAAACTGAAACATAGGGTATTTGAGGAGATTCTAAAATGTTGAAAGAATCTGTTTTGGGAATTTTTATCAGTTATCTGAGCTGTTCAAGAAAGAAATGTGATGTGCTATACTAGGTAATAAATACGTAGATCTCATCATAAGAAGTTAGCACTTGTCCACAAGTGAATAAGTTATAGAGAAATTTGACACTGCATTTGGAACTGAGTGCAAATTAGAAAGTAGCTTTTCTCTAAGGGTGAGGACTCATCTTTCCACCTATAGGCGCTTTCCTCACTCAAAGGACAACTAGGGAGTCATCTGCAGCACATTTAACGCCTGTACATGTGCAGGGGCTGCAGTGGTAAGCTGTGTAGCCTAATGACTCAGGAAAAGGACATTCATGATCTGCTTCATTATTGGATGTTGCACAGACTCAACAAATAAACTGTGAGGAAAGGTTCAATTCTTTGGAAAAAATATGTTTGTATTGCATAGATTATTGTTATAAGAACAAAAATGAGATCATAATTGATAGAAAACACTTTCTAAGTCTGCAGTTTTAAAACTTTTATTTCCACCATTAGGAGAATGGATTCATTTCCTCATTCTGAATTTGTATTGTCTCAAAAAGGTGTAAAGGGAATAAACTCCTCCACACAAATGTGGTATAATCAAAATAATTAAATGTTAATTTAGAGCTGAATGAGGTGGCTGCTAAATGGCAATTCTGGAATATATAGCCATCTATGGGAAAATGTTGGAAGCCAGGATCCACCTTGGGTGACCCATGAGAGAACAGGGCTCAGAGAGTAGGTGGGCAAATACATGTCAGTGCTTTCACTGTCACCTCCAGAGAGTAAACATAAAAGCCCACTTGGGTTGCATGAGTGATTGAGGTTCAAAGCAGAAGAGCGGTCATACAAAAAATGAATAAGAAGTGCCTCAGGTATATAAAGTCATGACTACAAAAAATCAAGGACAGGTAAGTCCAAGAGGCTGGAGTGTGGTGAGTTTTGGGGAATTGAGTGTACTAAAGAAGGAAGGTGGGTTTATCAGAGGTTACATAAGATTCTTTCATTTTTTACTTGCCAAGATTTGTTGTTTTTGTGAAAGAAAAATAGCCCCATTTACTTTTGTTCAATTCCCATAAATGAAAGAAATTAAGAATCCTGGTTGTGTAGATGGAAGCAAGAGTTGGTGCCCAGGAAAAATTATGAAAGCAATAAGGATACTTTTAGTCTTCTCTGTGCCCCATACAATCAGGCCTCAATCTTTTGCTCTTTGGCCTTTCTCTTACTATCTCTATATTGCAGTCTTAGGCTCTCACTTCTCTGGTGACAGAGGGAAATGTAAAAACATTTCAAGGTCATGAGTTGGCAAACACATTGTGATAATTTTCACAAGAGTATTTACATTTTAATAGTCTCCTAGAAATAAGCCAATAAATCATTTAAAAAGTGAATCATAAATGTAGATTTTCAGGTATTAGTAGGAAATATGTTTGGACATTTGACTTCCCATTCTTATATCATAGCAACTAAGATGACTTTCAATTCAATGTACTTTATGTGTGTCTGTATATATATATAATTATGATATATATATAATTATGATTATATATATACACATAATTATGATCAATAGATATAAGTATTATATATAATATATAAACATATATTCCATTTATTTATCCAACAAGCAGTAATATATGCCAGACAGAATTAGGAAATAAATGTCAGTTCCTTTAAGGAGCTTTAAGTTAAGGAAAATATAGGAAGGGTGTTGTAAGGGAGGAGTTAATGTAAAGTCACAGTGAAGAGTGAGAAAGGCAGAGCAGTGGGAACCCCAGTAGTGTTAACTATGCCACATGATGTGTTCAGAGAAACCTTTATAGAGAAAGTAATATCGGAGGTGAATTTTGTGTACAATGATGTTAACCTAGTGAAAAGTATCTAGAGAAACAATTTTGAGATGAGGAAGAAGTATGCATAAACATCAAGAGGCTCAACAGAGGAAATTACACTTGAAGAGTAACCAGTCATCTGGCATGATTTGAAAGTGACATGTTTGAGGAGAGAAGAATATGGACAAGGGATAAGACTGAGGAGGCTCATGCTTGGACCCCAGGCCAACCTATGTAGTTAGGTCCACTTCCTGAAGGCAATGAATAAATAGTTATGGCATCATTATTATGTTTTAGACTTGTGTTTTAGAAGAAACATTACATGGTCTTCTGGAGATTTGTGAGGAAGGAATGAAAACAGTTGTCACAGAGACCAGTTAGGGGGTCCTCAGGAATGTTATGCAAGAGCTCCATTTAAAACCTTAGAAAAGCAGGCACCCTGGAGTCTGAAAAGAGGGGGCTAGTTGGAGGGAAAATAATGTCTATCGTGACCCATGATTTTTCCTGCTGAAAGCCAGTAGAAAAGCTACAAGTCAATAACTGGCTTGATTCTCCTAGATGTCACTTAGCCAACTATGAGGATATTAAACAGGAATACAGAGATCAATTGTAGCAGTGATTTTTTCATTTGCCTAACTTCCTTCTGTGCAATATGTGAATTTTTTTAAAAATGTGAATTTTTCCTCTAATCTGCAGATTTATGTGTGGATCCTGGAGAATCTGATGTTGAACACGTGTACATTTACTTTCGAAAATCAAGAAACTGTAGAGTTACTATTTCCTGCAGGAATTTCAAACAGCAACAAAAAAGATAGAGTAGGATATGTATCAGAAAGCTCAAGGGAATGTAGAAAAGTAAACTGTAAAAAGAGAAACCTGGCCACCCAAAGGAAGAAGACTTTCTCTTTAAAATTCTGCCCTATGTGCCCCTAATCAGATAGGCTGAGTGACGGACACAAGACCCTTCATGGATATCCAAGTTTTTTTTGCCCTATAAGCTAGAAACATAAATCTTGTTTCTCTAATAAAGACATTTAAGGCAGAAAGTTATGATACTATCTTCAATATCTTAAAGTTAGACACGTCAAGACATTGGAAGACATTCATCTTCCCTGTCGCAGCAATTCTCTTGCTTTGTCCTGAGGGGCTGTGGCATGTGTTTTCCTTGAAATTTTCAATAAAAGATAAGAAAATAATTTCTTTTCGATCAACAGCTTTCCCAGCTGAACTCCTGCAAGGGTGACTTGTAGAGACAATTAAACCAAGCATTTGCTCAGTGTACGTGGACATTGTTATTGCAGCATTTGTCCCCTTCCTGACAAATTGCATTATTCCTCTGCCCTCTGAACCATTAGAAGGTCCAGAGGGAACCAGGTGGTGCCGAGGAGGGGCTGAACTCACATTTGTCAACCCTGAGGCAGCTCTCTACTGAACTGCCAACTCCCTTTGATTCTTGATACAGGGTGAAGGGGGGTGGAAGGGCTGAGTTAGTCTGGGACACACATTTGAATGCTGTCATTTGCCTCTGAGCAGAAGGCTATCATCTCTTAGTGTTCAGAGTGAATGGGATACCCCTAGATTCGTTCAATAATTGCCCTGATTTCTGCCCCAGGCGTGACTTTCTTCTAGCTAAACATTGCATCCCCTAACCCTCCCCCATTACTAACAAAGTGGCTCTTTCATTTGCTCTGGTTGGTAGCAGCATCCTCCACTGCCTTTAACTCTGAAGCTGATTCAGCATCACAGACTTCCCTTTGTGAACATCCTGCCTATCCTCCCTCTTCTCTCTCCTCCTCCAGGAACTGAAAAAATAATGGAGATTTTAGTTAATACTGAAACATTGAATTCTAAAGAAGTAAAGTCTTCAATTAATGCCCCAAACTAAGAGAAGACAGATAGCTTCTTGAATAGAATTTGTTAGTCTTTTGTGTAATGTGCAAGTGACTGGGTATGGACAGTCATACATTTGGAGTGGTACCAGGGACAATATTATTCAGTGGATTGGGACAGTTTTAAGGACGTGTATATGTAGTTATAGAGGTGACTCAGCACTTCTTCCTGGTATGGCTTGGAGTACTGCCACTAATTCATCTGACAAAATCTTGTGCCATCTGCAGAGTGGAGACCCACCTTATAAGGAAGCAAATAACAACATGTGTTAGGTACTAACATGGTGTGCTGAGCACCCCTAAACCAGCCTTAGCCGTAATCATTTTCTTTGGCATAGCTGTCTTTTTTTCTGACTCTATCATTTGATCTCTAAGAGGACAGAGCCATGAGTCAGCTCAGAGAATACGTGTGGTGATCTTCCTTCTATATGAAGTACACCAAGTTGATAAAGCCCCTCCTTTGTGCCTAAGGCACACACCAGTGAGGAATCGTGACACTGCCTCTGCCCTCGTGGGTGCCTCTTTTGGCAAGTGAAAGATGACAGAGGTGATTCCAGAACCAGACTAGAGATGAGGAAATGCTTGGATAATGAGTGCTGTTATGGAAAATGGGGGCTAGACTGAGAACAGAGTGCACAATAGGTGCTTATGATAGTTTGGCTTAAAGGAGAGACTCTTGAGAGTATGGTGTAGTCTCCCAATTCTAATCATACAAGCATCCCTTGTTAATATCAAAACAATTCTGCCCACCCCAGGAAGTAAGTAGCCCTACTTTTTGTTTTCATTGATTTGAGAATACACAAAGATACAAGGCTATTGTGAATTCAGTAAAAAGCTTTTACACAAATGCATTAGAACAACGTCAATGCACTTTTGAAAGATTGAAGTATACAAATGTGTACGATGTTATCGATCAGTCTAAAGATATTGCCAAGTTTGCACTTGGATCTGAAGATTTGGATGATTTAAATTATACTGTGTTCCTTGAGTTGTCTGAGACTAGCAGGTTGGGAATCACAGAGTGAAAATAAAATTGTGTGGAAGAAAGAGAGCTATGTCATATTTCTTTTTAAAACATTAAACAAAGAGCAAATAAGCCACTTAACTTTTTGGAGTTTGTTTCCTCATTATTAGAAAGAGGATAATAACATCTGTCATTTAACCTTCTAATGATTGTGTCAAATTTTAACTTCTAACAATCTGACAGGACAGTCCTTATAAAGCATTTCAAACAATGTGAAGGTACAGTGTTAGGAATGACTTGAAATAAGGAATTCTAATTATCTAGAAGACGATTCAGTCATTAAAAATAAAATTGTTTCTTAATAAGCTACTCACCTCACCTGCCTCTTCCTGGGTTAGAGTCCTGAGAAACACCGCTGATATCAGCTATTTCAGCCTGTGTCTATCTCTTTAATGATGTGAATGCGGGTCAGATAATAGATTCAGAGAGAAAAGGGCTTATTTTCTTAATCGTCTCATCTTAGGGGTGGTTATTTCATATGAGCCACTTAGAAGGTAGTGCTGTAGAAAGACACCCTTTCCTCACATTTAAGATAGCCAGTAAAGTCATTTTATTTTATTTCCAATATATAATAAATGATATATATATAATATAATTATCTTTTTGAGAATACTTGTTATGTAAGGGAGAGGATATATATATACACATAATTATACATATTATAATATTGTAATAAAATTATAATATGTAATATTACAAGATATGTAATATATAGTATATTAACAGATTATAACATTTAATATATAGAATTATATATCATATATAATTATATATAACATATAAAACATATATAAGAACAATAAATGTACTTAAAAATCTAGAAACATTTATTTTTCAGATTTATTGAACTTTGTATCACACTAGTCAAGCAAATGACCTCATGAAAATCAAAATAACCCCTCATGCCTGCCTCTGGAACTCCCAAATCAGCTACTTTTGCTTTTTTTAATTGTTCTTTCTTTTTTTTTTCATATTTATTCCTAAATAAACTGTTTTTTAACACTTTAACATTTTTTGTTCTCTCTGATTGACTTTCTGATGTAGATTACAATCTATCTGTATTATAAATCTTTTTCCACACCCATATTCTCTTTTCCCCTTTCTCCTAATGTAGCAATATAATCCTTGATTTGTAAATGTCATCATGTGGATTTGTTTTCTTCTACAATTTTTTGTTTGTATTGAAGTTAATAACTCTATACGTATGTGTGCATGTGTATGTTTGTCACCCTGTCTTCTTAGATTTTTAAGTTCTAACGTAGTGTATTCGGAGATGCTTTCAACAAAATTCTAAAACTCCTCAAGGAAGCCAGACAAAGCATGTCATCTCCCTGTTGTCCCATGGATCCAAGCCTTTGGAACCTCTCTCTTCTCTGTGCCCACTTGCACTTTATCCATTCTCCTCTGGGCTTGCTGCACAACTGTCTCCATAAGATTTATATGCCTGTTGTATTTGCAAGAAATACTTCTTATCCACTTGTATGGTTTACCTCCCAGTGGTGGTGAAACATCCTTTTGTGTCTTCCTAAGAATAGATGCGTGAAAGATAAAATTTTAGGTCACTTTGTATATCTGAAAACATCCTGATTTCCTTTATATAGTCAGTCGATAATGTGCTGTGTATGGAATTCTAGATAAGAACTTCATTATTTAATTTCTTAGTTTTTTATAATACATTATCTTATTTCCATAGTTCATTTTATTTGACAACATTAATATCCTCTTTTATATTCTTTCTCTTTGTTTAATTTGTTTGTATTTTTTCTGTTTCTTCACTGGAATTAGGTGTTTCAGGAGAAAGGTGAAAGCACACATGTCTAACAATAGACTGTACCTCATTTGCGAGGCCTTAAAATATAAATATTTAACATCATATTTACTAAATGAGTTCTTTATAAGCATTGGGTTATTTTGATTTTGAAAGCAAATGGTTGCACTTTTGAATGAATGTTTTTTTAAAAAAATGAAATTGCTCTGTGTACCCTGATGAGTAGTGGTTACGTCAGGTGCCTCTGCAGGATGCAGGCCACATACCCTTGGGTTTGAGTCCTGGGTCTGAGGGGAATAACCTCTCTGAAAAATAAAATGAAGTGCTTCTTCCTCCTCTTGCTTTCTTCCTGCTTGCCATTATGTCTTTATTCCCACCTGTAGCATTCCTTTAAAATATAATAATAATGAAATTGCTGAAAATAAAGTTTGGAGTGAACCAACTTTTGAAAAGTGTGAAATTTTTTTTTATTTAATGTTCTTAAACTTTGAGATTTGAATTTTACTTTAGTTTTCCAAGAGCATATCACATACTTTATTACTCAGCAATTGAGTTGCTTTATAAATTATATTCAAAATTTAATAATGAAAACGAGGAATGAATGAACTTTGTTAATAAAGCAAAATGGCTTATGAAACTAATAGTAAAATAAGTCAAAGTTTATAGCCTATTTTTTGGTTACATAATCTATTTATTTTGCCACATTCTGATAAATTTGAGCTATGAATCAAGTTTGCCCTAGTTGCATCACATATAAGCCATGCCTAAACTGGAGTTGTCAGGTTTCATTTTTGAGAAATGAAATCAGGACTGGCCCTAATGGAATCTAACAATAAACTTTTCAGATGATTTCAGGATCTTTAGAAAGCCTGCCACAGTTACCTGTGAGTCATAGCACTGTCTTCAGAAGCTCATGCTCTATGATGCAAAATATTCTCTGCATGATGGGAAACTTCTCTCATAATCTAGCATTTAAGCAGATGCTATTTTCCTAAAGATGGACAGTAGATCATTGGAAGCAAAAAGATGGGAATGAAAACTAGCAAATGGTACATGTAAGATGGTGGGTAGGAGTCAAGATACTGAGAAAACAAGTTATCTTGGAATCATACCTTGAACTAGTATGAAAGTCAAGTTGTGTCTGTTTTTCAGTCCTCATTAAAATTGAGATTTCAGGCATTTCTTTTTTCTGGCATTTAATATATGTACAGATTGTTTTTGGTTCGATGCATCTAGGAAGTAGTGAGAAATTTTAAAGCAGTTGATGATACCCATCCACAGTGTCCTACTAAGAAACAGAGGAATTATAGGACAGACTGTTTCATAGAATTATAGATCTGGCAAAAACCTTACTCAACATAACACTAGCTCTTCTTTTTCACTCATTTAATAAATGAGAAAACTAAGGTGTCCCAGAAACTGTATGTTGCTTGTCATCATACAGCTGAGTAATTCAAGACAAAGAACTACTTGAATCCTTAGTACTTGGCCTAGAGCCTTGGGTCACTTTGATCCTCTTCATACACTATCATTTAGTCTTTCAATTTTCTCCAGCTTAATTAAGCTTTTAAGAAGAAGTGAGGTTCACACCTGGATGCTAATATTCTGTCCATCCAACACAGTAGCATAGCTAATTTCATTAACACTAACAGCTAGTAAAAATTACTTAAGACTGCTACATATTTTTTCTAACATGCTTAGGATGGTTTTGTCTGAAAATATAGTTAGATTATGTGGGGAATAATCAGACACCTTCTAGAACACTGTGAAGGTTAGCAGCTGTTGTTAATGACTTATGTAAATTGTAAATAGCTGTAATGTTAATTTGTTTTTCTATTTTCTATATAAAATAAAGTTATTATCAAAGAGAAATGGAGGAGGGAAATGATTATGTAGTGTTTTGGTTTTTCTTCCCAGTCCTTTAGAGTCTATTGCCTCTTCATCAGTTTAATTATCATGTTTTCTATGGTTAATGTACTTGCCACACAGGACACAAGTAGTTTCCTTCCACCAAGGTAGCTTTCTGTTGCTGCAATGTGGTCCATCTGTGAGTCACGCTGGCTTCCTTGGAAATATACTCCTATTGATTACTTTATAAGAAAGAACATTAAAAGATCACCCAAGAAACACTTCTGAAGAAACATACCAGTGTTTCCTTCTTTATTATGACTTGAAGCAAATCCTTCAGAAAGGGGTCTTGAAAAGATCCTAGGAGACAAACAACCATTTGGTGACACAGAATTTAGGAATGTGGAAGAAATCAGACTTAGGCCAGAAATAGAAAACTCATAAAGTAGTGATCCATTTGCGTTTTGCTATGAATGTGGAAGATACACATTTATTTTGCCTCCGCAATAAGAGTAAAATATTTGAAATATTTACAATGACTCCCAAAGGGGAAGAACACTTTGAAAGGTAGCAGAAATAAGATAGAATTATTAAAGTAAAGGTTTATTGAGCACTATTGACTCCGTGCACGGAAGCTTTCACAGGATTCCCTCTGTTTCTCCAGTAAGTACTTTTATCCTGCATTGAGCTTGTTCCAGTAAGTCCAACCTCTGTACGTGAGTTGTGCTTAACTAAGCTGACTTGTTCGAGAACATGCTCCAGTTTGCTTTCCTAAGACATTTCTGCCCAGGCTACTTCCTCTAACATTCTCTTCCAAGCCAACTCGCAGTTTCTGACTTTAGAAACTTCATCACACTGACTGTTATTTCAAGACCTTCCTCGAAAAAACTTTGCCTGATTCTCCCAACCCAGATGCAATGTTTTACTCCTTCTCAGTGTTAACACCTACCTTATTTACTCTCATGTTTGACTTAATTATTTCTGCACTTGTCTAAAATTATCTTTCTGCCTCCAAGACTGTCACATTCTTGACGTCCTCCTGAAGAGAGAAGTCATTTATAGTCATCAAAGTAAAAAGATATCTTAAATACTTGCAATGCATTTCAAAGAATTGGCATCTAATATATGAAAAATTAAATAACCAAACATTTAGATCATTCTTAGACCACAGAGTTGCCTCTAAGAGACTTTAGACTGCTATGACTTTAGAAAACAAAGGAGCAATCTCTTTAGACTAGAAATTACTAGAGAAATTACTGCCAAAGAACCAGGATTCCAAATAGATTTTGAAAGATTTAACTAACTTAAGGTAACAATATAGAGATGTAGCCTGAAATAAAGTAAGTGGGAAAATACAGATATGATCACAAATAGCTAGTAAATGTGTGTCATGGTATAAATAGTGATAAAGGAATTTTATAGCTTGAATTTTTTTTGCATATTTGTATTTGTCCTCAAACCACCACCCCATAACACTTAAGTGTTATAACCCTATAAAGATTCCTAATTTATCTGTTTATTCTCCTATTGGTATGTGTGATCAGAAATAAGGGGAACCATTCACATGCCTTTTTAGTCCCCTCAAGGCTAAGCAGTTCTTCAAGAAATAAACAGAGAATGATTATGCCTGTTACATGAAATAAGTTCCTGAGAGACGTGTGCTTGATCACAGAGTTCAGACTTAAACACAGGTCTTCTTTGTGCATGTCCAGATCTCTTTCTTCCAGGTCACAACCTCCAGTGTGCAAGACAGCAGGCCCAGGCAAAGAGAGAAACCTGGAAAGGCACATTTAATGGATGCTACATAGGAGATAGGAGTTATTTAAAAATTATAACCAGCAGAGCCAATCGTAGATGATATCTTTAAGTTGCATAATGGCATTGATTAGAAGACATTCTGAAAAAATTAGAAATGGTGTAGTGGAATTAAATGAATATGTTACATTAGTAGTATTGCATTTCACAAAATGAATAAAGCTACTAATGGTACATTTTTAGAAACAGCTTTTTGGAAAGAAACTAGATAATTGTTGCTTGCAATTGCAAAAAGATAGGAGAAAAGCTACTTTTCCACTCTCTCTACTGATAACCTCTATTACTTCTTCAAGAACCAATGTAAAATATGACTTTCATGAATCCACACTTGACATTCTCGATCATATTTTGATCAGTCTCTCAGGTCTTGATGAAATATCAGTATTTCTTGAATATCAACCATACAGCTAGGTGAATATAATGCTTTGCAAAGTCTCACATGAGACAGAAGTGTGTCAGACAACTCTTTCTGGATGCCATCAGCCTCTTCTCCCTCAGACCCTGGGCTACCTATTCTTGGTCCCAAACACCAGCAAGGACTCTCTCAGCCTCTCAGGGATGAGGACCAGAATTAAAATACCATGAAGAGGCATTGAGCATGTATAGTAAGTTCTTCAAATTACTGTTTAGTCTGTTTTATATTATTGGACTCTATGTTTTGTCCAAAAGTTTAAATCTCACCCTCCAAAAAATAATTGTACTCTAAGTTATTCATTCCACATGGTACATAGTAAGCACTCAATTATGAACAAATTAAATTCCCAAAAAAGAAAATAAAATAGAAATATCTCTAGCATTATATCTCCAGGGAAACATTTTCTTTTAGTGAGAAAATTATATCTTAAAAAGAAAAAAGATAAAGAGAAAGATCCCTATCACCCAAAATGTAATTAATAAAGTCAGAATAAAAAGAAGATGGTTGATGGCAATTTGATTTTGGATGAACTTCAATTTGGTAATTGAATTAGTTTCCCATTGGTATATAACAAATTATCACACAACTAGCATCCATTTTTCATCCACTACACTTCTTGTCTGTTAGTTAGGAGTCCAGGCATAGCTTACATAGGTTCTCTGATAAGGGTCTCATCACATATTTATTTTAGGAATGTGGGAATCTAGTAAAAAAATTGTAGCTAGGAAGTGACCTGGTCCACTTTGAAAACACTGGAGAAAAAGATGTGATATTTTTGTTTATTTATCTTTAATATCTGAAAAGGTTCCTTGCCTGTTGTATGCAGTACAATATTTTTTGTGACATTATTGACAAGACTTCCCTGGTCGGCTCTTGGGAAGGGCCTATTTCAATTATAGTAAATGGTACTTACTCAGCAGTTAGCTTTTTTACAGTATTGTTTGAAGCTTGATAATTCTTGTCTCATGTAGGGTTTTTTTTTTTTTTTTTTTTTTTTTTTTTTTTTTTTTTTTTTTTTTTTTTTTTTTTTTTTTTTTTTTTTTTTTTTTTTTTTTTTTTTTTTTTTTTTTTTTCTTATTTTTTAGTGATGGTGTTTTTAGAAAGATAGCACTACAGGTGACATAATTATATTCATACTTGGTATCCTAATTTTGTCTAAGACAGTAGAAGGACCTGTGATATAAATAGCATACATAAATTGATCTTATTTTGGAAGATTTCAGTGGAGAAATACTGAACCTAATTTCTTAATATTTCCTGTACTGTCAGAGAATTCATAGCATAAAATAATGTCTTCAGTTTCCTTTCTAGTAATAAAACAATATTTTCCTGTGATTTTTATCTAATTAGTTCTAACGCTACATTTATATCTGAAAACCTTCTGCAGCAACCTCATTCCTACATAGAATTCACTGTTGGCAGAAAAAGGACACATTGCTGAAGTTTTTGGTACCAATTAAAAAGCAAAAAACATGCCACTGAGGAAACATTGACTAAACTTTAGTTAAACTTCATTAAGATAAAAGCCGAGATGCCTTGTTTGCTAGTAGTTGAAAAGCAGTGCCCTATTATCTTCTAGAAAGACATCATTTGCAACAAAAACAAGAAATAGTAGGTATGAATTGCTTTGTCTAAACTAGTAATTAAAATGCAAGTTTTTATTTTTAGATGGACAGTTTTAGAACATCAACAGTGGTTTAGAATATCAACATTCAATAGGGAGAGTTGTCTGTGATGGTAGAGCTTGACTTATTGTCATGTGCTTAACTGACATAGAAATCACTGTTGAATTAATGTATAATGAGAAGCTAAATGAAGTTAGGCTTCTGAGCTGCAGCAATTATTCTCACTAATTTGGTGGACAGATTGCTGAACCTGACCACCAGAGTTGGGCAGGACTGGTGCTAATCACGGGGATGATGGTTTTTTGGTTGCACTTTTGTAAAATATAGAATAGATTCAATTACTCAACACTAGATGATATCTTTCCATTAAATTGTGGGAAATTTCTTCTGATTGCTCAACTCATTTTAATGACCCAGGCAGAAGGTTTTGTTTCTTTATGTGTATGTTTAGTGATATAAATTTTCTTCCTGCTCATGGGGAGCAATGGAGTATGTTATTTACTACAGCATTTTATATAGGAAGTGAAAAAAAGCTGCATTTGGCTACTTGATATTGGGAAATTGTGTCCCAAGGGTGCAATAAAGATGCCAATTTTATGAACAGATGTAGAACTGGACACATTGAATTATGAAGATGGAGCAGAATGCAGACAATTAATAATAGCACTACTCTGAAATATACATGAATGTTTTAGAGAAATGTTTCTGATACATGTCTTGATCTTCTCTGCTCTCTGGTTTGCACTAATAATTTAAATATGCTTTATTCCCTGAAGTCTATGTTTAAACATTGAAGTAAGTAAAAACTCATTGTATTTCTCCAGTACATGAATACTTATCCAAAGAACTGAATTTTAAAGATGCTATTAGTCACATGCACATTTATGTTCTTGACATCTAATGATAAAAATAGACAAAATACATCAAAAGAGTTACTTAGGTGTTTATTTGTAATTGAATGTCCAGGACACTTTCTCTTTTATATTTTGAAAAATACATCTGAGGTTTATTTGAAATTAATTGTTCATATAATATTTAATGAAAAATTAGAAAGATTATAAAGAAAACCATTTGTCTAGGATATAATTAACCAAATCCTTTAGGTGCCTAAGTGTTTTCCTACTCACTTTTTTCTAATATTATTATTTAAAAATCATTGATGTAATGAGATTAACAGAAAAACAAATGTTATTTCTATTTATTTGTATTTAGTTGAAAATATAACAAATTGGCAAGGATTTAAAAGCATTAATTTATTAACCTTGGAACTTATTAGACTTTCTCATTTTGTGTAAATAAAGCATTTATATTTCTCAAAACTCTGTAATGCATTTTTTTCTTTAAGAAAATTCATTATACTTCCCAGTTGTCAACTCATCCTTTTCCCTTCTGTACCATGAGTCTCTGGATGTACCCAGAGGGTTGCAGATTTTGCCCTTTCTTCTACTTCCATCCCTCCTCTAGCCCCCTACGCCTGGCATCCATGGTCTGCAGCTTTGACTCCTTGGGGTCTGCATAGACCTGGCATACTATAGGGGCTTAGTAAATGTCTATGCCCTTAACTCTTGGAGTCTTCAATACCTTACCTGGAAAATAGGCATCATGATAGTAGCTACCTCATAAAGTATTTATGAAGATTAGATGAACTAAATGTAAACCCAGTTAGCTAAATGTAGCATGTAAAGCAGCTAAATAGAGCTTGGAACATAATATCATCATCATTATTACCCTCTATAAAATTAATTGCCCATTCATTCTCTCTTTGAAAAAAAAGTAAATACCGTCTGTATCTTTTTCTTTCTCCAATCTCATAGACTGTTTATAATAAACTCAGGTTATTTCCTAGGATCTTTAGCATAATGACTACTTAAGAGAAAAATGGAAGTTGCTTCATGGTGTGGTCAGAGAAACCAAGCTGCTCTGCAGGCTGTCCCGATGCTGGTTCCAGCTCAGTGCCAGAAGAAACAGGGCTAGCTTCATCTTGGGGGTGCCGTCCTGAGAAGGGCCTTTGCTCAGGTGCGTGCTTTGATGTTGCTGCTCTGAAATTCTTCATATATTTTGAACACCAAATTTCATGTGTTCATAATCTCTCTCTAGGCCTCAGAAATTATTTGATCAGTCTCATGTAGAAGTCACCATACTTTGATAAATACGGGCCTTCAGGAAAAAAGCTCTGTCTTAGAGGAATCAAGCAAAATTCAGCATGATAAAACTCTCTATTTGCTATCTAGATGAAAACTGTATTAATATTATTAGATCAACATGCTATATTTTATTTAAGAAAAGAGAAAAAAGGCCTGCTCTGTGGCAGCTGTCGCCTTAGCAGATCTTGAAGGACATTAATACTTAAACTTCTATAGAATTAACCTTGATTAATTTCTCTGGAGGGCCTCTTAAGGGAACTGTTCTGGTTTATTAAGATAAAGAATGTAGCTTCATGTATGAGAACAAGATTAATCTTGCTTTATTTGTACCTGCTCAAAAGAAAACAGCCTTACAATGATAGACAACATTCATATCATCCATTTGGATTAATGACTCTTCCAGAGAAGTAATGTAGAACATAAATAAACAGATCACAGAAGTACAATGCTAAAAGGCAAATACCAGTGAATCCCATTAGCTGTCTGTTAACATTTAAGTGTAGATACTGGTGGAGCTCAAGCTAAGAGTATGCAGGACATTAGGCCACTTTTGCATTAATGTAGAGACGTGGCCAAATGACCTGCCCACTGTGGAGGGCTCCTTCAAACTACCTCCTGGGCAGAGAGGAGGGTTAGAGAAGCAGATTGGAGGGATATAACAGGCTCACTGTAGTTCTTTGCCCTTTGATTAATTCTAGCTGACCTATGGTTGAAGAATTTTTGATTCAGTTTGTCCTGATCTATCCCCCGGTGAGTCTGGACTTGTTATTTTTTAATGAAAACATTTTCACAGACTGTTGTTTTAGGTGTTAGCCATAGAAGAGAGTGACTCTTTTGGTATTATTCTTATTCCATTTTTTTCATCCGTTCTTTTATTGCCTCTTGTGTTGCTGAATTGCTTTAAACTGCATCTTGCTGCAAAGTGCGTTCTAGCAAACAGCGGATAACATGAACAAAGAATAGAAAGAATCCCAAATAATGATAGATATGTATGTATACAGATCTATGTAGATCTATGTAGATATATCTATATACATTCATACATAAAATACCTTTTCAGAATTATGACAGCATTTTTTTCATCTCTTCTGATTTATGTAATGAAATCTGTTGGGAGGTACGTGTCTTAGCACTGAAGTCTTCCAGCCCAGCTCACAGTCTATCTCTTAAAATCAGTGGAAAAATATTACCTTAGCTTTTTTACTGTTAACGTTAATTCTGTTTATTTACTACAATTTTTATCCTTTGACAGTCACTGTAGACAAAGATCAATTCTTTTTCTACCAACAGTTACTTAGATACATTTTATTAATAGTGTAAGGAGGATTTAACTTTGCAATTACTCCATCCAGTATTAGGGTCATTCCCACCTTTCATATACTGCTTTAAGGAATCAAAGATGCTTTCACAAATTTTTCATAAAGCTTCAGAAGTGGACCAAAAAATCTCACCTACAGATTTTAAAAGCAGCTGGTAAGACAAGCTTAGATAACTTTTAAAATGAAACAAATGGAGTAGCAATACTGCATAAAAGAAGAGATTTATTTCACATTATTTGTGTGAGTTCTGGGTCAGCAGCTGAACCAGTAAGTGTAATGCATTGAGAGCACTCAGCACAAGTTTGCAGATGAGAGGTCCTTAGCAAGCCAGCCATATACCTTCATTAGTTTTTCTATTTCTTAATAAAACTAGTAGAAAATAGGTTTTCAAAATTCAGTGCCATGATCTTAACTTTAATCTTATTTGCATTTAAAACTGTCCTCCAGGTTTCATGCCTAGAGGAGACATATGGCAAGCTATCTTAAAAAAGTGCATTGTATAGGATCTCTTTTATTCTATTTTTTAAAGGGATAGTTGGGTATAATAAAACATCAGAAAATGGCCGTTGAAGGTTTTTAATTTCAAATGATTAAATGATGACTGGAGAAAAGTATCAGGATGCTAAATATTTTCCGTATCAAGCTGAAAAAAATGAAACTCATATTCATATTTCAGAGGTGCAGGAGGTGGATAATAATATCATAGAAATAATATCCTCATTCAGTATTTAGAAGTAACAAGTTAATTATTTGGTAATGGCAATGGTACTTAGTAGAACTTCCTACTTGTGTCAATTGGAATTAACTCTAATTTCGAAAATACTCAGGGAGAGCCTCGTAATATAGTAGATGTCCTATGAAGTTATTGCTGCAGCCACACAATGTGTGTTATTACAAGCACTTTAAAGGAAGATCCTTGTACCCCCTTACTTGATTTTCCCTCTTGATTCCTCCAGCAGTGCTCTACAGATAGCCAGATGATCAGGTCACAAAAGTCCTATCTCTGAAAATTCAAATTGCTTACATTCATTCAACATTTTGTTTTATCCTTTGACCTTTTAAAAGTAATAACTCCTAAAGTATTGGTGAGGGGGAAGGCGACATTGCAGTCAACAGATAAAACTTTTATATTCCTTCTGAACCATCTAACTCCTCCATCTGTCCTACTCCCACCTTGTATTTTATCACAAAATGACACATGATAGAGGAGTAGTATCATAAATCTAAACCCAATGACTTACTATGCTTCCCCAAGGGTAGAAATCCCTTCTGCTTCTTTTCTCTTTTGTTTCCAGGTTAAAAGGTGCATTTGCGGACATCTAATACCATGCATGCTGATCTGAAGGAATTTCCCTGGGGGGATGTGAGATGTATATATCTTATTTATAGTCCCGTGGGAGATTTTTACTTTTAGATAGTCACAGTTAAATCAATATGACCTCGGTCCTTCTGAACCAGCAATATATGTTTACCTGAATTGGCTTATAAAACATCTGGTAAATTCAAAATCTCGTTTTGTCTTGTGACATTTTCAATCACTTTACAGTGGTAAGATTTCTATAGTAGAATTGTCTAATGGAAAACTGTTTAGATAATTCAAACTCTCTTAAAAGTAGTTATGTCAATTATTGATACTATATGAAAATTTTGAACAATTTTTAGACAAATGACTAATCAAAAATTTTAGAGTAATTGACGACTAATAATTTTAGCTAGAACGTTTTTCTTAGTCTAAAAATGTTATCAGTTATAATTATTTTCTACTCACTCAGAGAAAATATTAGAAATACATAATTATTCAGTCATGAAACAGGTTGAGTGGTAGTGTGTAAGGGTCCTTGGTTGAAAATTGGGTATAATCTTAAGCTGTGATCTTCTAGACCTCAAAGATATATTTCTGTTAAAAAAAAAAAGCAACCTATTTTTAACATACATTTAAAATATTATAATTATTTATCAAAAAGTATAATGGTAATTGAGAAAAGTTAAGGTTTATTATCATTTAAATAGTAATTACATTGTCAACCAAATTATTTTTTATCTATATTTAAAATATATTCTGAATTCTAAGAGATAATATATAAAATAACTGATGTTGATAATAGAAGAAAAGGAAAGAGTGTAAGATATATTAGACAGCAAGAAATGATGGTTACTGTCTAGCCCATTTCTTGCAAGTGATTTGATAGATGATAATGGTTCAGCATAATTTCTGTGACTGTAAGAAAATGACAATAAGTATTATATACTAAAAGTGATTTAGATTCGTTGCAGTCTCAGGGTCCCTACCTACCTTTCAGAATGCATTTAGAATCACCAACTTTTATAGATATGCAAAGCCTTTGGAGATAATAACCTCTCATCTCTATTTAGGGAATGAGAGAACAGGCCCAGGGAAGTAGCAAACTTTACTCTTTATAACAGAGGTCTTGGACACACACTAACCCATCTCATTAGTTTACCTGTTTGTTTACTTACATATTTCCTTAGCTTGGTTATATTTACTTTACACTGTAGTCCAAAAGATAGAATACCATTGGGAATGTCATTCTTCTTAATAAAGAAGTGTAGAGTTATAACTTTACTTCTGTTGAAAATATCGAACCCAAGAATGAGGGCACTAGTTGCCAATAGTTGCAGTAGTTTCCCAGTTATTTAGAAATTGAAGAGGCCATTCCTTTTTTTAAAAGATGGTGAAAATGTACCTTGTGTAAGTTGCCTGGCTTGTTTCAAGGTAAGCATTTTACCACATCCTAGCATTAATCTACAAGTGATTTGTAGTAATAGAATGACTTAGACTTCCCATAGGGTCTCTCAAGCTCCCTTTGATTTGAGATAATTTACCTTTTGCAAAGTCTTCTTAATAATCTGAATAATAATCTGAATAATGTTTTTTTCCCTGTCCAAAGTGGGAGTGAAGATTATAATTGAGGAAGTGTTATATTCATAACATTTGGAACACATTTTTAAATTATTTCTCATATAATCATTGAATTTTCAACTTTTCCTTCTTGTACAGCACTTTCTGATAGAACTATAATGTGTATTGCATATATATTTCTTAATTTTCTTGTAGTTACAATTAAAAAGAAAAAAGCAGATAAAGTTAATCATAAAAATTTAGAGCAATATATCTAAAATAATATGTCAGTATGTAATCAGTATTTAAATACATTAATGAAATATTTTAATTGCCTATTTTGTATGTTTTTGAAATCTAGTGTGTATTTTATACTCACAGTACATCTCAATTCCGATGTTGAATTTCCATTGGAAATACATATTTGTATTTGACTTCATGAAATCTGCATTTGAAAAAGTATATTTACATGCCCAAGTTTTTCCAAAGATACTTAAAATTTTTCCAATAACTGAATTGAGTATCAGTTAATCTTAAACTTAAATCACTCAATGTAAATTAAAATGAAAAATTCAGTTTCTCAGTTGTATTAGCCAGGTTTTAAGTCTTCAACAGCTAGTAGATACATGTAGGATAGCAAAAGTTCTGGAGGATTTTACAAAATTCAAGAGGATGTTCTTATTTTAGTATAGCCCTCTTTATGTGGTGGGAAAAAGGATAAAATCTACCTCTCCATCTATTTTTTATTATTCCACGGTCTAATGCTTTGTTTTGTTGTTCAAACATCTCCCCCATACCTTCAGTAGTAAATACTTAGATCTATTTCCTACTGCATTGTAAGGAATGATAGGAAGATAAAAGTTGGGATATTACCTTAATTGTAATTGTTACAACTTGAATTGACCACGTTTGAATGCTTTCTGGTTTGAATGCTTTCTGGGCTTGTATAATCATGTACTCTGCTTTATAAATGCTTTCTGTGTAACCTACTTTGTTTCACTTAATTGCTCTAGTATTGTTAAGGACAAGTGTTTTTGAATAATAGCAGACTTATGAAACTGCTAAATTGGGAGACATGAAATATATGTAGGTGTGCTTTTTGAAGCATTTTCTGTATGTGGCAGAGCAATTAAAAAAAAACAATTACACAATGTATCCTTCCTTCCTTCCTTCCTTCCTTCCTCCCTCCCTGTCTCTCTCCCTCCCTTTATTTCATCTTTCTTTCTTCCTTTCTTCTTTCTTCCATTTTCTTCCTTCCTTTTAAAGAAAAGGCATAGGAATGAAGGCAAGGTTAGTAAGCAGGCAGCAAGAGAGGGGAGGAAGAAGCATTCATATTTATATTTTTAGTTGTTCATTTTGATTGTGCCCCCTAGACCTGGGTCTCAAACCTGGATCCTTGGGATGCATATGGACTATGTTTGGTGACCTTATCCACTGGGCCACTTTTGCATGCTGCCAGGATGGATTCTTAAGTGGCAGATTCCAGAAAGTATTTCTTATATAATATATAGACTTATTAATTACCATGACCTTTTAAAATATTAACATGCTAGAACCATAGAAAGAGATGGCATAACAAAGGAATTAAGACTCTGAGTCAGATTGCCTGTGTTTGTATGACAATCCCACCACTTAAACTTAGTGAAAATCTGTGTCAAATCTCTTCAATTTACCAAGTCTTACTTCCCTTACTCTAGTAAAGGGATAAGAATAATACCTATTTAATAGGGTTGTTTGAGAATTAAATGAGAACATATCTTCAGCCCTATGCCTAGCACAGAGGAAATGCTGAGAATATGAAGAATATGAAGTAGTAGTCTACAAGACTGCAGAACTATAAGATTATCAAACTTCAAACCCATCTCCAAAGGTTAAGAAGAAAAGCTTGGACTGCCCTGGTGGCTCAGGTGTTAAACCAGCACCTGGGGTGTAGCCCACATGCAGCCCTAGGACTGGAATTCATGATATCGACCAGGGAAGGAAGGATATGAAAGGGATAGCTAGTTGAATAAAATTCCTCCTCTTCTCTGTTCCTTCCTACTTGCTTCCTGCTTTTATTCCTGCCTGTCTGCCTTCATCTTTAAGAAAAAAAAATGAAGAGGAAAAGCAAATGGTAAAGAAAGGTCCAAGTGTTTTAAGCCCTAAAGAATAGAGGACAAAAGCTTCATCTCCAGTTTTGGTTTCTTGTGGTTATAGCTTTTATTAGACGGCTATGTTTCTTGTGAAGAAGCAAAAGGAATTGTTCATCAGTATCACTGCGAGAATGCGAGAATTTTACTTTTTCTCTCTGTTCCAATATGACTATTTTGTATCTGTTTTGAAACAAGGATTTATAAACATATTCTCTAAAATGATCTTATGAATAATAGATCAGATTTTTAATCAAAGTATGGTTTTATTTTCTGAAAATTATACCAAAGATAAACATCATGAAATAGTTTGCTAGTTTTATATGGTGCCATGTTGGTAAATTACTGTACTTCTTTGCTGTTCCATTATTGTTAGTTGTGTTTTAATTTATATCATCCTTTCTATTCCTGGACTTCTATTTACCAGAACTTTTAATGTATTATTATTATAATGTGACATGTGTAATATTTATAGTGTTTCCATAAAAATAGATCCTCTCTGGTAAGTAGCTTTCAATGTTAAAGCAAATGTGCTTATTTACTGCATATGAAAAATACTCTCCCAGAACAAATGTGTAACTATCCTTCTCTTCAACTGAATTCTTATGGGCTTTTCTTATCTGCCTAACTGCCTTGAAAACATAGCTTGGGTATCATTTTTATAAGTTTTAAAGAGCATCACTTAAGCAGTTTTTACTAAACAGCAAATTCCTTGAGATAATGAGGTTATTACAGTCAGGTTATTACAAGTAAACATATTTTAGGAATGGAATATCTGTCAATTAAAGTTAGAATATATATTGAATTGATGTTTAAAATGCATTATTTTCATGGGCAAATAGCATCTCATTTTGCTCTTTGGCAAGGTTATTTGCAAAACCTCATAGTCAGGTCCACAATTGGAGAGACACAAGGTTTTAGAATATATATGCATTTAATATTTTTTAAAAACTTTAGTACTAAGTTGTTAGTTCTTCATGTGATGGAATTTCAGAGCACTTTTTTATATTTGAAAGAGGATCTAGGTCAGTAAGTAGCTTAATATAAGAAATGTAAGAGTATTTGTTCTTATAGATAATGAAGTCAAACAAATAGGGCACTAGGTCACATGAAACATGAATTTTTAAAGTTGATCTTATTGAAGGAATATTGAATTTCAGCATTAATAAATGCATTTTGTTTTATTTCTGAAAGTTTTTTAAGTTTTCATTGAAGGAAAATTGCATCATACCATTACTTAGGTTTAAAGTGAGCGCCATTTTCAATCAATATCTATATATCTTCAATCAATGTCTACATTAAGCTTACCACCAGCAGTTCAATTCTATCCTTCACTACATAATTGACCCCCTTTACCTACTTTGTCCATCTGTATCCCCCTTCCTTTTAGTAACCACTAATTTGATTTTATTGACAAAAAGTCTGTTTTAGTTTGATTTGGTTCAGTTGTTTTGTTTCTCTATATATTACATATAGGTGATATCATTCATGCTTATCTATCCCTTCTGACATCTCACTAAGTATAATTCCCTCTAGGCCCATCCACAATGTTGCACAAGACAGGATCTCATATATTTTTAGTAGCTAAGTAGTACTCCTTTGTTTATATATGTATATATCCACTTAACTGTCCAATGTACATTTAGGTCATTTCTAGCTCTTAGCTATTGTGAGTAATATTGCAATGAATTTGGGGTTGCATATACCTCTTTTAATTAGTGTTGATGTCTTTTTAAAATACTTCTTTATGGATTAGAAATTATATTTTCTTTCATATTTGGAATGATAGTCTTTAATTCTTACATTTTATTTATGTAAAGGATATCTAAAATATGAGTTTAGTTTAAACATTGCCAGGTCTCAATAATATGCTCAATAATTGTCCAAGTCTCAATAATATGCTCTGTATTATATCGATATTTTGTACAGGTTTATAATCTTGGATTATATCCATATTAGTGTTCATTGAGATCCATATTCATGGATAAAAGCATTTTTACTGCATTAAATTGAGCATAAGAGGAACAGAAAATGGGAACCTTTTTTTGTAGTTAAGTGTGACAGCATCGGTGTTGTAGAAAAGAGATGAAGACTGAAAAAATGGTACACCCTGATAAAGCAATGGCTGGTTGAAGTCCACTTACACCCTGAGGTCCTGGGTTTGCATTCTGGGACTGGCAGGAACAGCCAAGATGAACAACTAAATAAAATAAATAAAAATGCTTCTTCACGTCAATCTTTCTACCAAAAATAAATAAATAAATAAACTGAAACAATGTGGAGACAGATCTGTTCAGCCAACAGATAATGTATGAAGAAAGTGTATCTGTGCATAGCAGCAGAGTCAGAGACCAATTGAAAATTGATTGTAATAACATAAGAGTAGCATAGGAGACAATAAAGATTTTGATGGGGTGTGCTCTGGTGGAGCAGTGATTAGCCCAATCACCTCTTGAAGGAGCACCAGCCATACACCCCTGGATTCAAGTCCGGGTTGGTGGTGGAGGACAGGGGGACAACCAGTGTGAACAGGTAAATAAAAATAAAATAAAGTACATCTTCTTCCTCTCTCTTCCTGCCTGTCTGCTCATCTTAATTCCTGCCTCTGCATATTTTCTTAAAAAAGAAAAGAAAGAAAGAAAGAAAGAAAGAAAAGAAATTGATGGGAGAAGCAGAGAAATTATAGGGAGACATGTTGCTGGTTATCATATATGATTAGAAAGGAGTCAAGATAAGGGAAGACTGGGTATGAGCAGCAGCACTGTGTAGAGAGAACATTAGATATTGTTTAGGGAGGACTGAGACATTGATATTTTAACTCTGTTTAAATCCAATTCAGCCCTTAAGCAAATTTTACGGTTTCAGTTTATGAGCAATTGTCATCCTATAAAAAATTCTAATTTTTTCTGAGATTGGTATTAAAATATGGTCAATGAAAATAATTCTGTATATAGTAGAATTCAAAAAGATATTAAACAAAAGTCTGGGGTGGAACTTTTCTTAAATATGCAAAATCTGAGATCCAAGTTGCCACCCAGGCCAGGCAGGTCATCTACTGCAAGGTGTGAATGTGGGTTGGGGCCTTCAGCCACTGACCAACACTGAAGTAAAGTTTAGTCATCAGCAAAAATAAGTTTGCTGTAAGAATATGAAGATTTACAAATTTCTGCTCATGACAATTTTAAGTACTTTTTATTTCCTCTTTTTAATGTAAGAAACATCTATTTGATAGCAGTGGAGACCTAATTTTTCTAAGCTTCGAAATACCTAACCTTGGAATAATAAAAATGTGCTGTTAAAATTCCTTTTTCTATGTCCTGTAGTTTTTTTAAGCATTATTGAAAATCACTTGGATTTAATTTGTACTTGTTTAGTGGAGATAAAAATCAATCTAATGAACTTTTTAAATGAACAATATGAAATCGAGCAATCTAGAATATATGTTCTTTTATTTCCAACAAATTACATCTAGTTTTTCATAGGTTATGGGCAACCAATATAGCTACACAATAAGGTAAAATCATGAAGAGTATTATGTTTTCAGAGTATATTTCAAATAAAACAAAGTTTTTACTAGCTTGGCAAGTTTTTTTTTCTTTAACTGAAAGGCTGCAAAGCACTGAGTGGACAGATGATACAAACAAGGACCCCATAATTGCTCCAGTGATTGCAGGCATTTCACTTAAATCTGGGAGATCTCCCACTGCTGCTACCAGATCCACTCCAACCTCCCTTAGGGCACAAATGTCATGTGAAAAAACTTAACTCCCTTCTCCCCCATTTTTTTCTTTTAAAAACACTGTCTGATTCTTATATTCTGTAATTTATTGGTAGCACCAGCCTGCCACTCCAGACACTCCATTCTCAACTCTCTTCCAGCACCCACATCTGATCTAAGATCTCATCTTGTCAATTTAACCTTTAAGAATCTTCTGACTTTTCCTTCTCTTCTTCATCAATGCAGCTATTTTTTAGTAGAGGCCTCTGTAGTCTCTCACAATCTTTAGCCTCCTTTCGCCTGAAAAATTTGTTAATAGTCTCTTTGCAGAATGCCATTTAATTCTCTTGATTCCACCTACCAGGCCCTTATCATTTCTCTTGCCTTTATCCACATACACACCACATACCTGCGGCTGTGGTCCAGCTTTCCCAAATTTACAGCGCCTGGTTTCATTGGCTCTGTCGGCCCTACCTCGGTAACAGGGCAGGCATGCACAGTGTCCTTGCTCTCTTGCATGCTAGCCAGGTCGTCTTTCAAGACTCCACTAAAACATCTCGTCGTCAGTTCCTCTGCAGACACAATTGGTTCCTTTTACTATACGGTTATATTTATCATTCCTGTATTTGTCATTATTTTTCAGTTTCCTCTCCATTATACTCTGTGGGCTCTTAGGGACTGTATCTAAGAATCTTTTATTTGCAACCTTTTATTATCAAGCACAGAACCTATACCAAGCATAGTACGTGGTAGTTACGCAATAAATATTTCCTAGATGAAGTTAAGAAAAGAGGCAGAGATGGACTAATGTTGCAACAATATGTAGTTTCCTGTTTAGGCATATCAGTGACATGCTTTCATAAAAGTCTGTTGAAATATATATAATTGGGACACATAAATATGTTACATATATTTGGTATATATATTTGATTATATTTATATATGATAAAATATTTGGGTTTGAAACATAATATTTCAGTCATTACTTTTAGAGGAAATAATTTTTTGAGTACTACTGATTTAATCTTTGATTTTTTTCTGAAAGAAATTAGTTAATAATAATTTTAAAAAGATGTTTAGCGTACTAAAGTAAAATAATATTTTGAAAAAATCTAATACTCCTTTTAAAATGAAAGATTAAATAGACATATTCGAGTATCCTGAGTTGGAAGAGGATTCAGTAGGTCTTATTGATAATTAAGATGAAAGGTTACATGTATAGTTATTTGCCAGTGTAATAAGAGAGTCTATGTCTCAGTTTATTAAAAATTGGAAGCTTATATTAAAGCTAGTTGTCATGCTTCAATTTAGTTAGCAAATATGGACGTCAGTATTATCACAAATGCAATATTAGAACTGATGTTTGGTTCTGTCTGGAATGCAATGATTAAATTATCTCTAATACTCAACTCCTTCAGACTGAAAAACAGCAAGCAGCCTGGCATTTTCCTTATCACAGAAAACTTTTTGGTATGCTGTTGTCTGGTATTTATATATGTAAGTAGAAGAAGGTAAACAAGCTCATTAGTTGTTGTATTGAATCAGTAAAGTGATAGTTGAGTTCTAACATACCTAAAGAGAAACTTTGAGAATGACTTATGGGAATAGTTTTTTTCTTTTGAAAGAAGACATTTAATTACCAAAAGGGATTTGTTTGAAACATCCCATTATTTGTATGCATTTAACAACAACAAAGAGAATTCATGCACACACAATTAGCTTATCCCTTTAACTGTTTATCAAATTGGAAAAGTTGTCAGACTAAAAGCCTGTTACATTATATACATAAATACAAATATGTATAAAATATACTGTATATATGAAATCAATTATTTGTATATGACAAATAATATATCTTTTGTTGGAAGAAGAAAATTATGAGGAAGTGTAGATGACTTAGCTTCCTTTTCCTTAACCTCTTCTCCTTTTGTTTTCATGCTTTGCTATTGCATCAAGCTTTGGCAGCATTGCTCACTGTTTATTCTGGGATGCTTCCTGTATCGAGCCTCTGTTATCATATCTAACAATATAGTAAATTGAAGTTTGGGGAGAGTAACAGTTAGGAACTGCTGTGTATCTGCAGTAAGTTAATGAGATTTTGATACCCCAAAACTAACAGAGCCCACAAGACTGATAGCCCTATGCTACAGTAAATTGTTTCTTAGCAGGAAATCTACAGTAGCAGTGTAATTTGGACAATGGAGCATTTGACAGCTAACCCATCAAAAGCAGTGCACCCTGAGGAAGCTGCTAACTTCCAACTTTACATCCAGCCAAGCATTGATAAAGCAGTGGCCAAGTAAGAGAATCAATTTAGAATCAAATGATGGCAAGGCTATTTATCGCATTGCCGAAAGAGAACACTGGTGTCTACAGACACTGACAGTAGTTTGCCTGGGGACTCTATACTTACCCAAAGGAAGGGATGGGTCACCTATGTCTTCTGAACTCCTTTTGAATGCCAGGTTACTAATATATTAATAAACATGATTAAAAGCTAAGCTATTATCTGTTCCCAAAAGATTGATTCACACAAAATTACATAGGATAAATTTAATTTGTCTCTCTTGCAAGGTACTAGAAGTATTAAAATATGCAAAATGATGTTCATGACTTCAAAGAAAAAAAGATCTTTGGAGAATTAAGGTTTTCTATAGAGGTTTATCTCATAGAGTGGGCCAGAAAGTGTTAAAAATGAGTTAAAGGGGATAAGGATTCTTCTCTCTCTTGGAAATACACTCCTTTGAATGTGAACTTTTATGGTTTTTCATATTAAGCAACATACATGGAGTCATTTCACATTCTCCACAGTTAATTACTTATTCTTTTCTCCTTAAAAAAAGATTTTGGATTCATGATCCCCATTCTTCATGCCAACTTTCTGTAAGGTAAGGCCAGAGTTGCCAATGGCAGTGGAGTCAGAAGTAGCAAAGCTGTGACAGAGGAGCCAGTAATTACTGTGAATCCAAGCCCATTTTTGTCCTGTCTACTGGGCAAAGTAACACAGAAATGTGATTCTCTGTAAATGGTTATAACCAGACCAGTGCCTCCTTACCATCAAAAGCAGATGCTCACTCAGCTTCCTCTGAAGCTCCTGAGCTTTTGAGTGGTTGCATTCATAACATTAGATTTTGGACTTTGCTCTGTTCGTTCAGTAGCACTCAGTTATGGGTTACTATCCTTGACTTACACAGACACTCATGCCTGGATTCCAAGTTTGTGCTCAACATCCAATCGCTATTAAACTAACACCATACCAGCATGAGAGGCCCCATTTTCTGAATATCTCAAATGTCTTATAAAACTGTAGTTTTGATTTGAAGGTTTTGCAAGATTAGTTTTTATAGCTAGGCACTCATTTTGCCACTTAGGAAGCCAGTTTAAGTTTATATGCAGTGTTGTATGCAATATTGCTGAGTCTTCACAATTAACAATAAAACACTCAAAATGTAGAGGTAAATAATTGGGTTGTGCCATTTCAATGGACATTATCATGCTTTAGTTTTAGGTATGGTCGTCACATTTTTTGGTTCAAGTTAATAGTACTCAAGGTTACTTACTATCTCAAAGTCAGAATAGTGTAGTAGTGAGGTATAATTTTTCTTTTTGGCAAAGCTTTAAAGGCATGTTTATTTGAAAAGGTAAAATAAGAAGATATAAGAATAGGAATAATCACTCTTGCCACTTCTAGCTACATGGCACCTACACACATACATATATTTTCTTTTCACAGCAGATCTGCTATGAACTTCAAGCTATTCAGCACCTTCATGAATAATTTCACGGAAATGTACAATCAACATATCCAACTCCATTATGTAGCTCTTCAAAGTGGCTCTCTTAGAAGCACAGGGTTGTTCAATAATGATGAGTATTCATATTCAGAAGCAAAGCAACTATCTTAATCTGTGCCTTTAATAAGTTCAGTTTTCTTTGATTTGATGATAGTATAATGAAATTTAAAAAAATATTTGGTATTTTGAAATGTTTAATTACTAAGTAATTTTTTTGTTTTTTTGTATTGAGTAAAATCCTCTTTAGTATAAACTATATGCTTAATACATATTCGTTGAAATTCAGGTATGGTAAAATCGAACAAAATATGAAATTTCACATTTCATTTGTCATGTGATGTCCGGGAGAGGGACCCTTTCTTTAATGAGGTTAAGTTAATTAAAGAGGGGTCAGTGCTGCTAACTATCTGAAGCTAAATGCTTAATCATAGATATTAGAGATCATCTTATAATGAATTCTGAATAAATAGTATGGTTTTACTCCAGGATATTCACACAAGGAAGTCATTTGTCACAAATAAAAAAGAAGGTGAGTAAAACAGCATCACGACGATTCTGGTTATTTAGTTTGCAGAGTTATTGTTTCGTTAAATTACTGATTATAAGGGGTTATATTAAGGCTGGTCACCTAAGAAATATAAAAGTCTTAAGCATAAGAAAAAATGATTTGTAATAATAATTAGTAATTTTAAGTGTTCTTTATAATGTATTATTTATATTTCAACCCAATTTGTCATGTTAATAAGACATAAGTACAAATTCATAAGCTTGATTTTATTTTTAAATAAATATAAATGCTCTATATTATTTAAATGGTAAAATCAAAATGATGTTTAGGATACATTTAAATATATGGGGAATAAACTAGATATAAGAATATAGCTAAAACACAATTTGAGGATGAAAAATGGGACAAAATGATTGCTTCTCATGAAACAGAGTTGTCATCACAAGAGGCATGAAAATAAGTCAACAGCAAAAGGAATTTTCTGAACAGTCACATTAAAGAGAATGTTTCAGAAAATTTCTAAATAGAGGAGCAAAGTGATGAATGCTGCAGATGCTGCAGTCATTCATGTCTTTACATCATTGAGCCCCAGGTCTATTGTGACAATTCATGGCCTCCCACATGGACTGGTCCATCCTAACAACCCTACTCTGAGCATAGGTGCAGAAAAACATTGCAGGGAACAGGACTGCCATCTTCTCACCTCCTGATCTTAACATCTGCACTCTCAGAGATTCCTTATCCCACAGAATTGCCAAGTCCTTGTCTTTTGAGGGCTGCTGAGTAGTGATCCACTGCCCTGTGAAACTAAATCAAGTGAAACTAAATCCAAAATTCCACAAGGAATGGGGTCAAGCTATCAGTGAAAATAATAGCCCATTTGAGCACTTCTTCTTTCTCTGACCGGAAGGCAAGCTCTCCAGAGTCCACTGGGGATATTTCCTAAAAACCCTTTGAAAGCTCTTGGATGTGTGTTGTGATTTTAGAAAGCAGGATACTCCACTTAGGGAATAGGAAAGCCTCTGTAACAATGAAAAATGGCAGAAATAGGAAGATCCGTGAGCATGTTTGAAGAGGTCTTTGCATGATTTAATGTTGTTTATGTATTCTAAAGCTTAGATAATTGCTTATTAAAGATTTCAGCAAGTGTATAGAAATAATGCTTGCTACATGTTAGTCGCTATGTGGTACAAACCTATCTTAGCAAATTTTCCAATAATGCACAGCATGCATCTGTGACTGAGACAAAAATCAATGCTTATAGATTTAGCAGTGTAATCCTATCACTTGTTCTGCGAGATATGATTTGAAATGTAAAATACGTTAAGACTTAAGTGAACTTGGAGGCAGGAGTCCCTAGGGTGTTCCTTAGTATCCTATTTATTATTGATCAGACTTCTTTATTGTCTCTCAGTTCCTTGCCTCAGTTATTTCTTATCCTGGTCACCAATAGTTTTTAAATGATGTGTATCAGAACCAATAAACTACCCTCCATAGGACTATTTAGATACTACTTTCAAAATAAGGGATAATATAAAGGTCCTTAAACCAAGTTTGTAGACATATGGCCAATCAAGTTAACTCTTAAAATGCTAGTAAAATAATAGGTCAAATTTCTGTTTTATGAAGAAAATATAGTGTTTTCTAGAAACCTAACACCAAACAGTATGTCAGCTACTTCTATGTAACCTTAAATAACCCTAAATTGTTGTGTTTAGTATCTATAGGAAGTCACCCATGTCAAATTTTAGATATTGTGGTCTTAGTATAATTTAATTAGGGTTTTAAAATCACCTGCTCGCTCTCAAATCGATTATAAAATAACAATTAAATATAGTTTGTAACAGTCAAACTGCCTGGGAACATTCATTCATTCTTCATGCATTCATTCATTAAATAAATATCAACCAGAGACCTGTGTCATTCACTGATAGATACTAGGACAAATTCCCTGACTCTGTAATGTTCATATTCTAGTGATCCTGCCTAAGCTCTTTATAGGGATCTACTACTAACTGGAATTTACTTAAACCATGTTTGCTTGCTCTTTTTTTCTCCTGCAATGATCATCAACCCTAATAGCCTGATGTTATTATAAAAGTAGGGTCGCAAAGGCTTTTATCAGTACTTCAGTTTTATTTGAGATAAAATGTTATCCAGCTTTGTAACTGATCCTCCATTAGTAGATTGTGTCTCTATCTGAGAATCTGACTTTTAGTCCCTAGTCTGAAAGTGGGTTACATTTTTCAATTCCTCTAGATTTTTAATATGGATGCTTCCATTGCAAAGGTATCTGAATTCTAACAACTTTGATTTTCATTCCCATCAGTTTATTCTTAATTGCAAGAAAAGCATAACCTGCCAGCAAGGCCACTCTATACATAAACTGCTAAATCTTGGGTTTCTATTAACTAGAAACTTTTAGATACAGGCAAAGGTAGTGAAAAAAAAAAGAATGTAGCTTTCCACATAAGGTAAGACATGAATAAAAATTATTCAAAGCCCTTCTACTCAGACTCTGTGAAAATAATTATGAGGGGAAAACTGTCGAACTGGTGAGAGCTCTGCTTGCTTGGATGCATGTGTGTGTATTTAAAGCTGGTCATTTATTCAGAATCCTTCTAAATGCTGTGAACACTATAATATCTGCTTACACACGCAGTCTTAGTTTTCAAAAGTTTTTTGTCTTTAAAAGAAAAAATCTGCAGAATGACCTTTAGCTACTATTAATCCATCTAAATAAAGAGCATGAATGCGGAACACATCTGCCATCTGTCAGCTGAAAAGTCCCTGGCCACCACCGACCTCCACTCCCCACAAAGTCCTCCTGGGACTCAGATAACTCAGGGAGAGTTCTTTCTTTGCTGGTAAGGAAGGAGTGCATTTAGACCAATCATTAAAACCCATTACCTAACAAAGTGCATGTTCTTAAGGAACACTATGATACTTGCCAATGAATTAATCAGCAAAATAGACCATGAGAAGGTGAGATTAGCAGTCTCAGAAAGACTCAGAATCCATGATATGCCAAAGCAGTTTCAGTTGCCATAAATATTAGCCCAATTAGAGGAATTTTCTCTTAACATTTTACAGTGCTGTGTGAATTTGTTCTCTTGTTGCTCACTGTGTGTTATATCTGGGACTCGAACATTGACCAAGACTTTCCTGGACTGTGATAGGAGAATCATTTATTTTAATAATTGATCATTCAATTAGTAGAGCAAATGTTGAACAGTTGGACAGCTCTTTTTATCAATGTTGATGGGAAGTAATTGGCTGTAGTTCATTATAAAGAAGAAAATTGAAAAGTGTAATTTTAAAATATGAATATTAAATGCAACTACTCCCATCCCAATAAAGCTCTTTTACTTGTTTTTTGTTGAGGCTGTGTGATTGTCATTTCCTTCAATACTCTTACATTCCAAATATAATCAGGTAACTGATTGCATTTCTTGAATATCACTGAAGAGTAATTTGCTTATGCAAACTCTGTCTAAATAATTCTTCAGAGTTAAGCCTGCAGCTCAAAAATATTAGTGTTTCATGGGATTTATCTTAAAATACCAGAGAGCAGACAGGTGACCAAAACTGTTGTTTAACACTATGGACTATTCAAGTTCTCTCCTCAATTTGCAAGAAGAAATTATATTTTCATGGAAACTATTTGCATCTTAAGTGAACAAATATGAATTTTTAAGAATATAATGTATGTATGGTATATTGTGAGCAATAAAATTTCTTTATCTTAAGGCTAATTTGAAAATAATTTATCAGAGGAAAACTTACATAATTGCAACCTCTATCTACTTCATCTTAAGCTTAATCTAATGTCAAAAGTCTGTTCTGTGATGCAGAATGATATACTCATAGCTTGTTTTTATCTATTGTAGTAAAAAATGCTACTTTATAAAAAGATTAAACTTCTGAAGGCATGAATTGATTACTACTTCTTAATCTGACCCTGTTTGAAACCAACATAAATACTGATACCAGAGCATAGGGTTTATACATTTGATTAAGATAGAAACATGAGAATACTTTTAATATTTACAAACTCTTTCCATTTTCTCTCAATTTTTAGATAACCTTTTCCTAGAACAGAAGCTATGAATTATATCTCTATAATAAAAGATGCAGAGCAAACATTTCACTGAAAATCTGTGTATATGTGTGTGTATATTATATGTATATAATATATGTATATGTGTGTCAGTTTACATACATATGATTTAGATATATTCAAGGGCAAAATAAGATGAATTAATCAAAAATTTTTATGTCTTTTTCCTTTTATTTCAAAAATATTTTAAGATTCATTAAATAATATATTTGTATAGTTATATAATGTAATAAAAAATTGACATAGTAAACACCCTTGTTTCATTCTTTTATTTAAAGGGACTTTCTTAAAAATACTGGGCATTGAAGTCATTGCCTTTCATTTTTAAATTTGCTATTTATTGTTTTAAATTATCCTAAATTTATTTTTAATGGCTTTATTATGAGTGTTCAGTATTATCAAACACCTTTTTAGCTCAAATCATTTATACTTTGGTGGTTGTTCAGCATGGCATGTTATGTTAACATATTTTCTTTAAAACAATCACTTTTGTGTTTCTATGATTCTATTTCTTCATTGATGAAAGGATATCTTGCTAAAGATTTCTTTTAAAATAAAAAAAATGGTGTTTTTTTTTCCTCAGGCTGTCTGGTACTATAGAATATTTTTCTGTGAAGGTAACGATTCTTAAAGTATTTTGATGTAGGTTTCTTCTTTTTAATTCTAACTACATAGTGAGACCTTTTCTTTAACTATGTCCTAAATAACCAATTCTAATTCATTTTATGTTGATTCAGAACTCTGTTTATCCTCTATCATCCTCTTTCACCTTTTTCTAATTTAATTTTTCATTTGCTCTCAACTTCTTACCCAAATGTTTACTGAGGGTCTGCAATGTAACAAACCATTAAAGTGGATAAAAGAAAGACAAATAGGATAAAATGCCCCCTTCCCAGTCTCTGTTAAGTGTTTTCAGTATGTTACTCCAATCTTTTTCTGACTAATTTAAATATTCACTATTACATTTAGCCTATTATATTGTAATTTATCTTCCCTAACTTCCTGAGAATGAATATTTTTTTCTAAACTCTGTTCTTACTTTATATTACATGAATACTGTATTTGATTTCCATACCTTTCTGCCTCTTTCTTTTCTGGCTATATAGACAGATTCTGGCTTTGTTGGACCATATCCCCTGGAGCCTGGGTGAGAGGGCCTGTTGTCCCGGGCCTTACATTCTGACCCTCCACCAGCTAAATCCCTTCTCACCCATATCTTCTTCTAAATTATTCTGTG
Organism: Solenodon paradoxus; assembly: GCA_004363575.1. Lineage (NCBI taxonomy): Eukaryota > Metazoa > Chordata > Mammalia > Eulipotyphla > Solenodontidae > Solenodon > Solenodon paradoxus. Next base: position 494,371 of record RJWH01000055.1, read on the forward strand.
GTTGCCCAGGGCTGATTCCAGGGCTTGGGTCTGTCATCCTGAGGGTAAACCTGACTGTTGGCTTGTGAGTCCCCATGTCTAAGTGAGGAGGACAACACTTATGTGGGTTGTGAACAGAGCTGCTATCAGGACAGCCATGAAGCTGCTTGTAAGGCTGCTTACAGTAACTAGAGATTGAGGGTGGAAAGAGAATGTGTTAGCTCTTCCATACCCCTATGAAACACAGAGAACTTTAAGATCATGTGGGCTTAGTCATACAATAAAATTCTTAGAAGGTATGTTTGTCAAAATCAGATGATAACAACTGTTTTATTTAGTAATTTGTCAGCGTTTTTTTTTTTTTAACCCCAAACTATTTAGACATATTGTATGTGGACCTTGATTTGCACTCCTGCCCTGAGCCTGCAAATGTTAGAGGTATGTCTCTGTTGAAATATTATTCTCCTTTGTTTCCTTAGATTTTTCCTATTTTATTGAGATCAGTCCTTGAGGGATGCTGCTTTGATAACTCCCTCTTCTGGATTTCAAAGTGCACACTCTTAAGTTTCGTTGGAGTGTAGCCTGGTTTATGATATAATTGAAGGGTAAATTCAAACCCATTCTTTAGATTTACCAAAAGGTGACAATTAAAGGTCAATTAGAGATCAGATCTTACTATAGTAATTCTATTGGGCATTGTCATCAAAATGATTCCATTATGTTTAGAATCACTTTACAAACCAAGATTAAATATTGCACTTGCTCTTGCCTTCTTATTTTGAAGCCTAAGTAGAGTTGATGGAAGTATTGCACTCTCACATTTACAAAAACAGTCATTATCTTTCATTCTCTACCTGATAGATAGTCTAACATTTAAGCCATTTATGTCCTAGGGACTGAAGTTTTATTCACTTATTTAGTAGTAATATGTTGAATGTCTACTGTATGCCAGTAACTGTGCTGGTGCTGAAGACATAATGATGAAACATGTAGCTTTATAACATTTGAGAAGATAATAAAAATCATATTAACAAATAAGCGTAGCCATAATATCAGATGAAAATAAGACCATGAAAGAGACAGAGATGGTCAAGGATGGCTTCCAGGGAAGTGACAATAGAGAGAGGTCCTGGATGAGTTGAGAGAGAAAAGTGGAAGCAGTGTTCCCACTTACTGAATGAAACACAAAGGATCCTGAGACAGAGATGCACTGGAGCAGGGTTTAGGAATGAGAGAGTAGGCCATGCAAATGGAAAGTTGTCATCCAGTTGTGTAGATATAGGACATTCTAGGCCATAGTAAGAATAAAGTCTTTAGGGTATTAAGTAGTAGCATGGTGTATGTGTTCATTTATGTTTTAAAAAGATCACTCTGGTTTGGGGGAATAGTGTCAAAGTCGGAAGAGTTGTTAAGATGTTAATATGGTCGCACAAAATAGAACACATGGTGACTTGTGCACCCTAGGAAATGGCTGAATTTGGGATATATCCGGTTTTGCAGAAATCAGCTCTTCCTTAATCTTAGCTTCAAGAAGTGCAGACAAAATCTTGATAACTGCCTTTTTTTTTTTTTTTTTTCAAATATCCTGTCATGTGGTGAGTGATCTTCCTGAGGGCCTAGAGTTTGATGCCATCTCTTATCCCCAAATATAGCAAAATCTAGATTGCATTATTTTGTTGTATTTGGTCCTCTGAACACATTAACACTATAAAATGATTTGTGGTTACTTTAGAAGCAGAGTAATAAAGTTTTCCCTATGTTCACAGACCAACAACTGCACATTGGTTGCGGTTTTATTTTAAAGGCTATGTTTTGAATGTATTTTTATTTTAAGAGGCCTCAGATCTATATCTCTAGGTGGAATGAATACTTATTTTTAATAAAAAATGGAGTATTGCCCAAGCAGGCCTAAAGAAATTGAAAATAAGGATATTTAATCTCATAAAACACTTTTACTGTTACTCGATTTTACAGACTAAGAAAGGGAAAGAGGATGTAGAAATCTCTTTGGAATTAATGATACCTGATAAAGCAAATCTTTTCTGGTTGAAAACTGTTGTTCATCTATGTGGTTGGGAGGGGAAATGACTGGCTGCATGTGAAATATCATGGAAACCCTTTGCTTGCATTGATGTCTGTGGGTTCACCTCATTTGGGCCTCAAGTATGTGGATGTCATATTCTAGGAAAGCAGCTGTTCGTCTAAATGTATTAAGCAATTTACTTTAGGTAATGTAGCCTATAAAATTTTAATTTTGAATTAAATAAACCATATCCTTCAGTCTACCTTGGTATTCTAAAAATGAAATATAGACATATTTAGTGAATTTCTTCTCAGGATTCTCCAGTGGAAAAGGGTCAATAGTTTTCTAATGAAAGTAGTCAATAGTAATTCCTCTTAGGAATCTCAAGGAAATTAGTGTTAAACTACAGGCCTGGGTACATGGGGTTTTACATAATTATGTGATAGGATTGTTATATGTTTTAGGAAATGGTTTCAGGAGGTATTGCCTTGAGGAAGTAATTGAGGGGAAACAGTATAATTGTTCAGGATCTGGTGCTGGTCACCTTATAATCTGGAAAACAAAAAAATACATACCTTGAGGTCCTTTACTAAGAAATGCAGAACTTATTCTTTCTAAATAAATTGCTCAAGGTTAGTAAGGTTTATTACACATTAATGTTTTATTTAGAAGAGAACAAATATTATATGGGTGAAAATATGAATTAGATACTCATATGTTATATTATTTCCCAAGTGCCCTGTAATGTATGCTGTGATGTTTTGAGCTTATTCTCTTCTGTGCAAAGTTATTTAACAAACACTTCTATATGCCCCATATTCCAAATGCTTTGTGCATATCAACTCATTTAATATACATACCAATGTTTTGAGATCGTTAGTGAAAAAAAACTCCATTTTTCAAATGAAGAAACAGGAACAGATAGGTTAAGTAACCTGCCCAGATTCACACAGGTATTAAATATGCACTAAGACAATGTTGCTGCAGGGGTCTGGTTCCTCGCTGACCATTTGCGCTACATTTTTCTTATTTTTCAGAGTAACCAGCAGTCTTAGTCTTTTCCAGTTCTTATATTATTCCCATTAGATTCCACCAAAAACATTCTTAAATGTTTTCATTTTTTAATCGTATTTACAAATGTTGAAGCATAAGTCCCAAGTCGGCCTGATGCAAAGGTGTTCGCATAATTTTTAAAAGTCGTCTGCTTTTTCTCATCTTTCATAGTTCTTAGCTATTTTTTGATACTATTTCTGTCGAGATATAAACTAGGGTAAAAAATCTACCAAATGACATTATAGTTACTAATATAACCTAGCTGGGACAAAGCCATTCAGCTGAAGCCTTGCTGAAAACAGACAGGCTTTTGATTCACCTTCGAAGGCACTTACTTGTTCCAGTTAACAGAAGGAAATTGGTCATAAATATTGAGTCAAGAAAGTTTATTTCCTCTATAGCATTTTAATGAATAAAGAGTGAAAAGAAAATCAATGTTTGTCAATTTTCTAACTCCAACTCTGGTTTATTTCACTTCTAATTAATATTTGACATACTGTATAATTAGTGTCTAAGAGCACACAGAATATACTAGTAGCCTGAAGCAAATTCATAGGCTTTGATTTTTGTGAGATCTCTCTATGATAAAGAAAGATGTGGGAAAAAGAAAAAAAAAAACAAAAAAACAAAAGATTCTTACATTATATATCTTCCAAATTCCTGTTATGGGTCTAACATAGGTTGTTCACTTTTTCCTAACCTTTCTGATGAAGTGTCAGTTTAGATTAAGATATGGCACCTGTTTCTCTCTGCCCTTGTTCTTTCTCAACTAGCAGCTTCAAGGTGATTGCACTGGACAAACCCATGTCTTATTTTTCCCTGTTTATGTCTTATCGGCAGTTCTGTTAAAGCAGTAATCTACTGAACATGTATTAAGCTCCTACTGTGTGCAAGACTATATGTATACATTGCTCTCGGTTTGATAGTAGACATGTTAAACCTAATCAAGTTATACTTCACTAAGTGCTGTGGAGTAAAGGAATGAGGATTGTTGAATTAAATTTAAGGGATCAAGAAAACTTCCAGAAATAAGGCAGTATTAGATCTATTAATTTAAGGACAGATGGTATTTTGATTCCTATAAGGATGGGTAATTGGCAAGAGATGAGGGGGTCTTGGAAACAGAAACCATATGGAACATTTTTCAGGGAACTTTTTGATTCATTCAACAGGTATTTTAAGAATACTATACTGTTGAAGTTGTTCTGTTCATTTTCTTTAAAAAATTTTTTTTAAGTAAAGGTGCACTCAGGAATGAAGGAAAACAGGCAGACTGGCAGGGACAAAGAGGAGAAGGAAGCACTTTGTTTCACTTCCATTTTAGTTGTTCACACTGTTTTTCTCCCCGAGGCCCAGGACTCAATCCCAGGGGTATGTGGCCTGCATCCTTCAGAGGCAGTTGTCCTAATTGCTGCTCCACTAGGGTATGCCATTCTACTCATTTTCAGTGATGAATATAGAGTGTAACAGACCAAAAAAATCCCTTTTTCTGTTGGGGCCTGAATTCTAATGAGATAAAAATTAGTAGTAAATATTGGAGAAATCAGTAAGCTCTTGGTAGATTAGAAGGTGACACATTTAGAGGGGAATTACAGAGCCACGTTAGAGGCAGTGTGAGTGCTGGATGAGGATGAGAGGATTATAATTATAAATTAAATGAGAATAGAGATAAAAATCAAAGTCCTATATATGATCAGAATAGGGTGAGGAGATGCCAGATGAGACTGAAAAAGCGTGGGGTCATATTATAAAGGATTTTGAATACAAATAAAAGATGGTTAACATATGTGCTAAATATAAAGGGGAAGTATAAAAGGAGTTGGAAGAAAGTTGATAATATGATTAGATTATATTTTAGAGTAACAAGCAAAATCATAGTGTGCTGTTTCTATTCCAGGCAGTAATGGCTAGATGGGTCCGGTAGTAATTCAGTGAAGCTGGTAAGTCTCCAACTAAAAACTGATGGGAAAGGAAATAGGGGATGAAATTTTAAAATATCAGAGGTGCTGTTGACATGACTGGAAATGGAGTAGTGCTGAGATGTAAATTAGAAGGGAGAATCATACTTGATTCCCAAGTTTCTAACTTCATTGACTTAAGAGAAAAGTTGTATTCAATGAACTATTTAAGCTAAGGAACGCAGGAAGAGAATCAGACAGGTGGTTAGACAAAACTTATGTGATTATAAATTACCTTTCTCGTAGTAGGTGCATAAAAATGGCCAGGTTTTTCTTTTTCTTTTTTTTTTTTTTTTTTGACAGCTTCCCTTCTTGCCACCTTGGACAGATTGGATTTGGAGATGCTAGCTGCATGTTTATGTAAAGTGTCCAGGAAGATGATATCTTGCACGTGATCTGGAGAGTTCTTCAGATTCAGATTTATGAGTATTGGTATTCCAGTCAGGGAAACAAATAAGGTGAAAAATAAGGGAAAGAAATGGAAAATAAGTTCAGTATAAAGAATTAAGCTATCTTCAGTAAAATTGTCTCAAGAATTGAAATAGTAGCACAAATTTCAAATTACTTGATTAAAGAATAACATTTTTTCCAAACTTTCTAATAATTTTCCTTAGTAATTCTTTAATATACAGTTTAATATATTATATTCTGAGCATTTAACATTCTTTCATCTTACACTATTTTTCTTTTCTTTTTTTTCCAACTCAACTAAAATTTGTTCAAAGTAACCATTGTGTCAAAGAGAAATATCTCAAAAGTTTACTTTTTGCATACTTGAACTTGATGATCTTAAACAAAATTTGTTGTTGTTGTTGTTTTACTTTAATGACTTCTCATATTACTTGAGAGTATAATATAGATAAATGTACATATGCATAGAGGCATTAATTGCTACAAGACTTATGATATTCTCTTTCAGAGAACCGTAGACTTGGACGATTCAGCATTTAGACAGTAGTTCACTGAATAGTCTTTCAGTTTGCTATCAGAGAGAAGATGGAAACAAGAGATTAATGTAAGCTATGTGCTGTTTCTTGCCTGACTGATTTAAAGATTGTTTTGTTACATAATTAGGACAATATATTTATGAATTATTTAAAATTATTGTTAACATTTGGAGAGCAAGTTATGAGTAAATGTTTTGTGGCTTTATCAAATGTCATTAAAATAATAGACTTACTGTGTTCTATCAGACTAAAAACATGGTAGTTTTCTTTATTGGTTCATTTCTTATCTATCTATAGTTAGAACATTATTTTAACAAAAGGTACTTCCAAGGACTTAGAGATCAGAGATTTCTGAATGTTTGTTGATAGTTACTATAAACATTATTTAAGTCAAAAATTTTAGTGCACTGAAATCAATCCTTAGGTTAATCGACATGCTGTTTCAAACAATACAAAAGCTAATATTCAAGCTTGTAAAAACATCCTCAGAACCCATTTATGAGTAATAATGGAAGTAATGCTAGTTGGTAACAGTCACCTAGAATTATTTCAGGTAATGTATTCCTACAAAAGACAGTTTGCCTGTTAACTCAGTAGAAATGAATTCTAGGCATTAGTAACTTTTAACATAGTGATAGTCTTGGAATCCAGTCTGCAAGTCTTCATTTTTTGCTGTCTGGAAAAGAACACAGAGTAACAGACCTTTGTCACCAAAGAGGCTTGTCAGTTTTTTCTGTTACAGGGAAATGATTGCTTGACAGCTTCAACAGATAGAATTCCTAGATTAGTAGTCTGTCCATTGATAATATATCCCTAAAATTTCTTGTGTGTCATTGCATAATTTCTTTCCTGGTACCAATGTAGCTTAATGAAAGGCCTCAGCCTCTACAATAAAGCAGAACAACAATCTTTTGTGTATGAGACCTTACAGTAATGTCATGATCTTAGTAAAACTAACTCCATTTATTTTGGGTTTCCTAATCCCTATGTGAAGCTTGTGCTTGAATTGGTTGTTGTAAGGATTAAGAATGTGCCAACTACTATGTTTGCACGCAGGAACCTCTCAATAAATTTAATATTGAATTCAAAATCTTGGAAATTCCTTTTGAGATAAAAGAGTTAATTAAATGAATAAAAGATGGCAGATACTGGCTATAACAAGAAGGAACATTAAGCCATTTAATGGTGCCAGCTCTGTATTATTCAAACCAAAAGTTAATGGACAAATGTTAAGCTTAGTCCCCTGAGTGTGTTCCTTCTTCTCCTGTTCATCTCTATCAACACTTGTTAAATTTTCATTAGAAAAATCAGTGTATGAAAATCCCATGCCTTTAACATTTTATTCCCAAGGATATTCCCCTTCTATTTATAATTAAGATTTCAAGTAAGTAATTCTTAGAGAAAAGGGGTATTTTATGTAATTAATATCCCAGCTTGACTCCTCTAGAAATTCAAAGAATTGTTAATTAGAAAAACAATAATTTCTTAAAACTACAAAGTGTATTGTTCCAAGTATTTGAAATGCACATAGATACTCACATAGGGTATTAAAGTTAGTATTTACATAAACTGCCATTCAATTTCTTGTCTTCTAGCAAGATTAACCTTTAAAAAGGTGAATTACATTAGCTATTTTCCATTTCAGTCATACAGGCAACCTTATCAACCTTTTAAAAGCAAAGACTGAAGTTGATAGACCTCCAGTAGGCAATCATTCTCTGTAACTCTGTCCTTTTATGCTTCCTGTTGAAAGTCTGTGCTTGTAAATGGTGTTATTAAATGGTGTATTTTTAATGAGATTTGACTATTTTGTGTTCTAAGAATCCCCTCCTGAGATCCTTAGAGACACATTACCATTGTGTTACAGCAAGGGTAGAAATCTGCTCCTCGTTATCTGGGCTATGCTAGAATGTATTTCATTTGAGTCCTGGAATTACAGACTAAATGGTTTCAAAGACCAAACAGAGACCTTGTGGTGTGATGTTCCAAGACAAACTTTTATGTGTATGGTAGGTGCCAGGATACTTCATAAAGGATGGTAGGGCACCACACATGGTGTGATGAGCAAAATGAATGAACAAACTGTGTCATGGAGGAGTTGGTGACACTTCTGTGTTCTAAAAGCAGAGTGTCAAGGCTAGATATGGTTGAGTCACTTGTGGAATGAAGGCCCTGAATAACCTGATATGATAATCTACTTTTTTGGTCCTCCACAGTGAGGTGTACAAATGTCACCAGTGTGTATATAAACAAAGCAAGCCACATTCAAGAAATCACTTAGCTTCTCTTGGTACAACAGAATGAAGCTGTTCTTTCCTCCTCCCTGGCTAACAAGGGTGTAGCTCAGTAGGTGGCAGAAGAATTCCAAGACCCTGTGAAATGTTTGACAACCTCAGGATCCTTGTAGATATATGATAATCAGAGAGACAATGTAAATGCTTAGGTTTAAATAAAACTGTAGTTTTCCTTTTACAGATGCCCAGCCTATTAAGAAAATGAATGACAACTTTGAGTCACATATTCTTTTGAATTACATACTCATTTTGAACAACCAGGTGATCATTTTATTCATGTAGTCATTCCTGTCATGCTTCTTTACGGTGCCTGTGTCTCACTGTGATAAACCTGTAGAACTGCATGCAGTAATTTCATGGAAGCACCCGAAATGGTTGGTGCAGTGACTGCTTATGCAATTCCTGAAGACTAAAAGGCACAAACCAAGATGCCAAACAAGCATTTCGACAAGACTTATTCCTGGTGCCTAGTAGACATACGCATATGGTCAATGTATTGGACAACTCAACTCGATTAAACTGTTTCTGTGAATAAAAGGCTTTGAAGTGGATACTCATTAGCTCCTTGCTTGCCTTAAATTATAGCCTACATTCTTACTTTATTGTGGAAAGCAAATAAACATAGCAAAATTATTCTAGAAACTGTAAAATGGCAGAATTATCTTGGCAACAAGTTTTTAAGTTTGGATTTGTAATAGGCAGCCTTATCTGTACTTATCATTTCTGTTGGTCTCCTTCTTTTAGGGTGGTTAGTCTTCTTTATTTCCTTCTGTTCCACATGCTGCTCTCAGCTAAGACTTTGGTTTAATGTGTTTAAATGTGTACTGTCTAATACATAACCTGAACTACATCAAATGGTTGAGGACTAACACATTTCTAATGTGACTGAAGAAGTGAATTCTTCATTTTCTTTCATTTAAATTTAAATCTGATCCTGAGTTCAGTTTTAGAAAATGTTTCAGTACATTTAGACCGTGCTGAGTGTGTGAATCTAAGATAGCTGTTGGACTATGAATTTTATGAAAACCATATTCAAATCAAGTAAGTTTATTCCATATTTAGCATTCAAATTGAGTTGCTAAAATTACAAGCAAAATATACGCTAGATTTCATAGGCTTAGTATAGGAAAAATAAGTGAAATATCATTATTTTTATATTGACTATATGTTATAGTGACAGTATTTTTTATATATTGGGTTACATCAAATGTTATTAACCTTAATTTCATTTGTTTCTTTTAACTTTTTATAATGTGACTACTGGAAAATTGTAAACTGCCCACGTGGTTTTTATTATATTTGTTTTGGGTAGATCTACTTTAGTGCCTTATACTTACCTGAATATTAGAAATGTCTCAAATGTTTGGTTTGGAGAGTAGTGGCTGAGAGTAGAACAAATTCCAGAAACCTATAGCTGGTTTACATATGGTCCTTTGAAAAAGTGAAAAGATTTAATGAAGTTCCTCATAAATATGCATTAGAAGTCATCAGACTAGCCTACCTTTCAACATATTGCTCAGTGAAATGTTTTTGTCTTTTTTGTTTCTAGGTTTTTTTTTTTTAAATATTTGAAGTCAATTAATAATTACTGCCAAAGATATAGTGTGACCTGAAGGTATTAGTAAGTCTATAATTTATAAAGTCTTTCAAAATGAACAGTCAAAAAGCTAAAAGATGCTATAGAAACACAAATTGTTTTACTTAGATTCTGTGGATAGAGGGGAGAAACATAGCCTTAATAACTTACTGGATTTGCTTTTCAAAATGCCTATTTTCAATTCAACTACTCAGTTATGATATATTTCATACTTCATTTATAACTAGATTTCATGTTATTTTAGACATCAAAATGTTTTTAAATCATGAAAGGGGTAGTCATACACTCTGCTGAGCAGGTTGTCAGCACACTAGAGGCTAATTTAGACAGTGTCTGGGTTATTTTCATGGGCTTGAATGCTCTGTGAAAGCATCTATTCACTGCATCGTATCTGTCTTTCATCAGAATGAATTTGTCAGCCATTTCTAGGGAAGATAATATAGAATAATTTTCTGGATATACTACTTATATTCCATTGCTAGTACACGTCACAAACTTCTCTTTAAAGAGAAGCTGGTTTATTCTAAAAGAATTTCTTAAGCACCTATTGGGGTTAGCCATGTAATGCCTTTTCCTGAAACAACCAAAATATACACCAAATCATTCAAATTAACTGTGTTAAAAGTTCAAACAGCTGGACAAAGAAAGATACTAGTAAATTAGCACAACCAATAATGCTCAGAATTCTGTCTGTAATCAAGAAAATGTTATTAATCTTAGTATATTCCAGTTTTCTGGGAGTAAATAAAGTGTACAAGAAGGGTAAATCTGCATTTTAGATAATAAGCACAGATATTTAATATATAGAATGCCTAGCATCTAAATTCAAATTAAGAGGCACAAGGGACAGTGTAAAAAGTGACTGGAAAAAAAGTAAGAAGACCCAAATTCTAATTCTGACCTACCATTGACCAGTGGAATGATTTGGAGATACATTAGCAAGCTTTCTAAGCTTCAGTATCATTATATGTAAAATGGGAATTAATAAACCTTTCGCTGCTTGATCCACAGCATCTTAGTGAAGATTAAATGAGATAGATTTTAGAACAGTCTTTCTTAACTTTCAATGACTCATCAAATAAATGCAAGATGTTATGAACCTAACTACCTAAATTCTTTTGAAGGCTTGTAATGTGCCTCTCCTTCCTTAAACTGCTGATTATCTGATATAATTGCAAATTATACTCAGTCACAAATAGAAATGTTTTGGCATAAACTGTGTCACAAAGAATATTAATTGTTAATTTAATTTAATAAACTGAATGTTCAACTCTGCTCTTTAATGTGACAAAAAATAGTTTACTAATCAAAAAACATCAATTTAAATTTGACTGAACATAATTAAAAGACATCAGAAGGCTTTAATATGGAATGACTTTGTAAATTATTTTGCAATTAGATTTGCAGCTAACCTTTTGCATTAACAGAGACCCTCCGTATAATAACAAGTTACATTTTATAGTGAAAGTTATGACTATGTTAGAGGGTTTGTTGTTTTTCTTTCTGTTTTTGATTTTTTTCATTTTTTAATTTAAGCAGGGGATTTTAGACTCTGAAGCAGTTTCTTAAGACTTAGAAAATTCTTGAAAAAACACTGGGAGTTTAATTGTGTTGTATTTGTTACTGTTGTACCCTTCAAGCAGTTTAGATTCCTCAAGAAGTTTAAGATAAGACAATATAGTGACATGTATCTTATAATAAATTCTGGTTCAAATATACTTTGCAAGTTTATTAGTGTTTTCAATATTGCATACACTTTATTAATATAAAATATTGCTTCCTTGACTTCATGTCTTTAAAATCATAAACTTGTCCCTTTCTCATTTGAAAAGTGAGTAATTAAAACCCCTTTTGTGACATGACCAGATAGTAGATTTGTAGCATTTTTGCTTCATGATATCCCACAGAACCAAATCTAATGTATCTTCAAATGGAAGGAATAAACATTATCTATTACAGTTTGTATATGAATAAAATTGCTTCTCAGGAATATTTTATAAATTTTATTGAAGGAATGTCATAACATGTAGTTTTGAAGTATACATTGTCATAATTCAGTCTATATATAATACTTTGTTTACACTAATAGTACACTTCTATCCTGCTCCATATAATTGACCTCTTTTGTCCATCCCCCCACCCCACCCACTTCACTTAGAGTAGAGAAATCCCAGTGGGTAAAGTTCTTTGGTAGAAGACAGTTAAGTTCTAGATAACGGGAAAGTAGATGACTGCTTGAACTCAGACCTTGTGAGATAAATCATCATCCTGAACTACCCAAGTTTTGTTACAGAGCTTACATTTTATACTATTTAGTCTCAATAATTTTCCATATGCAACAATATTTAGAACATGACTAGCATTAGCTTTAAGTATATTAGAATTTGTTCTGTTTGAAAAATAATGACATTGCAGCATATATTTGAGTGTTGAGAATGTTTTTAAACGTGGTATGAACCATTAGAAACAGCATTAGGAAATAAAATCTTCGATGACATGTGGTCGTAAAAGTGAGTGGGGTGCTATTTCTGTTAGAAAATTAAAATAATAAATTTTGTATATTGTTCTGTTTTGTTTATATTGCACTGTGTTTTATAAAGTATTTAGCAATGCTTAGAAAAATACATAAACCACAATGAATAAGATACATCAGTGAAGAAGTATGGAGGTAAGGCACTCCTCAAGGCAGTGATGATAATGAATTTATGATGATGACAGAGTATTTATTCAGCATGAACTCAAGATCAGGCACTGTGATAAACACTTTTCATACAGAACCTCACTTATGCCTCACAATAAACTTTGGTAGTAGGAACAAACTATAGTTGAAAAAAAATATTAAAATACATGTCCAGGGTCATGGGCCTACTGCCTGGTCTTGGAGTCTGGGCTCCAGTCGTAAGCAGGCCTTCTCCATAAAACCAGTGTTTGGAATTCCAGAATTTTTGCATAATGCTCAAATGTGAATCTTAAGATTTTAGTAGCTAAACCAAAGCTGCAAACCCAATCATAATTTCTATAGGATAAAAATACCAACTATTTTGATAAGTGAAAAATATAATGGTATTAATCTTAAATGATTAAATGTGGAAATTCGATTTATGATGATGCACACCTTAACCTATCTAAATTTGTTATGCAGAGGTCTGTTAATCACATTATAAATAAATAAATAAATATAATAAAATGCAATGCAATGCAATTAAGCAAACTTGCAGTTTAATGTGCCAGGAACTAAAAAAGAAAAAAATACAAAAACCCAGAATACATTACAGATGTCTTTGAAGTTGTTTTACCTTGTCATGCATTAAATTATACCAGGAGTCAAATTGTGCCCCCATATCATTAATGGGATATAACTGGAAAGTATCCACACCTCTGAACATTTTTATCAGCATACTTCTATGATTTTTGATGTATCAGAAAAAGAAATCTCTTCAGTAACTCCAGAAATGACCATATGGTTCCATGGAGCTGTTGCTGGAGTCATCTGCCTGTGCCAGGCTAACAGAGCTGCATTTTGTCTACTCACTTTAGAGTCAACTCTTCCACCTCCAGGCCTCTGAAACTTAGCAGCCTGTGGGCCAGAGGGTGTTTCAGAAAGTTTCATGTTATGGGTGAAAATGACAGCAGAAGGTAGGACTAGGAATGATGGATAGGAATAATTTAGAACATGCAGCCACACTAGTGGACAGTCTTAATATGCTGAAAATACGGATGTGAATGTATTTGAATTTACCATTCCAATACTTTTTCCAAATCTGGAGTTCCCAGAATGGCTTAAATCTTGGGTTGCAGTTACTTCTTTCAGAGGATATTCAGCATCTGAGTATGCTAACACTATTACCCCAATTTCAGGGACTGTAACTACCTGTTCTATGATGGAGAGGTGACCTGGTCTGAGTCTGACATCAGGAATGAGGCTCTTTAAGGGTATCAGGGGAGCTGTGTTTGTGATTCCACCAAAGAAAAGCAGCATCTCGCTAAAGGTCTCAGAGTATTTTTTGTAACTAAACAATGAACTGCCATGACACCGCTTCAGAAGGGACATTATATCAGAGACTTTTGTTTTTCTCTGTCTTTTGTGACTGCGTAAAAGGGAGAAAAAGCAAAAACCTCTTTTTTGCAGTACGTATTAGTCACCATCAAAAGGCACAGCTCTTGACTTAACTTGAACACTAATTTTCTTATAGTTGGAGTTTGCCACTTAAAATGAAGTATTATCACGGAGACAAAGTGTAAAAGAATGATATTGTAAACAACCTTTAAGTCATAAAAGCTCTACTTGTTTTGCCAAATCCGATATCAGATATCCCACTGCCCCAAGACAAAGTCTTGCAAAGGCTGGATTTAGTGGTGCCTCTGCCAACCGCTCCCCAGTAAATGGAGACCAAGAAGAGTTGTGTCTGTTTGCTTAATGATGATCTGAGATGCCATCCGTCTGCCAGAAACTCCCTTTAAAAACTAAAATATAATGGGCGATAATCAATTCATTAAAAAATGCCATAACCAAGGATTAGTATGGACACTGAAAATACTTAACTAGTATAAGTGTTTGAACCAGCTTACAAGCTGACACAGGTGTGTTGAGCAAGGTTTTCTGGGTAAGAGTCCAGGGGATGACATTACATAAGTTAAAGTGTGAATGACAGTTGTGTAATATGATAGCTCCACATTTTATGTAGCCCAAGTTTTTACCATTTCCATAGTATCCTTTCATCATTTTATAAATATTCATATCCCTACTTGCCTAGAAATCCCTTCACTTTTTTAATCTTTATATTGCCAAGCCCTAGTAGAGTGCCTGTGTCATAGAGAACTTTGCTAAAATAAAATTGTAGATAATTCTGTAAAAAAAACAAGAATTCTCCAAAAGTATTATTTGTATTCACATGTCAGCTCAGTCTTATACTGTAATCATTAGGAATCTTCAGGATGTAGGAAAAAAAGAAAAATCTGCCAGGTTTGAATCAAAACAAAAAAAATGAATTGCTGGTAGCAGTAGATCCCAGAACTACAGCCATCAGACTTTAGTCACAGCCATAACCACTGATCCATGTGATGACTTCAGCATATTCCCATTGTCTTTCCCTTCTGCTTTTCTCTGTTCAGCTTCAGTCAGACTTGTTCTCTCCCTCCCATTCAAGATACACACTGACAGAACCATGTTAACAGCCAGTCCAATGATTTAATTCCAATGAAATCCAGATACTATTTTGATGACACTGCCATGAGTCATATCTTTATCTTGAAGCAGTAATTGTGGCCACGGGAATTGGGTGTTCTGATGGACTGGAGGGAAGTCAATAGGAAACTCAATCACATAGCAGTATAGAGATGTTTCTTTTATAGAACAAGAGGAAATGGATATTGGGCAAAGAAAAACAATGTTTCCACTACATTATCTTCTCTTTAACAGGTGATTCCATTAAGATTAGTGTCTTGACAATGAAGATCCTTTAACCCTCCTGAGTTGGTATGTGTTACATACAGATTATCTCTCATTTATTCATTAATTTTTTGAGGCACCAAATTTATAGGTAATTTGCAGTAAGAAATGTTTTTCCCAGACCTGTAGTGTGGTACTCTGGAATACTGGAGAACCAGAAACAGTGAATGGATAAATTAACAATAAAAACCACATGAATGTTTTTGAGTCTTTGGTTCAGTGGGATTTAGTAGCTTCCCATTTTACGAAATAAGGAAACGTGATTTTCTTGACAGATCAGACAAAAGGAAGTTTTCCTTTAAGTACCAGCATTGATTTCTATGGAAATCATCAAATCCAAATAGTTTCCTTGTGCTCCCAACTCTGCGGTTGAAGATTTTCTTCACTTTGATTTGGAGGTGGTTCTAGTTTTGGTGAGAGTGCAGTGGCGCTTTAGCTTGAGGACTTGTTTGTTAGCGTAACAGGCATTGGGTGCTCCTGTAGCCCACACCACACAGAGGGCTCTGTCAGACAGACACTGCATCCCATCTGCACAGACTAGCAAACCACAGTGACTCCCTTTTATTCTCCTTTAGTTCTCTTTACACCTTGATTCACTTTTTGTAGCAGTCAGTGTGAAAAATATAATGTGTTCACAGGAATTGAAGTGGGAACCCATACAGAGGAAGAAGGAGTGGGGGGTCTGCCCTGAAATCAGCCCACTGATTTAAGTAGTTTGAAGAAAAGCAGAGCATGGAAACAACAAATCAATCTGACTGATCTAGAGGAGGGATAAAATAGCCCCTGCAGGAGGAAGTATGTAACCCAATCCAGTAGTTTATCACATCTTCATGAAACCTTGAAATAGCTCTATGAATTTATATTGTTTCCTACACCCATGTGAGCCATGCTGGCTTGCCCTGTCCCACTGTGAACCCTGAAATCAAATCATTCATCTCTCAAACTTTAGGAAAATGATATGCCTCTAATGGCAATGAACTAGCTGCCTTTGTAGGCCAGTTTTTCACTCCCTGAGTTCACTCAAGTGGAAGACAGAAAGGCATGCCTTTCTGAAAATAACCTCATGTGCTCAAAGGCCTAGATTTTCTAGGCATGAGTGCATTTCTGATAAAACATCTTAACATGAGGAAACCTTGTTATGCTTCCTTTCCACAAATCGCTTGCCTCCTTTATATTTGTAAAGATTGTCAACTCTTATTTCTCTCCTGGAGGTTTGATAAAACAGAAGCCTTAGTGAAAGGAAGAGGAATACCATTCAAGGAAATTAACTTCCTGTAACAAAGGAGGCACGAACTAGAAGCTAGGTGGTCCTTGTGTTCCCACAAATAACTTCTCAGCCTCAGTTTACATTAGTTTGTTATCACTATATTATATCCTGAGGAAGCACTTTATAAGTACATAAAAAGCAAGTTAAGACTTCTGGTTCAAGAATAACAACTAAATATTGTTAAACTTTACAGCGAAGTTTTCACTGAATGTCTTAGAATATATTATTTATATTTATTTTGCAAATTATCTTAGTTTATTATTTATTTGCAAATAATTTTAGCAGTGCCAATAACTTATCTTGTGGTGCAGTCAACAGTTTTTGAGCTTCTGATACATATCTGTGCTACTGTGTCTTAGGGTTTCTCTCCATGTATAGACAATGATTTGTTAAGTCTTTCATTTTCCTCCAACTTAGAATGTAACTTTCTCTGATTATTTAAAGCTGTTGCTCTAAACAGGCTGGCTGAATAAATTAGAGAGTAAACTAAATAAGAGACAATAAGAACATATTGTTATCTCTGAAGAGACTAGGTCAGTTTGTATAAAATTAAATAGTGGAAAAATTATATTTTTTTCTCATTTTGATTTTTATCTGATAAATAGATGATCATACCTCCTTGAGAAATTCCACTGAGCTGATTTCCCCATGCGTGATTTTCTAAGTTTATGTTTTGGGTGTAAGTCAAAGGAAATTTCTGCTACTTTTTAACTGTGTGAGCTTGAATAAATTAATTGACTTCTCTGTGCCTGTTTATTCATCTTTACAATAGAGATAATGATATTCCCCATGGTGTTGTTGTGAGAATTGAATGAGGAAATAAATCTAAAGTACTTAGTGGGTTTCCTGGCAGTTTATAAGTGCTTTTTAAGTGTCAGATATGTATATGTATATATGTGTATGTGTGTGTATGTATATATATACATATATATGTGTGTGTGTAGAGAGAGAGAGAGTTGTTTGACATCATTAACAATAGTACTGTCAGAGAATTGTCTTCATAAATAAGTTTTCATATTGTGTGAAACATTAAGTATAAAGTATTCAGGTGTATAAAGCAAAAGTATCTGGATTCCTTTAATAGCTCTCCAATCTTGGGACCGTTTCAAAACCCAACTCTTGATCTATGAAAAACATAGAAGCTTAATAAAAATAAATTCAAATCTCACAAAGTATACAAAAGTTAGATAACATAATATTATTAGATAATATAGAAAAATATTGGTGTCATAAAAAATAACTTCTTTCATCTATTTTTAGAAATATGAGTAACAAACACTAAACTGAGAAAACGTTTCTCTGGCTTTAAGCAAATGGTGGAATGCATCATTAAATCTCAGTGTTTAGTCCAAAGTCGATCACCTTTGAACAACAAAATTTCATGTCTGATCTATAATTTTGAACAAAATAAGAGTAATATTTCTATTTATTTGTAATATATAAAATTAGGCTTAAAAGAATTGGCAACTTGGCAAGTTTTAGAGAAATTGCTTAAGCAGTGCCGTATTCCTAGACTCAATTCCTCATTTCCTTTGATCTTCACTTTTGTCTTTTTCTAAACAGAGAATAGTATTAAAAGTTCTGTTCAATTCTGAAGGTCAATATAATTCCCACAACAAACTTATTGGAAATGAATTTATCTATATACTAGTTGGTTAATTATTTCTAGAATTTGATTAAGGACCCCAATAACTACTTCTGTCATAATATGTTGTTAAAAGTTTAGTTATCTTTGAGTGATATCAGAGTTTTTAGAACTTTTTGCAGAATTCTAGACCTGGTGAAACATTTGTTATATTTACAAATCTTGTCTTTATTTGAAACCACGATGTAGATATCGGTCTTGAAATACTTTTTATCTTACAAAAATAGCTTACTTCTTACAACTTCATGTAAAGATAGCAAGCTAAGCTAAAGTGACAAAGAATGCCTTAAGGGGGACTTTGAATGAATAACTTTGAAGGAAAACTATTTTCACCAAAGACTTGTTCAGATTTAATTAATTACAGGGGTTAAAGGCGGTGGGGAGAAAAGGCCAGGAGCCTAAAGGGATTTCAGGAGTAACGTGTCAAGGAGAAGGAGGTCTCATACAGAGAAGGAAATGTTGCTGCTGTAAAGTTTAATAGTTCTGTGACCCAGAGTTGAGTGTGGTTCTTTCCAGTGGCAGGTGAGGTGAAAATGTGAAACATTAACCAACCTCTTGTCCTTTGCTGGAGGTGATGCCTACCCTCACCATCTTCTTCACCATTATTTTCTTTCAAATGGTAAGTTTGGAAGACTGTCAAAAAGAACAAAAAGAACAAAAGTGAAATTATTCATTTATAATCAGCATCTCTCTCAACTGGCAGAATCTTTTCCTGGAAAACAAAATTAAAAATATCTGGATTTATGTCACATGATCATAGAAACTTATTTTTTAATGCACACCTGCATGTATCCAGAATTCAACTGTTGGGGTGAAAGATAAAAATGGCATTTATACAGGAGGTGATGCTTGTTTTTGTCATAGAATATATGCAGAAATTTTGGAGCTGTACAAACATTGCTGAAGCCATAAATGCACAATACTTTATTGAGTTACTTTTGAGATTAGAAGTTAGCTTATAAACAGCATAGTAGGATAATGGTTGGCACAGAGTAGGCATATGTTTGCATTAACGTTGGCAAGTGATGGATCGAGTTATGCAGAGAATTCACTATGAATAACAGTAGTCAATACAGAACATGTACAACATGATCCTGTTGTATTTTTAAGTGTTATATAAGTATCCACACATATTTGCACACCTTCATAGACAAAGATCTAGAACAAAACACACTAGTGTTAATGGTAGATAGATTTGGGTAGTGTGATGGAGTTGAGTAGTGACTTTCCATTTTTGTTATTTGTTACTTTGTTGTAGAATTTTAGCAAAAATATTATTTAGTAACTGTTGTGATTTTTAATTAAAAAATAAGAGCATAAAGAAAATAGCCAACAAAGTAGATCAAAAAATAAGGAGATCCAAATGAACTACCAAATGAATGAGAAGAGGGGTTTTAGAAGTTACAACCAAATTTGCATAATGGAAAACAGATACCAGAGCTATAAAAATATCTGTATTGACCTGGTAGTTTCATTCCTATCTATTAATAATGCTTCAGTCTCAGACATGTACTGCCATTGCACAGTTATTTGCAGTAAGTAGCTGAGTGTCAGTTTCTTCTATAAATGGAGACAGGTACAACAACTTTAAAATTCTATGCAGATATTTATTTGTGCAACAAATTACTTCTATATAGGGACAAGAAATTCTTCCTTTATTTTCCTCACTTTGAATTTTTGTGAAAGCCACTACGCCAGTGGTGGTAGAGTAGTTTTCTGAGCTCTTTTTCCTTAACTTTGCAACCTGGACCTCCTTTCCCCACAATTCTGATGGAAGCACATGCTTGTAGATAAGAGCACTTCCAGAGTTCTCTGTTTCTGGAACGTCTGCTTCTTACATATATGGCACACTCACAATTTGGAGTTTTCTTCACACAATACAAACATATGTGGAATCCTCCTAAGGGAGGATTCTTTGGGCTGGTGACTAGGGCCAGTACCAGGCCCACCTCTCAGTACAATGTCCCTTTCCTATGTGTTGCTGGCTGCCCCAAAGAAGGTCCTTAAAGCACACATATTTGACGAAGTAATGTGATAAGTGGAGTTTATTTAGAGGTGAGTATGAATAAGAAAGCAAGTTCTGAAATTTTATTTCTAAATTATATCCAAAATTTTAACTAAGAGAAAACTAAGGTGAGCCAAAACAAAACAGAACAAAATAAAACTCTTTCATATATGCACAGGAATAAATGAGGACTCTTAAGAGAGTACTAGCACAAAATCTTGTCTCATCTATAACAAAGTGGAAAAATGTAGTATTGACTTTGCCATTACAAAAATGGAAACATTTTTAGGAGTATCTGTATTTCTTCATGAAGTAAGTCAACAAACATCATCATTTATTAATTTATCTTTTTGTTCTACCTTGTAGCACACATGGTTGGGTACTACAAAAATATATATATCTTATTCAAATAACTGTGCAATGAGAGTGCATAAAAGGTCAGTATTGTATATTACTCTGTGATAAGTGCAATAATATAATGATGCACATTGTGCAGTGGTGGCACAAAGGGTGAAGGTAACAACCTTTGATGGAAGGGTCTGTAATGACTCCTGGAGTGTTGATAAAGTTGTGAGTGAATGTGGAAAGAATGAAAGTATAAAGTATAAGTATAAAGTAAAGTATAAAGAAAGTATAAAGAAAGACACAGGACAAAACTATGTCAGGAAGTTGAGTTTTATAAAGGTATTGGCATACTTAGAAGGTACAAGTGTGTTTAGGAAAATGAGAGAGAAGCTTAGTATCCACAGTAGTAATATAATCAGAAAATAATACAATTTGTTATCATGTGTGATAACTTAACTGTGGTCAACTCTATGCTAAATCATTCATGCTACCATATTTTATGTAACCTTCATGCTATCATCATATGCCTACCCATTTAATAGGCATAAAAACTGAGATTAGATGAATTGCTAAAATTAGTATGGAGTCAAAAAGGAACTGTGATTCAAACCCAGGTCTGTGGGGTCCCAAAGTCTACTTTTGTAGCAACTGCATAATAAATAGTATGTGACAACCCAAAGCTGATGTGTTTTTTCCTGTAATTACACAGTCCTGCAACCACTATTTTATTAAAAGGTATATATATATATATATATATATATATATATATATATATATATATACATTCAGCTCCGAAGACTATAACAAACACCTAAAGCACAAAGATGAATAAGAACCAGTCAGATAACTAGGAAGATACAAAGTCAATTAGTAGGCTGACCATATTTCCTTGAGACCAAAGGGACATTAGGATGGAAAAACGGGATGGGGTTATATGCTGGCAACCAAGGGGAGAGAACGAGGTGGAGTAATCTCAGCAGGAGAAGACCAGTCAGGCCAGCAACAAGTTAGTTCTGTGAGATGCCAGTGGGCAATCACATAGTAATAACAACGTGTGGTCCAGGAGGACCTCATACAAACAGCCAGAAATGTTGGCACCTTGGACAAAAAACAAATTTGTCATCCCTATTAGCCCTGCTCTAAGTATCCTGCCTAAAACACATGCTGTTGTAACCACATCAGTGCCAGAGATGCCAGATAACCCCCATAGTGCCAGAGATAACCTCCATAGTACTCCTGCAGCATGAACATAGTGCAGTGTTCTGTTCCTTTTGAAGAAGCAGAGATGCTCTGAGTGGTAGTGGAGGGTATCCTCTTCCCCAAAGCTTGTGTTTCCTTACAGGGGTCAAGAAGAGCAATAACTGCCATGGCCTGCCTTATTTAGTGTGGGCAGAGACTGTTTACTGCAGGGCAAGAGGGACAACTGCTTTTGTGACCCCTCAACAGACTGGGCCTGGGGAACTCAACTGCTCCTTTTGCCCCATATTGCACGCAGCCCGGGTCTATTGAAAATGGGACAAATTTGACATTTATATTAAAACGACAGGACATTCTGGAAATAAGTGGCACTGTCCCATTTAAAACGGTACATATGGTCAGCCTATTAATTAGAGAATGTGGTGTTAGAAATATATATAAGCTCCTAACAAAATTGAATGTAGGGGGTAAGAGAGAGGTAGATTCTCAGTTGGCACAGGTGAGGAAAGTCAGAAAAATTCTTGGAAGAAATAATGCCTGAACTGAGATTTAAAAGGGGAGATAGAGTAAGTAAAATAGGAGAGAAAGGTCGCTGAATACCAGAGATGTAGAAACTACATGTTGTGTCCAAAGGACAGAAAATGGTCTTTAGGTTTGAATATAGAACACAAACAGGGAAGAGGTGAGAAACAAAGGTGGATTGGTAGCCACACTTCAGTTAAGAAGGAACTTACATACATGTTGTTGAACTACATTTATTTTGTAGGAAATTAGGAACTCTAGGATTTTAAACAGAGGACTGACTTAGATATTGCCTTTAGACGAGAGACAAAGGATAGTAATTAGGAGGATTTGAAAATGTTTTGGGAAGGAATGATTGTGGCAGTCACATAGAAACAGGTATATTCAAGAAGTATATACTTCATAAAATTGGAAGGATTTGTTGATTGTTTTGATATTAGAGGTGAAGGAGAGGAAAAAGTCAAATTCCCTTAGAGGAATCCTAGGGAAGACTGAGAGTTGATGATTTTGAATTTTCTTATGAACTGTATTGTGAATTTATGAATTACTATCTGTTTTTAGTGTATTAGTAATAAATTAGTTCATTAAATATAAAGAATTATTTTTTCACTCCAATATTACTAAATAGGGTTTCTAAATCATATGGCAAATGTCAGATTAGAATTTTCAACGGTTATATCTTTTAACGTATACTTTAAATCATGTGACTTTATAACTGATTTAATTATTTTTTATTTTTCCGTTAATTTTATGGATGAACATTGCAACCATACGTCAACTATTTTTATTTTCAACATATTGCCAATGATTTTATTTTCATAGTTTTTAATATAATGAATTTAATTTATATTTTAATTGGTGCTATTTTTCTCCTTTTTGATATGTTCACTTTTCCTTCTGAATTTTGAATGCTGGAAAAAATTTTTTTCATCATAAAAAATTGGCATATTGTTGAGCTTGGTTATAGGTAAAGTTTTTGGTTCTATCATTTTGCATGTACTTGAAAATTTCAATCTGAGTTAAAATACATACAGAATTTTTATTGATTGATATTGATATAAATAGATTACACTCAGAGCATTTGAGTTTTCATTGTACATTAATCTATGGAGCTAACATTTATCTTCATTCTGGAAGCACTCAACTTTAGATGTGTTCACTTCAATTGAAAGCAAGTTTTAGAGACTACAAGGTATATGGTAGAACTGGACTTCAGTAAGGAATACAAAAATGATTGGGACTCTCAAAGTGAATTAAAGGATTTTTACAATTGAGCAGTAGGAATGGTTTTTCTCTGAAAGGCTTAAGAACAGAATTTTGAGTGGTATAAATATAGGCATGAAGAGTCAATAGGGAACAAAGTATTATGTGCAGTGAAAATATAAGGAAGTGGGGAAAAGTAAAAACTACATATATAGAATGCAGAATTACCAAATTTGGCTTTGTTTGAATGGCATTAAGTAAGCTGAAAATTAAATAAAATTTGGGCCATGTCCTGTGTACTACTGAAAGTTTCTGGCAAAAGGTTAATACCTCTTCATTCCTCTTTCCATTTGGAAATACTAGCACATAATGTGGTGTAGATGCAAAGAGGTAAGTAAGGAGGAAGGCAAATCATTAACAAGACTTGTAATAATCTAAGTACAGCTGTTTAGACCTCATGAAGACTAGTGATGAAAAGGAGAGTAAGGTTCAATGGTGAGAGACAATGTAAAACTTACATGCTTAAGATTGGACCTGATGGGGAGAGAGGACTCCACATCTAAGAGGCTGTGAGACTGATATAATACTCAGAAATCAGGAGTAATTCAAAAGGAAAAACTAGTCTTAGAGGGAAGAGAAGTTCATCTGATGTTTATACTGAAGACAAAGTGTTGAACAAAGTAAAGTTTCTCATTCCATAAAGCTGGGGTTTTGTAGGAGTGGCGAGAATAAGAAACTTAGTAAAGAGGTTAATCTGAGAGAGGGATAAGTGATAAGAAGAAATAGAAGAAGACAACAACTTGAGTTTAGGTGGTGAAGAATATCTCTTTGTCCAAGGGACAACTTGAGTTGAAACCTTAATGGCAAGAAGGAAAGGAACAAGTTTTCCTGGAGGAATAAAGATCAAATACTAGAATGGGACAGTTTTTGGTGTGGTCCAAGATATAAATATCATCTGTCTCAAGCATTGTGAGGAAGAACAAAAAGAATAAGAGAGTAGGAGATGAGACATAGAGACTGACAGATATCAGATTAGTGGAGTCCTTGCTGGCCTTGGTAAAGAGTTTTCATTTCATTCTTGGTCAATGTAAAGACATTGATGTGTTTTATGAAGCAGGGGACTGGGGTGGAAGGTTGTGTGTGTGACATGATATGATAATGGAAGCCAGCACTGTGGATGCAATGCCCTCGGGAGAGACTAAAGGAGAGAACCTTGGTAAGTATCCAACTCTTTCAAGCAGCACAGAGTAAAGAAAAAGGTTGAAGAGTTAGAATGGGAAGTAATCTAGTGCTAATGCACAGTCCCCAAGAGAGGAGAGAATTTCGAAGAGGAGAGTGGTGCAATGAAGTTAAGTGTCAAATGAGGCCATGAGGTTGAAGAGGCACTGTAATCAGATGTACCTTATTATTTCCCACTCACAAAGAGATTCAACCTTGATTAAAATGAGAGAATACATTTATTTCAAGTCTGTGTACACCGTATGATATATGATATAACATCTGCAGAGAAGATAGATTTGCATATTTTCTTTTAATGAAGCAATAGGATCTGTTCTTACAAACCCTAAAGGTCCACATTTTAAATACATATATTTGTTGCATTTTGTGCAAGGATTTCTTCGCATTATTTCTGTTGACAGAAATTAGTAGGTGCTTCTAACTTACACAACTTTAGGAAACATAAAAAGAAGCCCTGACTAGATACTGGTTATGCAGAAATAATTGAAATGAGCACTGTTCATAATGCCTTGAACTTGTCTCCTGGTGGGGAAGAAATATAAATAAGAACAAGGGAGTGACAGTCTTTTATCCAGGATCTGGAGGTGGGAAACCTTCCGTGGAGGGGAGTGTTTGATATATCAAGAATGAACAATTTTTAGGAAACAGATGGCAATGAATTTGTAGGAAATGTGTGGTAATTTTATGTGTCAGTTTGGCTAGGCTAAGGTCCCCAGTAATCAGTCAAACATTCATCTAGATGCTTCTCAGAATGCTGTTGTGCTCTTAAAGCCTTCCAAATGATTGAATAAGACACACCTAGAACAAGATAATCTGTTTTAATGTCTCTAATTATATACTTAATTACATCCACAGAATACCTTCTCAGTAACACCTAGATTAGTGTTTCTTTAAATAACTGAGCAATGTTTTCCTGGCTAAGTTAAATCAGAAAATTGATATCACAAAGTTCTTCAGGAAAGAGATCAGCAGCATGTGTCATGTTATATGGATGTGCAAATCTTTATTAAATACCTTTAAACTATAGCTTTATATGGATGTGAAAATCTTTATTAAATACCTTTAAACTATAGCTTTAGCTATGTTTATATTGTCCTATTTAATTTATATAATATTCTTGCTTTTTTTAAAGGAAAGATGCAGGCAGGAATGAAAGTGAGCAGGCAGGCAGGCAGGAAGCAAGCGAAGGAAGAAGCACTTTATTTTATTTAGTTGTTCATCTTGGTTGTTGCCACGACCTTTGGATATATGTGAACTACGTCTGGTGAACTAAGGCACTAAGCCACCAGGACATACTTCTCTAATATTCTTATAAGTGACGTTATTTTATTCTTTAGCTGCCTGAAGTTCACAATAATTGTACAGGATTTGTAACGCTTGTCATTACTAGGCAGAAAATGGTAAAATGGTAGAAGTCTTTTTATAATTCACTATGTAAGTCTCTAAACATATTAATAAACATTTCTGATCTCCTAAAATTAAACATTTTGAAGTGGAAGTCAAGTACTAATGAGTATAAATTAATCACAAACATTTGTATTTAAATAACTAGATTGATAGAACAATTTTGTTACAAATTCAAATGTTCATAAACGTAATATCTCCTATTTCACTATTTTTTAAAAAATAAAGACTGCATTGAGAGAATGTGTAGCATAATTACTAGAGCTAAAATAGTTCTACCATAGAGAAAGTGATCCACAAATATTTGTTTTCTTACAAAATATGAGAAATATAGTATTTTAGTTCACAGAGATGAGGAAATGAGGGTAATGGGAAATAAGGGAAAAATCAGATGCAGCCAGGCAGAATGAATGAAGTAAATGTGCTATGCTGCGCTCACGTGGTCTGTGAAAGTCAGATTTAATGGAGACATTAAGTTAGGCTTTATGGAGTGTGTGTCATTGATTGGGAAGGTTTAATTTAGTGAAGAACTTGTGATTCTGGACTGAAGAAATATTGCACATAAGATTATTTGATTTCTCTCTTAATTTGAACAAAAATTCAAGAGAACACACTAAAAATAAAAATCATCCATAAACTAGCATTTGAAAACCTGCTTCAAATAAAAAATAAAAGATTCCTCTAAAACCTCGCAATTCTCCTCTAAAACCACTGTATCTTTTGGCATCAGCTTCCAGGGTTTACCTTGTGCTCCTTGTGACCTATCAATGCCTCTGTCTACACACGTGCACACATTCTCACACACTCACATACACTTGCTGTATACATTCGCACACTCACATACTCTCAGACACACTCACACACAGCCTTTCTTCCTTGCTCTCTCTTTTCTCCCTTCCAAAACTGGTACAATTCTGTGCATATAGCCAAAAAAAGGTGCTTAGTAATAATAAATGCACTTCTCGTTTAGCATGTACAAAAGTGCTTCATTTTTATTGACTAAAAAGTGCTTCGTTGGGAGGGTATATCATAAATAATTATTTAACCATTCTTCAGCTGACTATTAGTTGTTTTTATTCTCACTAAAATAGCTAATTTCAACTGCTTTTTGTTGTAATATGGTAATTATTTTTAATAAATAATGCTTAAATGAATATATGTATATATATTTGCATTTTAATGTCATTAAGTCTATAATGTGGCTTCTAAGAAGTGGGATAACCTACTTGGAGCTATGAAGAGATTTAGTATTTATAATGCTAAATTTTCTCTACTGTGATACTAATTTACAGTTCAATGCACAAAAATAGACATCTCCTCCACCCTTCATCAATCATTCAATATTTTAGTTTATTTGATAAGCCTAATGAAACTATCTTGCTTTACCTTGCATTTATTAAACTATTTGAAGTAGTAAATGTGTTTTTAAAATTTCAGAGTGTACAATATAGACTACATAACAAACGTGCTGAGTATAGGTAGAAATGCACTTAGGAGGATTTATATTAGTAAGTCAGAGATCAAAAAGGCTTAAACTGGGGTAGAAAGAAATGTTTCCATTTCATAGGCAAGTTCTGAATACAATGTTGCCTTTGTGTCACTATTGATAATGTACAGACATGATTTTGCAAGTGTGTAAAAGCAGAATAAAAGTTTTACTTTGGAGTTAGAAATAATGTAATACTTCCAAACTGCACAATACATTTAAGGCATTATATCTTCAACTACTTAAATTTAAATGATGAATCCATTAATATGTTGCTTGAAATATAGAGCATAGTCTTTGTCTTCCAAAGGATATTTTAATCAAAATATTAAAAATAAGCTGGGATCTCATTCAAATAGTTCATTCCAGCTGCCTTTTGTTGTAATATATCATGAATTATCTCTCTGATGAATGGGCAGCCAAATGAAGATAAAATTAGCTTTGCAGTCATTCATTTTAATTGCTCTTGAATCATTTGGAAGTAAATTCCATTTCAAAAGAAAATGCTTCAGGTCTCAGACAAAAAGATGATAGTCCTGTATTTTATGATATAAGCAATAGTAGTTTAAGTCTTATGGTTCAGAAATATAGAAACTTATGTACTAAGCTGATGAAAATTAAGGCTTGATATATAACAATAAAAGCAGCAAACTAAAGCTTCCCACATTGATATTCACAGCATAATATTTTCCTGTCAAGATTAGCTGGAATGAAAGTCTATAAAAATAGTATATTGTACAAAGTTTCTCTTCTTGTATATAAGTGAAAAAACAAAAAGCTGCATTATACAGCAGAAAATAAAACACTGACATTTACCTCATATCTAGTTTAAAAGGAAAGTGTCATTATTGAGTGATAGTAGAAAGAGGAAAATTAAGTCAAGTGTTAGAGGGGGGGTAAAGTGAATGAAAATGTTACACTAAGTCAAAAAAGGCAATTAGAGTTTTACATTACTACTGAATTCAATGTACAGAACAAAACTAACTTTAGAAATTTTACTTAGTTTATTTGAATGAACTGCATGTAGAAAACTTTTCTGGCAATAAAGCAATTTTGCCCAAATGGCATACTGTAGTCAACATCCTCATTTGGATGTGCCTTTATGCAACCTCTATTAATTTAGGATAATTTCATGTTGCCAAAAATAAGTTCACAGTCTAAAGTTGGTGTTTACAAATTATTTTTCTGTCTTCACTCTGGAGACTTCAGGAGACTCTTTTGGATATTTTTATTAAGAAATAAAATGGTAAGAAGGTGCACTCACTGATCTCCCTGTTGAAAAATCAAATTGTTTTTATAGCTTTGAATTTTTCAGTATGACCTTAATAGTATCAGGGAGCTGTTTTATTTGAGAGTGAAATGAATTGAATGCTAGAAACAGATCCCAGTTAACAGTTTACTAGCTCAAGGTCAAATCTCAAAAATCTCAAACCTTGTTATCCCCATGTATTAAACAGTCCGTGAACACCTTGAAGTAGTTAAACCAAGGATTTCAGGGATTTTACTTGTTTTGGATTAGTTCTGTGGATGGGCCCTGGAGTACATCCAAAGGGAATGCCATGAGCAGATAAAATCACTTACACTCTATTTTATACACACTTGCTGAAAGAATTGATGATGCCTGAGTTTTCAGCCTGAAGAGCCATGCTTTCTTCTAGAAACCATTGAATCACCACAAGAAACTGGAAAATATCCAATAATTATCCCGCTAATAGAGATGTTGTTTTCATTCTTAGATGCTCCATGAAGTTGAACACTCAGCTGCCATTTGTTAACAGTGCCAGCTTCATGGGCATATGAAGTGTGCTGTGATTGACTTAACACATTGCTATCACTATCCAGAATCCTTGATTCATTTTTTTTAAGGTAAAGTGTAGGCAGAAGCAGAAGCAGGCAAGCAGGAAGAAAGAGAAGAATTTTTATTTGTTTTATTTAGTTTATGTAGTTGTTCATCTTGATTGTTCCTTCTGTAAAACTACGGCCCTGGGATGCATGTAGACTGTGCCCAAGGAACTACTCCACCAGGGTGTACCTCTTAATACATTTTTAAATAAGAATCCTTGAATTTTCATTCTGCATGGAGGCACTCAAATTATGTAGTCAGTCTAGTTTGTAGATCTGACTATTGTTATGTAACCTTTGTGTTTGTAAATGAATTAGTGGCACAATAAACCCTAAAATAACTTCCAATCTTTTATGAATGATCACAGTTGCCCATTAGTATACTATTGGTGGTTTATAAGATTTTTATTGACCTCTTATAATGTGCCTGACATTCTGATAGACTTAGGAAGTTAAAAATGAAAACAACATAGTCACTGCCTTCAAAGAACTTTGACTCTAATGTCAAGCATCTATTACGTATTTCTGACTTTGAAAATTGGGAATAGTTGAATAAAACTGCTGCGGTTGAAATATAGATTTCATATGTGTGCAAGGCAAATGCAGAGTGTACATGAGCTAAATGTTAACAAAGAGGCATTTGCAAATAATGTCTTCCCCTTGTTAATTACATGGGGTTATAAGCTCGTGTATATTTGTTTTTAACTTAATATTTATTGAGGTAACTTTGATTTACAAAATAATATAAGTCCATGTGTGCAGGCTTCCCATTTCTCAACTAAATGACAGCACACTCTTCCCACCACCAAATTACCAAACTCTTCCACCATTGTACATTGTACCCAACCATCCCATGCTTCTACCCCATCCCTTTCTCCACTAGTAGACTCGGGTTTTTTGTCTGTTCTTTTGCTTTGTTTCTTTATATTCCAGTATGAGTGAGATCTTTCAGTATTTGTCTGTCTCCTTCTGACATATTTCACTTAGCATAGCTCCTGTAGTCCCATCTATGTTGTGGAAAATGGCAGGATTTCATGATTTTTAGGGATATATCCTATTCAGTTGTGTGTATCTACCACATTTTCTTTATCCATTCATCTGATCATGGGACATAGGTAGTTTTAAGGTTTTGGCTATTGTAAATAATGCTGAAATAAACATATATCTCTTTTAATTAGTGTTTGTGTTTTAGGGATAAAAAGAAACAGCGAAATGATGGGAGCATGTAAGATTTCTATTCTCAATTCCTTGAGAAATTTCCATACTGCTTTCCATAAAGGTCGTACAATCAACAGTAAAACAAATCAAAACAACAACAAAAAAGTTCCCTTTTCTCTGAATCCTGGACAACATATATATTTTTCCAGAGTTTGGGTAATAGTTGATCTCAAAGGTATAATATGATAACTTATTTTAGTTTTGGTTTGCATTTAATAACAAGTGAAAAAGGACGTCCTTTCTTTTTGCTTGTTGGCCATCTATATGTCTTCTTTGGAGAACTGTCTGTCCAATTCTTCTGCCCACTTTTGTTTGTATTTCTGCTTTTAAGTTTTATGAGTTCTTTATATATTTTGCCAGATGTATAATGTGAAAGTGTTTTCTCCCCTTCAGTAGGATGTCTTTTCGTTTTTGGTGATAGTTTCTTTCATGGTGTAGAAGCTTTTAAGATTGATGTACTCCATTTTGTTTATTTTAAATTTATTGCCCTTACTGCTGTAATTGAATCACCAAAGACTTCTATAAGACTGATATCATGGAATGTACAACCCATGTTTTCATCTAAGTATTTTATAGTCTCTGGCCTTTCATCCAAGTGTCTAATCAATTTTGAATTAATTTTTGTTTATGGTGTTATCATATATGAGTGAGTCTATTTCTGGTGATACAATTATATTTCACTAATCTGTGTGTCATTTTTATTCCAGTACCACACAATTTTGATCACTATCACTTTTGTCTTTTTGTCTCACAATGCTTTGCCTATTCCAGATTTTTTGTTATTCCATCCAAATTTAAACTTTTTGTTTTGTTTCTTTAAAAAAATGCCCATAGGGATTGCTTTAAGCCTGTATATTGAGTTAGGTAAGATTACTATTTTAGTAATGCTGATTTTTTTCTAACCATGAGCATGGTATATCTTTCTATTTGCATCTCCTTCTATTTCTTTTAGAAAAGTCTTGCAGTTTTAATTATATATGTTTTTCACCTCCTTTGTTAGGTATATTCCAAGGTATTTAATTCTTTTTGTTTGTATTACATATGGAATACTTTTATTGATCCCATAATCTTCTGTTGTATCATTTTTATATATTAATTTTATGGTATGACACTTTACTGTACTCATTTATTAATTCTAAGTAGTTTTTTGATGAAGTTTTTACGGTTTTCAATGGAACGTGCATTGGGGTAGTTTTGCTTTTGCTCTTCCAGTTTGATTCCTTTTATTTCTTCTTCTTGCCTAATTGCTCTAGCTAGGACCTCTAGTACAATGTTAAATGACATTGATTAGAATGACTCATGCTATATGTTTAAATCCTCAGAAGTGTTCATTTATTAATTTATTTAAAGATAATTGGTTTGCTTTTTGATTTTCAAAACTAACTCTAGAAAAAAATTAAGATGAAATTCCATAAAAGATACTTAAAAAATACCACTCAATCCTGTAGTTTGTGCCAAAATTTCCCATTTTTTTTAGAGCAAGGAAAGTGCTCTTTTATCATTCTTAACTTGAAAGTGAGGAGTTTTAATTGGACCCATTTCTCTTTTTGGGTATAGGACCCATTCCATTTGTTGAAATGAAAAGGGAAGCATTTCATAACAGTCTGTTAGACTACTCCAAAGAAGCGCATTTGCACTTTGTACTATATATCTCACTACACGTATCTTACTAACACAGGGCCTTGAAAGTATCTTTATATCATTTCCATCACCTGAGTTGAATACTAGAATGATGTACTAATATTGCCTGATTGAATTTATTTACAGTATATCCTTACAATATACTGTTTATGTATTACAAGGGATATTAAGATGCTGTAGTTGATTAAGACATCTTTCAAGATCAAATTGAAGAAATGGAATTCATTCAGAAATTAGAAAGCTATATAAAACAAATACTAGATTTACTATGTAAAAATATTTCTAATGATAGAAATTATTCCTTAATATGTTATGTATTTAGTATTAACAAACACCTTGAAAAATAACACTTTATGAAATCTCAAACCAAATCATTGAATTCTTTTGCTGTACTTGTAGTGATTCTCCTGTATTAAAATTCAAAATTAAAGAAATACGCAGTTACTCTTGTCCAGATATTCTAAAAATACATGAATTCATTGCTGTTTTTTCTAGCACTTGAGTCCATTTTGACTTTAAAGCACATATGTTATTTTCTCACGTCCATTAGTTTTCCCAATAGCTTGCAATAAATTAATCCAATGAAAGATAAATTCTTTGGCAAGATAAGGTAATCAATTTTTAGTGTCTCTATGTAGGATATAGATGTATAAATACTTTTGCTATGTTATTGGATAGCTAAAGTATATACAATCAATGATATTTTATAATTATTCCTTTTAAAAAAACAAGTCTCACTTTCTAAAATAATGCCTGAAGTTAAGACTATTATTTTACATAGTTCACTGAATATATTCCGTAATAATGGAATAAATGCACATGTTTATGTGCACATGAATATATGCCTATATTTAAAACATATCAAGGTCACCTTCCACCTTCA
This sequence comes from Solenodon paradoxus, assembly GCA_004363575.1. Taxonomy (NCBI): domain Eukaryota; kingdom Metazoa; phylum Chordata; class Mammalia; order Eulipotyphla; family Solenodontidae; genus Solenodon; species Solenodon paradoxus. Next base: position 527,568 of record RJWH01000055.1, read on the forward strand.
TAACTAATATTAATTAAAAACAGTAGCTAATATTTCATAGAATTTGAGACTGATTTTTTGTGGAGCTTTATTGATTAACAGAATTGTTCATCATTACAGAGTATGTGCCTCAGAAGAAAAACAAGAAAACATTGAATAAGATCTTCAGGACATTAGTTTCATACTGATAGATCTGTCAATACCTCAGTCAATACCTCCCCTTTGCCTTCCCGAGCTATGTTTATTTAAGCAGTCTTGAGTGTTCTTGTATATTGACTAAAGAAGCTGAAACTGATGGAAACAAGGTTTTTCTTTAGGAAACTGACACTTTGGATCCTTGATGTTCAACAGTGGAAAAAATGGGAATGATGCTGTGGCAGAAAAAAAGCAAAGAAAATAAAGTGAGAACGAGAGCTATTGGGAACATCAGTTACATTCCAGTGTCAGTAATTTTTAATTTTGAAGTGGCTTTGAAAGCTAATTTTATTTGGGATGAAAAGGAAGCCAGTTGTTATTGCAACACAGATTTTTAGAAACTGGACATCATTACTATTTGACAGCTATCCCATGACCCAGATAAAAAAAAGTTCAGGCCAGATTTCTGTGTGGACAAAAATCTATTTTACCATTGCCCCACACAGGGCAACAACAACAGAATGAGTGATGAGTTGCAACATTACATCTGAATAATCATAGCCTATACTTGCTACTGAATATATGTCCTTTTAGAGAACTTGTAAAAACTATTAACTGTGACATCAGAGTTTTAATCATACATAATAACCTAGGATATTTATATTAACTTAGGGAGTTAGTGATATTGTTCTCTAACCCTCATAAGAAATTTATCAGACAATTTATTTATAGTGTGTTAGAAAGAGTATTTTTAACCTTACATTTTGTGAAATATAATAATAGTTTTTTTAAAGGTATTTTTGTTATTTTCTACTTTTTTATTTGGAATCATGAAAAATCCAAGTTAAAGGAAAACATTTCAAAATTTGCTGATTATCCAAGTAGTTTTAAGTTTTCTTTATTCAGTGGTGTTGGAAGAGCATGATGGGAGAAATATATTTATTTAGTATATTTCAATGCTATAAAATTATAATACTGAGTAATAATCTAATGAGAATAGGTTTAACTAGTCATTTAACTCATGTGACATTTGAGGTTCAGTTTCCAAATAAGAAAAAACAACATTGCTAGACTGTAGACTACTGGTGGTTAATTTGATATTATCATCTATATTTTCCAATACTTATATAATTCTGTGCTTCATAAATAATTTTGGTTGAATTAATGCATATATATGCCATGGAGTGGCATCTTTTAAAAGTAGCGCTAGACTTCAATCTGAACTTAAATATTCTATTCTTGTTTCTAGTATTCCTACTTAGCTGCTTATAAAAGAACCTTAGTTCATCTATGAGTCCTATACTTTCCAAACAAATTTTTCTAATGATGTGCATTTGCTTTTGTCTGCTCTCAAGGTCAATACTCTGTATGTAGGAGCTATTTTACTATATTGGAAATACCCTTGTTTTGAGTGACACAAACCCTGGATTCTGATCTGCTGTTTTTACCACCTTTGTGCTCAAAGAAGTATGTTTATCGTCTCAGATGTTGAGTTTTGCCCTGAATAAAAATGAAAATAACTAAATCCTTAATTAGATCAACTAGTCTATAGGCCCAACATACTGCCTTTTGAATAGTTAGTACTTAAATTGCATAATTAGATGATTTATGAGTCATTATTTTTAAACAATTAACAAATAAAAGACAAGTGGCAACAATATTTTGGTTGTTGACCACTTTCTTATTGATTTCTAGATGACGACTTTTTTCATGAGCTCCCAGAAACCTTTCCATCTGATCCACCTGAGCCTCTGCCACATTTCCTTATTGAGCCTGAAGAAGCATATATTGTGAAGAATAAGCCTGTGAACTTGTACTGTAAAGCCAGTCCTGCCACCCAGATCTACTTCAAATGCAATAGTGAATGGGTACATCAGAAAGACCATGTAGTAGATGAGAGAGTAGACGAAACCTCTGGTGAGTATTCCATTGCTTTTTTGTAATTGATGTACTGTTGATTCATAATTCATTATACATTTCAGAAGTACCAATTCACCCACTTCACATCTCCAAATGTATATATCACAGACACATACCACCAAAATCCTAGTACCATTCACCACTATCCAGTTGACTCTCTTTTCTACTCTACCTTCCCTTTTCCTTTTGATAATGACCATTTTGTTGTCAGAGAGTAACAGTTCATTTTTGTTTGTCTCTTTGCTTAATTTCTTTATATTTCAAATATGAGTGAAATCATTTGGCATTTATCTTTCTGATTTATTTCTATTACCATAATCACTTCAAGTTCCATTCCTGTTGTCACAAATGGAAAAATGTTACCTTTTTAAAAATCTATATCTATATATGTGTGTGTGTGTGTGTGTGTGTGTATATATCTATATATATATAGATACATATATAGATAGATATCTCACACGTTCTTTATCCAGTCATCAT